>JABUIW010000035.1:139378-175520 GCA_013363375.1 Menidia beryllina | reverse complement strand
TGGATCTGGATAGCGACCTTGTTTCTGCCCCAAGACTCCAGCCTGGCATCTGGATCTGGATAGTGACCTTGTTCCTGCCCCTGGTGTCCAGCTTGGCCCCTGGACTCCAGCCTGGCATCTGGATCTGTATAGTGACCTTGTTTCTGCCCCTGGACTCCAGCCTGGCCTCTGGATCTGGATAGCGACCTTGTTTCTTTGCCTGGACTCCAGCCTGGCCCCTGGACTCCAGCCTGGCCTCTGGATCTGGATAGCGACCTTGTTTCTTTGCCTGGACTCCATCCTGGCCTCTGGACTCCAGCCTGGCCTCTGGATCTGGATAGCGACATTGTTTCTTCCCCTGGACCCCAGCCTGTTCTAGCCCTCTGGTTACCAACCTGACTAACTGGTTTACGACCCTGCCTGTCCGGGATAATCCATCAGTCAACGCCCCATCCTCTGCCAAAGGTGTTTACCACTTTTTGTGATAAACACTATTGTGAACCTGTCCTCTGTCCCCTGATTTACATGGACTCTGAGAAGGTTAGTGGCTTTCTAGTTCATTTCTCGCTCCTTCATCCAAGCCGCTAACCAGTCTCCCCGTCCCCAGTGGTTTTTGGTCCAGGGTCAGTGACCTCCTGTGTTCCTGCACTTCAATCCTGAATAAATCTTTGAGTAACACTTTGTGTTTCTGGCTGAAGTCCCAGGTCCTCAGTCCTGAGCATTACAACTCCACAGGCTTTCATTCCCCACTGTCTCCTTTTCCTCTCGTTTACCTCTGCAGAACTCTTCTTGTGGTTGAGGGTGCAATGGAAAAATGGAGATTGATAATACTTGTGTTGGAAACATTAGTTCTGGCGGGTGGCCAATACTAATTTGTTATAACTTTTACAATATAGACTTGCCCTCAAATTTGAGAGGGTGGAATGAAATTTGCAAAAAAAAGAAATGGGAGGGGCACTTGAAAGTTGGCGAGTGAGAGGTAGAGGGAGTTTTGTGGTTGGAATGTTTTGCTTAAAGCACTGAGCAGTGTTTGCATTGGCAGCTCAGGAATCTAACCACTGACTTTTCTGACCAAAGAGTAAAACAGGAGGAAAGCAAGAGAGAGACTAGTGAGCCGGAGTGTGCCCGGGACACCTATATTATGTCATCAGTACTTTTTCTTCAGCTTAAGAAGAAACCATGACCAGACCCCAGAACAAGACATCCGTACTATTTGCATTTTTTTAGGTATTGTTAAATTATTCAATTCATCTTTGTGTGAGTGTCCTTCTGCATGTCGGCCAAGAAGCCTCCACTCACCATGACGGATGCTCCCCAAAGGGAAACCGGGACTTTTTCATGGAGCTTGCAGCGATGGACTCAATATGCAGACACGGAAGAGCAGGGGGGGGGGGGGGGGACAGAGAGCAAATTAAGTTTGTGTTCCAAAAACAGCAAGGGGTGCAGCCAAACAGGAATTTTAGGCATGAAGAGAAGAAAACTAACAGGAGCAATAGGTGCCTGAAAAACAAAATGGTGGATATGGGAGAGTCGACTCATCCTCATCAATCAAAGTTGTAGTTTTAGTGGTATTGTTCCACGCCATCGTAATATATAGCATACATGTGTTGAGAGAAAGCAGTCTCAGCTTTCATTTAGAAGTGGAAGTTTTCAGGTTCTTCAGACTTAAACAGAGTTGTGATAATGTTTCAAACATATAAACATGGCGACGGTGCTAAAACTAATAGGAAAGATTTAAGAACCAGAAGGGAGGACTAACCCAGAGTCCTGTCAACATTCAAAGTTTCAGGAATCAGCCTGTTTACCACTGAAATGTTTAGATAATGGTGTTCCAGCCAGAGTGGCATGATTGGGGTTCCTTAATAAAGTGATTAATGTATTTGGGGTCATGAGTGAGATACTCTGTTCACGGAACTGGTAAGATCCAGGCGTGCAAGCGGTACATGGTTTCCACTGTCGGTTGCCAAGAAATGCTGTTAAAACAGCTCAAAAGATGTTATACTGGACTGAATTACCACTAAAAATTTTATTTCAGAAGTCCTTCAGTTGTCCATTACGTTTTCCAGTAATTTACTCAAAGACAAACTTGGATAACTTTAGAAGCAAACCCCTTAGTAGTTCAAAACCAAAGTGAAATGGAATGAACTGGGCAGGGCTGATGTATCCATCAGATGTCTCTAAATGCCTCTAATTATCATGAGCCAATCAGCAAAGGCAATCCATCACTCCTCACATCAGCTTTGACCAATAACAAAGCTCCATTAGTCCATTAAATCCGTGTGGTGGAATGGTATGATGAAGAGAAGTGAGGGCTGGCTGCCAGGGATGCAGGGCTTTTAGAGGACGAGGAGTGGAATGGGCTTTGACAGCTTTATTCATCTGTGGCCGAAACGGCCTCCAAGGAAAGGCAGGGAAACGTCAGTGTGGTATGGATGATTACGAGACGTATCGATCCCTACTCTTCCCCTAAAACACTCTCTCTTCTCTTCCTCCTCAGACCCTGAGGCCTAGTCCTCTGCATGCTGGGAGACAGGTGAAGAAAAGAGAGTATGCAGCAGGGAGGTTAAAAATGCTCTGTCCATCTCATTTGTCCTCTTTCATCTCATATGCTACAGTTCTGGATTATTACCGGCATGGCATCGATTTGACAATGAATAGATGGTAATGGATAAGCTGCTTCTCTCCCTTTCAACCATCAGTACAGCATTAAGACACAAAAAGAACGGAAAATGAAACGATAAAACTTAAATGGTTGGAAGAAAAGTATTTAAAAAACATGTGATATGGCAGTCTTCTCTGAACTGTTTAATGGAACTAATATATCCTGCTAATGGTGACCACTCGCTTAAACTTCTTTCCGTTCGTTAAAAATGTAGACAGGCTTACAGCGACAAATGACAGCTCCAGACACACAGAATCACTCAGGGCCCACATCTGCAAAGGACATTAACTACTCTCTAAAACTACAAAGTTTTGCAATCATTATTATTACTAAATGTAAGTGACCATCTAAAATCAAACCTGGGCACATGCAGTGAATAGTATTATGTGTACTACTTGTAAGATAATAATCAGTTTTAACTCATTATCTTCCCAGTCTGTGTCTATCTCTCTCTGTACTGTTAAAAATCAATAACAGACACACTGCAAATGGGCATATTTTAAGCTTTTCTGGGATGATTGATCATTTTTACATGAAAATCTACGTTGACACATCCAAATTTCCACTTGTTCAGCACTTCTTAGTCTGTCCTTGTTGCCTTGGTGGAAACAAAGTGTAAGTGTCACTGCTTTTGCATCCACTTGCAGAATTGAAGTAAAGATAGAAAAGACAGAAACAGTGTCTGACGTGATTTAAATACAGTTAAAATATACCTTCATCAAGACCTTTTCAGTTTATTAGTCCCACCAGCCTAATTGTAATTTTTGCATTTGCACAAAGCAGCGTCTATTTAATTAATTATCAGCCACTTTTCTGCACTTTGTCGGCAGATCTACATGCACACACCTCATACATTGTGCTGGGTGAAGCTGGGCATCATTTCCTGTGGGTCCCCCCGAGCTTCACTGCTGGAATTCAGTCTACTACGACCGCTTTCAGGCCAAGTCCAAATCACTAATTAGCAGCCAGTCTGAGCAACAAGTGCACCAAGAGAGAAACAAGACTGTGCAAACAAGGCCAAACAACACAGCATGTGTCAGTGGAGTCCACTAAGATGTAATCCTGATACAGAGTTCTCTCTAAACCCAAACACATGACAGCAAAGGACAGTGTTAGCTGCCTCGCATGAGCTGGCAACACTGATGAGCAGATGTCTGCTCATCATCTCTCACAATTTAGTGAGATAAAAGTTGAGCTTGTTTCATTTTTCTATTTTTCTCCAGTGTCGGAATTGAGCCCCTCACACATCAACCCATCACCTGGCACGATACTATTTCAAAGCTTCTATATACCAATAAGAAAGTCAGGAGACATATAACAATCAGCCACAACATTATGAACCTCTACCAAACAATAAGTTTAAAGTTTGCCAACAAATATCAGGGATTTCTGTCTAACTTTCACTTTTCGTCTGCCCTTTTTTTTGTAGGGGAAGTGTGTCTATTTGAGTTTTTCATGTATGTTTTCATGTCTCAATTCAATTCAATTTTATTTATATAGCACCAAATCACAACAACAGTTAACTCACGGCACTTTCCAAAAAGAGCAGGTCAGACCATACTCTGAAGTTATTTACAGAAGCCCAACAAGAAGCCCCGGTGGATAACTGTATCCACCAGGAAGGATGGAAGGAGGAAATAGAGATATAATTATACAGATCAGCTGAAATGAAAACTGGAAAACACTTTGTGCAGTGGTAGCAAATGCTCCAGAACACTGACCAACATGTTCACGGTGTGCCATCTGCTGATCTCCCAAACATTTTACTGCAGAGTTGGCTGGCAAAGCTAGAACAGACTAATCTAGAGCAAATGTTCAATGGGAATATGGGCATTTTTGTATTCTAACATACCATTGTTCTGTCACTTGCAAAATGTCGGGGCTCGAGTGTGTATGTCAGTGAGTGTGCAGATGTAGGAGTCAAATCTTCCTAATATCCTTTGTTATTGTTAAGAATTTACAACAGAAAATCTCAAGCTTATCAGATCAGATGACAGATTAAAGAAGTTCATTTGCTCCCTTTGCACGCAGTATCATAAGAGAATGGCCCATGTACTGATTGCTAACACTTACACTCACATGACTGTAATTGTCCGGACTTACTCTAGTGAAGACACAAATCACTGACCACACAGAGGTGAATTTGAAAGTCTTATTTTCACTTCAAGATCGAGACGGCTGGCGTGGATGGCAAACAGAGGAATGAAGAAGGGCAAGAACACACCCTAAGGAGCAGAAAGATAGCATAACATAGTTGCTTTGACTACACTAAACTCAATCCAGAGCTGAGCACAAACACAAATATTCGTTGAGTTTATTCGTTTGACTCGTAGAAAAAGAAAACTGCCGGTCATCCTAAAGCAGCATAGCAGCACTCTTCTTGGCAGACAACTCAAAGCTGCTGGCAGCAACACTTCCACAGGCAGAAAACAGCAATAAATAAAAGCAGAGGGAGAACAGACCATCTCGGATTTACCGCCTGGGAGCTAGAAGCATTGAAATACAAGATACTGGCAGAGCGAGTCATATCTTCCTCAAAATTGTAAACTCTGAGTATATGAACGTTGTTAAGGACACAAGAATTAAGAGTGGAGACAAAGAAATAGACAGGGCGCAGCTTCACTCAATCAGAACTAAAAGTCACTGAAAACCCTACTCTACAGTTTACTCATTTGTCACCCGTGAGTAATTTAAAGAAAATAAGATTTTTCACCTCTTTCTTTTGCAGCTCCAGATCATACTTCTTTTTGCCTTTGTTTCCCCCATCATTTATGTCTTCAGTAGATAAAGATGAGGGGACTTGTGTATGATGCATGTGGGTTGTTGCAGCTCCAGAAGGTGCAGAAAGATCGCTGAAGTTAAAGGCCCCAAAGGGTCAACTGTCAGATTCCCCAATGACAGGCAAAGGCAATCGTAGTGAACTAAACTACCAACACACATGTATGTGCGGATTCAAAGACTAGCAGATGCACAGGAGTGACCAGTTCACCCGCTCTGCCACCCTTAATTTCTGTGTCTGTGTTACAAGCAAATAGAGCCAGATTAGCACAAAACTCTGTGACCTTATAGCACATAAGTTTAAAGTTTGCCAACAAACTGTGCTGCAGCATGAACACATGCTGCAGCACAGCCAAATCCACACTTCTCACTTCATCACCCTGCAGGCTTGTTAAGAGGCAGTTTGCAGCATGCAGAATAGGAGCTGCGGCGAAGAGTCAGGTAACACATTGGCAGGCTGGGCTGTGTTTGGGGGCGGGAGGCCCAGGACTGAGCTGGAGCGTGAATGAGAGCGAAATGATGAATACGCAGTTCCTGTCTTCCCCTGCTCTCTTTCTCCCACTTCACAGTTGACCTCAGCGGGATGATGGGATCCAGGAGCGAGGCCAGAGAAAACGGGGGGGGGGGGGACACGAGCAGCTCCAGAAGAACTAAAAGGTTTATGATAAAACCGCAACAAAGAGCCCGGCAGTGGTGGATAAGAAGCCAAACCAAAATCCTCAAACTACAAACCCTGAAAAAGGAACGAGGACTTAGAGACTTTGGAGAGAAGACACGGGAGAAGATGCCGGCAAAGCAAACTGCACAGGAACAGCAAACAGATGGCAAGACATGGAAATAGACGGCATGGAACTCGCAACCTGAGAGCTTACATAAGGGAAAGTGATTAGTGGAGTGCCAAGATTCTCAATCAGGAGAGGCCTGAGCCGGGCCTGAGCATCAGAATCACCTCACATATGATCCTCATTGGTTAATCATCCAGTTTTCTGGATGTGCTTTTGTGGGGGTTGGAAACGGGGAAAAAACAGTACAAAAATCTCCACCCACTTCCTGACGCTGGTGACCTGGAATGCCTCGGCAGGTGGGATGGACTCAAGTGGTTTTCATCCAAACCTGATAAACATTGGATCCTCCCTGTCTATAATCTTCTGTCTTTATAATCAATGCACACACAGGTACAAACAACCTAAGATTGAACAGTCAGAGATCTTAAAAATCCAGTTCATCTACAACTTCAAACTGATATGGAAACACTGCATTGGCTCTGGTCCAATCATGTGACGTCAACAGATCATTTTATCTATTTAAATGATATTGTTGAGGGGCACCAGCATTTCTCTACACAAACAAAAAGGCAAAATAGAAAGAAAATGTAAATAAAAGAAACCATGACTAAAAAGGCACTAGGGGCTACTGTACATGGTTGAAACAACACTGAAACTTGACTGGTAATGCTGCACACACACACACACACACACCTTGGTGTAGTGACAGCCCATAATTCTGCCTTCTGACCCTGGCAGGATGAAATATAAAACACTCTATTTAAAGGACATAAGCAGTTTTTACAGCACAGCATGTCAGTTTATGTCCCTGGAAGAGGAAAGCACACAAACATACTTTTGTTACTCGTGAGGGCATGATTTATAAGCCCACGTTTTCCTCAGAAGGACACGGGCACACAGCTACTTTGTGTGGCCTGGAATGTCGACACAGTGAAGCGGATGGTGATGGATTGTGCACAAGAAGAGGAATAGAAGAGGCTCATTTGGGGGTTTGTATTTTGGAGTTGATTATTTTATGTCCCTCAAAATTGGAGTCTTTTTGGCAGTTTCCAGTTCTGTTCATACATACGTGGCGGCAGATCAGCTCTGACTATTTTCAGATGCTCTCCATCTCTGACATTTGGTATTGAAATTCAAAACTTGAGAAGATCCCATTTGCATTTTTCTGCGCATATGAACGTTTTATGAGTAAACGTACATGTCAAGTTCAGAGCGAGGGGAAAGAGAGCGTAAAAGGAAAGTGACAGCACGGAGAAGCTCGCTGTCTGAAAAGTCACGTCAAGTCCTTCCAAACTAGAACTCTTGACTCCAAAATGTTGGCTTCTTTTTTTATGCCACTCAGCTACCAGTTCAGATTACCAGGCGAATGTGGTTTCAGAGTGAGTGAGTCTGCTCTTACATGGACACACATAGAGGGCTTCAGGATTCATGCTGCTAACAGGGGGAGGCATTGTCTGGACCTGATTGTCCTTCCTCACTGCAATCAGGAAAGCTTGATTTGGGGGGGTGGCATATTTCCTGATCCTTTCATTAACTACCAACCACTCCTTCATGGATAAATGTATTACTTTGACTTTTACATCCAATTGTACTCCAGTCTAATGGTGTTGAGTTTTTGACTTTTCATTCCTGCTCATTAATGTGCGTTTATCCAAACTTTAGCACGCAAACAGAGCGTCTTCGTGCATTCCTGTTCAGTCTGATCTTGACTTTTCTGACCACCCTTTTATAAAAGCATGCATTGATATTCTAGTGAACAGCAGGACAGAACCAATGAGCCCACAATGTGAGCGCTGAGGTCAGTCCAAAGCACTGGTATGAATATGAACTCCCTCTGAGGTCTGGGTTTGGAAATGTTAACATGAGAAATGACCCAAACATTTTCACCACAAAGTTTGCATGACTATTCATTTGCCAATCCAAACACAATGAGTGAACATAATAATTCCGTACCCCAGTTTATGTTTAATACAAGTTATTTTATTGACTGTTGTCCTGAAAACAACCAATCAGTGACCAGTAGCTCTCAGTGAAGAGGTCACTGACACTGATGAAGATGACGGCAACATCTGACTTCAGTCAGCAACTAAATGTTTGGAGGTCACAGTTCAGCCAAGACGTTGTGATGGTGTTAGTCACCTGAAGGAAAAGAGACAAGAGAGTAATGCGGGAGAGTGACAAGACCAAAGTGTGAAATGGTTGTGCAGAATTATTCAAGTCACCAATGTCCAAAGATGCCTCAATATACCTCAATAGAATGCTGATTTTATTAATGAAGAGGGGAAATGAAGTTTTCTTCTCATTCTTTACTTTACAACATTACACCTTCAAGTGCTTTGTTTGTTTTAAGTGCATTTGAATTCACATGACTATCTATGATGAGTAATCAGCATACATAGGAATTGTCACACTGCGAAAGCCTTCTGTGGGGGGTAAAAAGCTTGAATGTGTCACATGGTTTCACTGTATGAGAACAGTCACAAACAAAACCAGGGGTCATGAGAAATAAGCTGCCATAATTAATCATCTTCAAGCTTTTATACACAAAAGAGCAGCGTGTGACAAGATCAGCCCGGTGTCAACGCAACACAAACGCACACAGACTCACATACAGTTGTTCCCACAATGGCACGTTCCCTCCGAGCAATTTAAAAGCCATGTGGACTGATCTCCAGAGCACATGTACTACATGCAAACAAGTCATCAGTGGCACTTATTAACATTGAGAAAGAAAAAAAGAGCTGGAGTTTCTGGCCGAGTGACTGAAAGGTGGATGGTCCTGATAAACCATTTCCATTTTTTGGACGCTATTTTCTCCTAATAAATCTTAAATTCTCCATGAAAAATGTAACTTATTCTGTAAAGTTGACTGGTGACTGAATATTATTAAAATGAGTGATTACATTACTTCATGACCATCTTTATTTATTGCACCCACAGGAGTCATAATGGATTTGACCTGAAAATGCAGCTCGTACATTAACAGAATAACTGATTTTAACTTCATTATCTGAAGAGGAATTGGCATCCACGGGCAGTATGAATTGATAACATCAATCAGGAATGAATGAGGACAAAGAGGAGGCAGCCTCCTGTGAGTGAAGGCCATGATTAATGCTTCCCTGCTAATAACCTGAACCTGCCTGAGACCATTGAAGTGATAAAGGAATAACAACTGACTTTTAACCTTAAAAAATGTTTGGTGATTGTTTGAAGGATAAGCTGGGTCCTTTCTCAGTTACATGAGATGTCCAAATTTTTTGCAATTGCACATCTGACTCTGGATTGATACAACAAGTATGCAACATCAAGAAAGATGTAAGCAGGATCCCAGACACGATGATATCTTAAAACTAATTGACCCACTGGCATCTTGAAAAGAGTGGGGCCTGGCTAAAAGAACCACTGGATTAACATAGAAAAGTTTTTTTTAAAAGGCAGCCAGGACATTTTAACACTGCACAAACTCTGGCAAAGCAATATCTTGGGATATTGGGATCTCTATTTTTTTTTTTTCTTCTTGAATATTAACATTGCTGTACAGAATAGTCTGAGGGGAGAAACAGCAGGAGAGACATTTTAATGAGGGACCTGGCTGATTTTGACAAGTTGCTGTCCAGTTGGTGGAAGAAACACCAAGGTGCTTTCCATTATTTGCTGCAGAGAAAATAGAAATAATCGGTTACGTCTCACATTTAAAAGTGGATAGGTGTTCCCAGATTTTTAAGTTCTGTGGAACTAAATGGGAAAGACATACCACAGCTCCCAGTATCTAGTAGAGGAGTTTAAAAGTACTAAGGCTAGCTGGCAGTAAAGATGGTGTAGTCAGTAAGTTTGTTCCAAATCCAACCAGAGGGAGGGAATGGAGTCCAAGAATGGCTGTTAAGGAGGAAGAAGCAACTCTAAGGCATACAGAGATCATGGAGAATGTTCAAATAGGCCGGGAAGGCTTGGTCCCAAGTTCCCAAAGAGAAAAGAAAACAGGTTGTGGAGCAGGTTGTTTGGCAGGAAGAACTGTTAACAGGGTATAAAGGCAGTGGCTCAGGCTGAACAGGGACAGCGTTTGAAATGGGAAAATGTGGAGTATGGAGGAAGGTAGGATTACATTTTTGATAGTGGTAACATTTGATGTATTGGAAACTACCAGAACCTGAAAACTGAGTAAATGGAGACATGCAACATTTGTTATGTTCAGGTCCTGTTACTCTGAGGCATCTTCTATCAGGCTATAATCACACATCAGGACATAAGTAAATATAGACTGAATTGATAGCTCTCATTTACAGTAACCCTTCCTATGGATCTCAGACATCCATCTAATAAATGGACTTCATGTGGCGCATCAAGGCACGAAGCAGAACTTAGGTTTATCTCTCTGCAGCTGCAGGCAGATAATGATGGAGGAGGACTCCATGTGAAGGTTGTTCACTGCCCGCATCTATTAAACAGAACACAAAATCAGGTGATTACCTGTCATGCTGTAGCAATAAACTGTGCTCAAGTGGATCACCAAATGATTCGCCTCTAATGGGGGGCAACTGAAATGCAAATAGAGGGCAGTTTTGCTAATTGTTGCTGTCAGGAAAATAGCTTTTTCCTCTACATTATCAACCTTATCGCCCAACTTCATTTTGTTTTGATGGGTTTTAAAGGTTTGTTAGCTCCACCTCCCTCTTCTGTATGTATCCTATATGGAAATGGAAAATTTGTATAAAGCAAAGTACAAGATCAAACTGAAGATACACGTGTCCTTTTGAAATTATATATTTATCTCTAAATAATTTTTTCCAACAAAAATAAGCCTTTTTAAAGTTACTTTTCATTGTACTGTAAATAACCTATGGATAAACTTTACATCATTTACTTTTCATCAATGTGTTTATGAAATAATTCAAATATGCTGAATCCCAGACACTGTTACACATAAAGGGAGTGTAACATTGACAAAGGTGAGATGAAAGCCTTTTGGGTACCCCATAAATAAAATTACTCTTATCTCTGCATGAGGTTTGGTTTGGCTGAAACTGGGTTCAGAGGTCAGGGACTATACATGCCAAGAGAAAGGAGACAAAATTGCAGATGAAATTAGACAGATTAGATCGCCTGATTAAGCAGTTAACCATGTAATCTCCATTATGTGGCGGGGGATGGGTGGCCTCTGCAGCTGAAGGACACACCACACTCACACTGACACAGATGTGCTAGGAAGGAAGTCAGTATCCTTTACAAATCCAGAATTTGCCTCCAAATGAATGTGTTTTTTACAGGTCAGTGTTATTACTGTTATGATAGCTACCACACAACCTGAAAGCTGCACTCCTGTGCTCCGATCCTTCAAAATCCTCTTGAAACCTTTAGTTCTCTCCTTTTTGGTGTGCTGATTGTTCTCTCAATGATACATATTTTTTATTACAAGTGCAAACACCCTTTTCCTCCTTCTGAGTCACATTCTGGGCTTGATTAGAGTTCTCTCATAAAATATTAAGGAAACTCTTTTAAATGGACAGTGTAAAAAAATAAAAAAGCAGGAATATAAGTGCATTTTAATGCAGCAAACGACTGATTTACTTCCACTCATTTCTGAGGAATATTACATTTCAAACAAAGCCGAGCAGAGCCATAACTCATGTTTAGCACCCTAGTAGTTTTGTCGCGGGTCCAAACCAGGCTGAAAAGACTGAACCAGGTTTCCCTCTGATATACTTTTGATGAATGGTCTCAGTAGGTGTTTTTCTCACATAAAGGAGTTTCCGAGCTCATGAAAAAGGATGTGGGGGGAAAAGGACTCTGCATATGATGAAGTAAAACTCCATCACGGAAGAAAGAGGAGACAGGAGTCTCAGGGGAAGAATGTGAACGAGTGTGCACGTGCATTTGTGTGTATACAACTGTGACTTGTACAAGACTTCAGTTTGTGTTGGTTAGTGAGTGATCTTATATGTGGTTTAATTTTTGCATGTGGGTCTTGCTAGTCCAACAAATAAGTGCATATGTATGTGTGTGAGTGAGTGTGTGTATGTGTGTGTGTGTGTGTGTAGGTATGTATTTAGGTACATGTGCGGCCACAGTGAATTGGGCTGAAGGCAGTGAGGGTGAATGATGACAGCGACCCCTCTCAGACAGTGGAGAGTTCATCTGTCAACGTGGGCTACCTTTAGACAGATGGACATCTGGAGGCCATTGGTGTGCAGCTGTGGGAGCTGGATATACACTACTCCACAAACACACACACGAACGGCTGTGTGAGTACATTTTATTTGCCCGCATAAAAGTTGAGAGGGTTGAGAAGGGCCCACATAGATCCGAACATGAGAACAGACATAAATCACAAAGCTCTTGTTCTCTGGCTCATAGAAAAACAGCGAGAGGAGCATGAGTCACTGGGCCTGGATTCCCTGTTCTTAAGTGGCTGAGTGAAAAGCTGGCAGGTGCTTCTGCAACAGCAAAAGTAAACTGAGCTGGAGGAAAATTCAGAGAAATGATGATTATACTAATGATGGTGATTATTGAGGAACAGTACAGTGATTCAGATCATATCCACTGTCTAAACATTAGGATGATAAATGTACCTGGTGATTCTAAACAAAGGGCTACATTGATCAGCACAGACATGAGAAAACTCTTTAACATGCTCATTGTCCATCTACTGTGTGTCACTTGCTTTCTCATTGAATTCTATATGCAGTTTGTCTATCACATACACCGAATAACATGCACGGTGTATTTCACCTGCAGTACTGAGCAAACCCAGTAATTTCTGCTCTCTTTGTTGGTGGTAGGGGTGGCATGTTGCTGTTGTTGGGAACTGGAGCTATATGAATACAATTGAATTGTCCACAGGCCTGATCTGTTACATGTGATCTGTTACATGTGATACACAAGGACTACATATTGTTTGTATCAAACCATCCATCCATCCATTTTCTGTACCAACTGGAGCCAATCCCAGTATGGGTGAGGGCCTGGACAGTCCACCAGTCCATCAAAGGACCACACAGATCAACCTAACGTGCATGTTTTGGATGGTGGCGGGAAGCCAGAGTACCTGAGACGGATCAGACGACACATTTAAGAAAAAACGCACCTTGCCATCGAGAGTCGAAGTAGCTGCTGCCTTACAGGGTGCCGGCATGCAGACTCTCTCTCTATTTTCTGAAAATGCGGCATAAGAGACATTTTACCCACAAAGAGTACACGTGGGCTCCACCTCACACAAAACAAACCCCACTTATTAAAGTGCTTTGTCAAAGTGTGGGTGTGCTTTAGTAGAGGAAGAGATTACCAAAGGGAAAGCAAGAAGAAGGAAAGAACTAAATATACAGTATGGGAGAAAATAACAGTTTGTCAGACACTGCTACATCTCTGTGACATAGCCTGTGGCGGAAGAAAAAAATCCAGATAGAAATTGAGAGGATGGCAGCTCACTCTATTTTAACGGAGCACAAAACCCAAGCAGGATTAAAGACCAGAAATCCTATTCCCATGCTCGCCATCTGAAAAAGGCATAAATTAGTCTGTATGAGCACTATTTAATCCCACAGTGACCTCAGTTAGTAGAGTTACCCAAAGCAGCAGCAGCAGAGAGACAGCAAAGTAAAGAACATGATAGCAAGACAGGAGGAGTCAGGAAACTGATTGGATATCTTATCCCAGGCAGTTGTTGTCCTTCCTATATCCTGTAGTGAAAATCATAACACTCATTACACCAATGGGAAGATGGAGTCCATTTTGAAGGATCACAATGTTCTTTTCCTCCTTCCTCCTTATTTTTCTCTCATGTTATCCTGCCAGTGCTGACATTACTGACATTTCTGCCCATGTGTGACTCTCTGGTCCTCCACACTAACATGATGCAGATGATTAAAAAGACTGAGTGTGTGTCCAGTCTGTGATATTTCACCTTTGTTGCTTGTAAGATTTTCTCTCGAATGCAACACACCATCATGGCAGCATGTTGCAGCAAATCAGACAATACCATATGCAGTTTGAATCTTTGTATGGACAAACCATTGTTGTTTTTTCACTTCTCTGAAACCAGTTCTTTTTTTGTGACACATTTCACCACCTATTATAATTAATTACCAGCTGGAGCAACTGACCAAACATTTTATTACCTCATTAATCACCATCTCCAACATCCAACTCCGAACTCCGGTTTCGTTGTGGAGGAATCACCACAGATGTCCTGCACGTGCAAAAAAAAAAAAAACGAGTCTTACCAAAGAGAGCTGTTGTCAGTCATCGCCACAGCTGAGATGATACCAAGACTGAGCACATAATCAGTTGACGGACTGCTGGATTATTTCAATTTGAAAATCTTGAAAGCAATGACGTCATCTGGTCAACTGGTCAACTGGTCGTTTGCTAACACATATATCCTGCGGTCTCTCTGGTCATATTTCAGTGTCTCCCACAGGTGAAGTGTAACACGATCTGCCTCAGTCACTTTCCAGCCCATGCAGACAGCTTGTTCCTGTGAGATTCCTCTGCAGCCATTTTATCTCCACCCATCCATTTTCGTAACCGCTTATTCCCTATCGGGGTCACGGTGGGACTGGAGCCTATCCCAGTGGTCAATGGGCGAGAGGCGGGGTACACGCTGGACGGTCCACCAGTCCATCGCAGGGCCACACAGAGACACACAAAGACAAACAACCATGCACACTCACACTCACACCTAAGGGCAATTTGGAATGTCCAATTTCAATTGAATGAGTTAATTAATTCTTTTTTTTCAGGCTTTTTTCATATGAGATAAACAAACTGTATAGAGCATTGTTGCTTCTTTCTAGTATTGTAGTAGAGACTCCCAGATGAATCAGTGATAAACTGTAACTGCTGGCAGCAGTGTGTTTTTCTGACTTCAAACATAAACAGTTGCTATCATACGCGGAATCCCTGCGCACTCTTTTACCCCATGTGTAATCTAGCACGAATCCTCAATTCGAATCTAGCTCTGTTTGTGTGAGACAGATTACATCACACCATGCTGATGCAAGGATGCCCTTCAGGTAACCAGATTTGTCCCGGTGCCCGGCAAAGCCATCAGGTGCCGGCGCTAAGCAGCTCAGCTTTGCCACAGAGGTCACCGGGACTACGTCCCAAAAACACCCCGGTGAGGACGAGGAGGTGAGGCGGCAGATGGAGCGAAGGCAGCAGCACACTAACAGTGACACGCTAATGGCGTGGTAGCGCCATGGGGGGCAGTGTACAACATGTTATTAACACGCTGAATGCCAGGATCTGCAGCTTATGGCACAGCGCTGATGCCGTTCAAGGCATCCCGTCTCACTGTGATGTGTTTCCTGTAAGAATGGAGAGTAAGAAGATAGCAAGAGTGAGCACAAGAGGAGCTGTGCAGAGGGGGTCTGAAAGACATAAGTGTATGATGTGTGAGATAAGGCGGAAAGGCAATAGTATATATAATGAGTGATTAAGAATGGGGAGCATCGCATCTTTCTGTCTCCTTCAAGAAAATCTGCACTGGGTCACTACAGAAAAAAGTCCATTTTATCCTCTGATTAAGAACTCATTCCTCTTTGTCTCAAAAATCCCCGATTACAAGTAAAACCGTTGAATTATGGAGGATTTCTCCTTAACTAATAATCCTTTCCAGACCAGCGGTTGACTGTTAAGAGGCAAATGATTTTTAAAATGTCTTATTTATTTTGGGGGATTTCGGACTTAAACCGAGAAATCCAGTGAGAGCTGCCTTGTACTCTGTAGTTTCCAATCACTCATGATTCAACTTAACGGCAGAACTTTAAGTCTGTATTTGTTGGGGCTTTGTGCCAAGACTGTTCCCTTTTACTGTGAGGATTTGGAAAGGATGAGATTTTCCCAGCTACCCAAGTGTTGTCCACACTCACACACTCCAATTCCTCCAATCTCAAAGCCAAGAGCGAGTGTGTGACAAGTAAGATTGCAGTTGATGGAAATGAGAAGGAGAAAAATGACAGAGATAGACAAAGGTTGATTAAATTGGTTTTCAATTCTGGGTGTCTCTGTCTAAAGCTACTGTATTAATTTGCTCTATAAGATATTTGAGAGCCAGTAAGTGTATTAAGAGCTGCTGTATATCATATCAGTGGCAGCTATGAGAGCCTGCTGCCAGACAAGGAGCTGCGGGTCCATCTATCTTAGCATTAACTGAAGTGAGTCAGCATGCCCAGGCCCGACTATCTCATTCTGCGCCGTGGCTGGCATGCTTTGTCAGACTCAACATGCAGATTTGTGTCTCAGCAGATATCTGCAGACAGCTGTACTCAGCAGCTCAACGGTAGCCTTTTGCCTGGAGGTGAAAAGGGAAAAAGCTGCATTGATGTTTCCTTCGTTTGGAGGAAATGAAAAACTTGCTATACTCAAACCATTGACTTTGCTGCTGAGATTGAGATCAATGTCAGATTTCTGCTCTCATCTTTTATTTTTAAATTAGTCTTCATTTTTGAAAATATCACCGTTGATGTGTGTACATGTTATTTTTCAATGAGTTAGATCATCAGTATCAGACAAAGTCTTAGTTTGACTATGTTGCTTTTATCATGGAAATGATGGCAGTGACTACCTGCAGTTTCAAATGTTATTAGGTTTTTGATACGCAGCAGGAAGCAGTGAACTGTGCGTAATGAGCTGAAACATGTTAAAACATAGGTAGATTTCTGTTAAACAACCCACTGGGCAGCAAACTCATTAAAAGTGATAAGAAATTCACAATTTATCCAATTACATGGAAATGGATTTCATCTATTGAAACTTTTAAACTGGACAAAAGGATTAACATGATGTATTTGCCATTTATGTATTCTCAAAAACTACAGAGTATGACAGACTGAACGATTAACACATAATCTCATAAGGGAGACCAAGCCAAACCGTATTTTGATGGAATCAGTTCTGCAGCCATCGTCCACTAGTGGTTGATGTGTGTATTTTATATCATTTACCTGAGCAAGACAGGAAATTAGGTCACTTATTTTTTCATGTGACTTAACTAATTTATAAACGGCATAATCTGTAAGTATTGTTATTTGTTTTCATTGTGGCAACATGTGTGCATTATTATGCATCATTCTTAAAATGAACAAAACCGTAAGTAATTTACATGAAATCCAGTTACAAAGTCAACTCTAAAGTTAGTAAATATAAGGCAATCCTAACAGTATTACATCCAATAATGATATTTGTAGCTTTTTTGCATTTCTGTATAATTATCCGTGGGGGTGGGGTGGGGGGGGCTTATAATTACTGAGAGGCATAAAGTGGCTCTGTGCAGCTACACTCTGGTCATTCAGTTCAACACAACCGTAACGGGAAGTGGGGCCATTCAGCAGACACTCAGAGGGCCTGCATTCATGGGTCGGCTGCACAGACACACACACACACGCACCAAAAAACACACACAAATATAAACCACAATGTACACACAAAGGAACAAACAGATCCAATCTGGAAACATGGCATGAACATTATTTTCCTTTTAGTCCGGCAACATACACACACACACTTATTCAGTCCTTATCTTGTACACACATTTACATGAATAAAAACACACATGAAAAACTAGAGATCGGTGATTAAATCAAGACTCACACATTCATGCACTACCAGAGGCCCTCAAACACAGCCCTGTCCTTGTTTTGTCTGCAGTGCAGCTAAGTAGAAATTGCTCTAAAACAACTTCAAAGGCTGTAAAGGAGGGGCCAGGGCGAGGAGTATGGGTAATTAGGACTGTGGAGGCGAGACAGAAAAGAGAGGCGAAAAGGATGAGTGAAAGGGAAAAGGATCCTCTCAGCCACAATGGATGAACAAAAGGAAAGACAGTTTGGAGGGTAGCAACATAGTTAGAAGAAACTGGGAGCATTTCAACACGACACTCAAACACACGTGCACAAACAAACACAACACAGACACCGGACAGGATATTTCAGTCCTAGTTGTAAACACTGCTGGATATGTAGACACAGCCACACAGGTAGACGCACAAAGCAAGTCACACAACAAAATGGAGACAGACAAACACTGATATAGAACTAAAGTAGAAATTTCTGTTTCTCAATCACGCACAAACTCACACAAAGTGGCTCCAATAGCAGTAGGGTGTTTTTAGTCGACCATGCCGTTGGTCCACTGAACCACTATAAGAGCCCTCAACATCAGCTAATGCACAGCTATTTATAACCTCAAAAAACAGAGATTGTCCCCATCCCTACCTTTGCAAACAGCAAGAGGTTATAACAACAGTGAGCTAACTACCCTGAAGAATACGACATTCCGGGAGGGATTTGTAGGGTTTTGTAGGGACTGTTAAAAAAAAAAAAAAAACAACCAGCATCTCTGCAAACAATGAAATGTAAGCAGTAAAATGGAGGACTGAATGCTTAGAGGGACAGCTTATGGAAGGAAAGAATCAGTGTGTGGAAGAGGAACAAGATGCAGAGAGAGGCATTAGACTGCCCTCTCTTGACAAAGCTGAGCCTGACAGATTATTGCCCCAAACAAACACCTACAGAGAAAGTAGAATATTGTGAGGCTGTTGTTAGTTTTGTAAGATTTTGGTGACGATAATTGCCTAATTGCTCTTCTGATCATTGGATCCCAGCTTAGCCCGCTGCCTGTGTGGAAAGATTGAGAAGCTCCAGTTTTGTCGAATTTGAATTGTTTAACTGCTTTTACATATTTTCTAAAATATATTTACTTTTTCATTTGTACCAGATAGAAACAAAGCCAATCAGAAACCAAACCGAAACCAAAGTCCAAAACCCAGCCCACCACACGGTAGTATGGTATCCCTGTACAGTAGTATCTATTTAGCAATTCATTTTTAAATAACTAGCTAATGTCTGTGCAACTGCATTAAAGGATATCTTCCCTTTTACATGTAGGAGAGAGTAGAGGAGAGAATTTGGAACGTACTCTGGTTTGAAGACTCCATATCCTTTTAAATTAAAAATACCTCCTGCCCTACACCATCATCTAGGAGTAAACGTTCTCCCACAGTGTTTGACACTGTTGACCATATGATTAATTTTTATAGAGGTTAGAAGACTGGGTGGGAATCTTTGGCATGGTCTTATCTAGTGGACAGGATGTACTTTACTAAAAATTGAAAACTGTGTCTCTGACTAAATGGCTCTGGCCAGTGAGGCTTTCCCAGGGGTCAATCCTGGGACCCCTTTTGTTCAATCTGTACACGCTTGTATAAACCAGGCTGATACTCAGCCATAATCTGTCCTAACACACCTATGCAGATGACACTCAGATGTACGTGTCACTGACAGTAGGAGAACATGGGCTTGTAGATTTATTGTGTCTCTGTGTTGTAGATGCAGAACTTTCTCCAGTTAAACTTAGACAAAACTGAAAGTATCATCAGTCACTTTCAGACTCTTTCTCTTGAACCTAAAAATCAAGTTAAAATCGACTCAGACCTTAACTTTGACAGCCACATTAAATCAGTTACATCAACAGCCTTTTAGCATCTAAAAAACATCCATCAGAGGAATGGTGTCTAAAACAAGACTCAGAAAGACTAATCTATGCATATGTCTCCAGCAGGTTATACTACAGTAACAGCTGCTCACTGGGCTCAAAACCAGCTGAGATCCAGCTGCAGAAAATCCAGAATGCGGCTGCTCCAGTTCAGACCAGAACCGGGAAATAGCACCATATCGGTCCAGTTCTCAGGTCTCTGCTCTGGCTTCCTGTCACTCAGAGAACAGACTCTAAAACAGCTCTGCCTGTGTTCCAGTATCTTCATGGTCTCAAGTCCATCTCCAACATGTCAGAGCTGGACTCTTCATGAAGCAGCTGGACTCTGAGAACCTCTGGTTCTGGTCTCCTACTGGTGTCCAGAGTCAGAACCAAACAAGGAGAGGCTGACTTCAGTTTTCTGCTCCTAAAATCTGGATCAGTCTTCCTGAATAAGTCAGACAGGCCTCAACTCTGAATGTTTAATTCTAGTCTGAAAACAGTTCTATTTACCTTTGATATGAAGGTATTTTATCTGCACTCTTTTATTCTAATCCAATTAATCATCCATCCATCCATTTTCTGAACCGCTTTATAGCTTGCCATGCAAGTAATAGTTCTGATAACAATAGTTGGTTTACGTAGGTGAAAAGACAGCTAATAACACAGTCAGCACCTAATGACCACAGTTCCTTCATACATATGGTTGTGCTTTCTTTTATCTGTGAAACAAACATAAAACTAATCTAAAACAGTCATATATATGCATTCGGGAAATAAAGATCAGGACGAGAACAGCCTTAATGTGCTCTTCTATGAGGTTACACAAACTCTCACATTTGCATCCTGTTCTCAGAAGTATGAGTAGAAACATAAAAGCGTTTGTACATTTGGCCTCACATGCTTTTATACACAAAGATTATCCAACTCATACAATAACAGAAATGGTACATGGTATAGCAGCAGATTACTAAGACTATATGAGAGTCTCAGAAGGTAGAACAGTGTTTAATACTTACAAAAATAGATTTAGGAGCAGCAAGAGTAAGAGAGAGGAAGGCAAAAAGGGAGAGAGAAGGGGTGAAGATTAGGTTGATTAGGAAGTAGAGAGAGACTGGTTGAGTTTCACATAGCAGAACAGAAAATTAAATTATGTGTATGTATTCCTCTCAGTGCGATCAGATGAACAATTCTTCATTGTCAGTGGCAATCAACCAGTGGAGTGAGGCTCCAATGATGGATAATACTACACTAATTGCTCCTCCGATGCCTTCTGCTTCTCTCACACATGCTTTGCTTCACTCTCAGTCATTCATTAGGCTCTCCCACCCCATTGCTGCACAGCACAAACAGAAACAGATCGCAGATTTATGGGAGGTTGGTTTCACTTCTCTTGACAGCTACTGCAGCAGCATACCTCAGCCTAGATACTGACACATCTGCTTCTGGTGACTCCTGTAAAGAAGGCATTACATTGTATTGAAAATCAATTGCATTGCTGCATCAAGGAATGAGCTGTGTGATTACAGAAGACTAAATCATTGGGGTAGTTTTTACGAAATGGACCCCATCAGGTCCTACAGAATAGCTCAATGAATTTCAGTGTCAAAACTAACATTTATAAGGCGAGAGATCCTTACAAAAACACAGAAATAAAAAACAACTAACAACTGGCCGCTATTTCTGTAAAAAAAAAAATCCCAAGGCATCTATGAGCAATCCAGGCAGAGAACCATCAGGAGCAAATACTAAAACAACAAATACGTACAGACAGCAAGAACAAACAAACACCTCAGAACTGTACAGCACCTATTAAGAAGCATGTCTCCAGGCAAATGAATGTGTGTGTGAGCACAAACATACCATGTGTTTTTTCTAAAGGTTGCAGAACTTGACCTAGGAAAAAATCTAAATACCTAAAAACCCCATGACATCTCATATTGTCTCTTTTTGTGGCTTTTTGCTGTCTTTTTTCCTCTGCAGCTTGATGAGGTAAGAAAAAGTCTGCATATAAGCTTCATGTAAGTGTATAGGTTGATGTGTGCTTTTAAGTTGAAATACAGCAGGGGAGTGCTTTTTATGATGGGGTAACGAGTGACGCAGGCCAGATGTGAGCGGCCATAGGAAGACAGTGTAGCCCTGGCACACACCTACAGCACACAGCAGACACAAATCACATGCCTGCTGGAACACATCAATATTTTCACATACATTTTAGCATGTCCTAAGAGCAGACAGAAGGACAAAATGCCAGTGATTACTACCAGGATGCCTACATTTTGTTCCTGAACATAACAAAGAACTAAAAAATACGTTTCATAAGGATTTGGGAAAAGTACTATCACAGCCAACACATTGACAAAGAGTACTTGTAAATTATTAGTTTCCAAACCATGAAAGCTTGTTTTACCGCACACATCAGAGCTAGAGCCGCCCATTCAAGCAGCTGAATACTGAAATGCCAGCAAGCACTCGATATCAATTAGTAAATGTTAGTGGCCAAATGAGAGGAGATGGCTAAATAAATCCATGCTGAGGCGAGAAAGGACAGACCAGCCAGACTGCCTCTCGGGCTTCTGTTTCAGCATGAAGATCATTACTTTAAAGGCAACTTGCAAATGAAATCTGCTGTCGAAGGTAAAGGCTTTCTGCAGCTTTCTCATCACATCCAAACACGTTTGTAAAAACCAGAACGTACAATGTCAAAAAGCTGATAAAGTAATGATCTGTCAGCCATTTAGTTGCACAGATGGGATTTCCACACGTCAAATGCACCAACTTTCAAACGCGCTCACTGATATTCCCACACATTTCAAATTTCAGTGTTGCTGATAGGTCAGATGTGAGTCAGGATGAGACTTGGCAGAGCAGAAGGCTTTCTGTTCAGAGAGCACTGAGGGAATGTCAGGCTAAGTAAACGATGAATCTGCAGGAGACCTGAACTAGACTCCCAATGCCTCCACATTCCCCACGTCAACACAGGGTGAAGGTCAACGCAGAGAGCCACCTAACATTACACAGCACTGAATATGCGCATACGCGTGTGTTCTCTTTTGAGTATTTAAGAGACTTTGAAGCCGTTGAACTCATCAATGTCTAGATTATCTGTGAGACTTTAAAAACATCTTTCTACACCAGACGGTAGACACCAATTTCTAAATCCTCAAGCAAGAAAACAGAATGCCGTGATGAATATTGGTTTAAGAATTCTCATAAACCAGTATTTTTTTTAATGTTTTTTATCATTTCGTCAGCAAGAATCATGGGTAGAGAGCTGGTCGGCCCCTGTAGGTTCCCTGAAGGGGTGAGTAGGCCCTGGGGATAGCCCACTCTCTCTGACTGACCTCCCCAAGACTGACTCCCTTTCCCAAGCCTGTTTAATGTCTCTTCTCCACACACTGACATATTTAGGCAAATATATGACTAATCACCTGTTGGGAACATCAGCTGAAAATATAGCATCTCAGGGCCAGTTCGCAAGGAGCCAAAATGAGGGAATTAACCAAACCGCTGGAGCATGAGGGGATCTAAGCTTAAGGCAAGGTGAGTGCTGTTTCTCCCCTGCTGTGAAGGACTCTGGAAATACATCTTCTGCAGATTTGTTTCAGTTTATGACATTTGTGATCTTTCACATATCTAACACATTTTGAAGACTCATACATCAAAAAGCCTTTTTCATATTTTCTGTTAAATGGTTCACTGAACCCTTATTTCCTTCCAGTAAAAAACCCATTCACAGTAGTAGCGTGGGGGGAGAAGATAACATGTGTTGAGCATGGCCTCCCACTATAAGTGCTTAATTAAGTGGTTAAAGTCATTCTCAAATACTTCAGTATCTGACCTTCGCCTGTGATTCAGACATGAGGTAATGCATGTATTCCCCAACATCGCCTTGGACCAGAAAACATCTAAAGCGGATGACTGAGCGCCATCCTCTCCGAGTTCCTGTGAGACAGATGTGTCAGCCCTGAAATTTCTCATTAATTCATTAAAATTTCAGATGTTAACAAGTCAGACAGGAAAGATTACCTTGGAGACGATGCGTTTTCCAATAGTGAACTACAAACAGTGAAATGACTAACATCACCACAGCACTCTGTGGTCTTCCTCTCAGTCAGCGGTGCACCCTTTTATTCACTTACATATATATTCAAATATCGTAGTCTGGTAGCACAGAAGTGATATCCATTGATGACAAAAGTCATTTTCTCCATCACTCCATCATTACTGCTATATTCCAGTCACAATTATCCATATTCTCATGATTATAAAAAGGGAAAAGCATAGAATGAGAAGGTGAAAACCTTTTTGAAAATGAGCTGTGAAGAAGACACCTCGTAAGCATCAGATTTTATTATGTGAGGTTGAAAAAGAATGCAACATTTTCCCACTTATTGGAATTTTTATTTGTAAAATGTGGGACAGGCAACTGTAGAGCATTTGTGGGGCTACTATGCCATCTAGTGGCATATAAATACAAAACTGTTACAAAGAGTGGTGGGTTCACATCGCTGGTGAAGTATCCTCTCAGCAAACAAGCTGTGCTTTGCACCAGAAATGTATTTCATTTGCATGTGCTTTAGTCGGAATTTCTTTGTAAAATTTAGTTACAAAGGCACAGTTGTAAATAGGCTGCAGCATGTGTGTGTAGTATAGCTGTAAATGAATGAGGGGAAAAAAGCTTGAAAGTACCAGTCAGTTTTCAAAAAGCAAACAATTAAAAGGCCAAAAATAAGTGTGAAATAGACAACCTCTGTAATAGACGTTTATAGAAATCCAAAAAGTGACAAAAGACTTAGTTGCAAGTGTAAAGTGACTCAAACTTGACCAAAGTGTATTGTCCTGGAAAATTATTTACATTCTCAAGTAATGAATAATCCTGCATAGCATTTGCATTATTAGTATTCCCTGTTATGCATGCATTTAGAAATTAAACCATTTTACATTTTCATCTCATCAAGAAATATAGAAATGAACTTTGTCAACACTGTCCATCTTTCTTTCAGTTCTTTATAAATGACAGATGCACTTAAGGAAACAGAGTGGTGTAAAACTGATAAAGGAAAGTTTGTACTATGGTTAAACTAAAGACCTTGTGAGTAAACTCTGCAGATAGAGTAATGAGAGGATCCAAATACAAGGGTTAAGAAAGGAACACAGGAGGGAACCAGGAACAATTGAGATTTATTTTCCAGGGGGATAACAAACGGCATAGTCAAAACTGGATACAAAATACAACTAACTGGGGTAAACCAGAAACTTAGAATAACAGACCTTAAAAAGATTTGGAAAAAACACTGGGAAGAAATAAGGTAAATACGATAGGAATCTGACAAGGACTGAAATGACTGGGAAGCCTGTATAAAGGGTGTGTGAATAATGGAACAAAGAGCATGTGACTCGGGAATCACAGGTGAACAGAGTTGAGTAGATGACAGAAGAGCACTGCAAGGAACTGAGGGAAGTTAAGATGAAGAGGCAGGAGAGGAAAACAGGAAGCTCATAAAGACACCAGAATAAATCACAGGAAACTAAAGCATGAGAAAACAGAACTAAGAAACAAAACCAAAGTCCAGAACTCTTAACAAACCCCCCAAATCCCAACAGATCTCAATAAATATTCTGTACAGTCATGCAGGAATGTGAAGGTATGTAAACATATTGGTCACTGAGGAAAGAGGACAAACATTTGCTCCTTTGTTACAAAAGTGAAACAACTTCATATCTAAATACCACTGTCTGAAATTGCAGATCCATTCTCAGTCATTTTCTCAGTCAACCAGGACGCCTGTAGCAGGCCTCCTTGTAAGAAGTGGCATTGATGACTCTAAACATGTCTTTTTTAACAAAAGTGAGGAAGTTTTTGAGAGGGCAAAGCGGTTGGCTTACGTGATGATCGTGGGTGCGACAAAAGGCAGTGTGAAATGTCACATCTTTACCATTGTACAGCACCCTAATGAAAAATTTCTCACCTTTTCTAGCCCTCTTATTTGCTTGCCTCTGAGTCACTGGGGGACTCTTCCATAACTCAAAAACCAGTCTTGCTGCAAAACGTGGAAAACTGGCATCCTCTAGTCCCAGGGCGCTGAGCAGCGGCGCCATTGTGACATCGTGAGCTGAAGAAAGGGTGAAGACTTCCTCACCCCCTGTGCGAGCCCCATGGCCAGTCTCGCTGGCCTTGGCGATCCGTTCCATCTTAGTGGCAGTTTGGTTGAGATAGGGGTACATGGCCAAGGTGGCATATTTACGGTACAGCCCCGTTTTTTTCCGATCCACCTCGTCGTCCAGCTGTTGCTGGCGGATAACGGCAAACTGGGCCATTGTCAGGCACCCACCTGTTCCACTACTTCCATTGGGAGCGCATGGGAAAGGAAGGCCATGGCACAGATGGCATAACAGCGAATCTATAGGGTTTGCGGCTCGAAGCTGGCGGGTGAGAAGGCCTAAGGTACGTGCCATGTCAGCGTAAGTCCTCTCCAGCTCCGTATTGGCCACTCTGAGTCGATATTGCCTCTTCTGCTCCTCCTCCAGGTACCTGCTCCTGGCAGGACAGTCGCATGCAGAGCCACAGAACAATGTGCTCCACTGATGACGCACGGTCAATTTCCTCCAGTCAAAGTCGGGAAGAAAGCCATAAAAGAAGGCCAGTCCGCTCTGAAGGGTGCGGCTTTTACTCGTAGTCTCCACCCATACCTGACGAGGTGACCAATCGGGCGGTAGGAGGCTGTGCCGTTTGTAAGCGTGGTGGAGGTTCTGCCCATTGCGAAGGTGCTGCACGACTCCTGCAAACAGAAACACGGGTGTTTGGGTTCACAATACACACTCCAGCAAACAAAATAAGACAGTCACTTGATCACATCGACGCATTTGATCCACAAAAAACATTCTGCTTGTATCTGAGATGAATACATGTCTGGATGGGTACCTGTCTGTGTAAGTTCACCCATCTCACAGGCACTGTGGTTGGGCAAGCGGGGAACAGAGCCCAATGGTGACTCCCAGTGGCCTTGACCCCCTTGACCCATGTGATTAATGAAAGAGGTCAGCAGTGGGTGGGAAGGGTCCCTAATGGTGGAGAAAGATGACAAGAGAAGAAAAGCATTCACTGCTGTCAAATGGAAACTGCTCCATTCAGTTTTTATTGTATAAGCAGAATAATTAATTTAATGCATCATGTTAGGCCACAAATACAAACATCCATTTTCAACATCAGCAGATTTGAAACAGTTAACTTTGATAGTTAGTTTTGACTAAAGTTTTGACACTAAATACCAACATACACCAGCAGATGTCTCTCTACCTACACTGCTGCTTTGAAAATTCAATGTGTGGGAGGGCATTATTAAGATGGAGATCTAAAGAGAGGAAACTACACACACACACTGTACACGCTGCCAGAAGCAGTTGTAAAATCCAACAGATTAGAGATGAAGGAAGATTACAATTCAATTTTCTTTAATACGTGGGAGTTGCAGTCCAGCTCAGATTAAGATTAAAAGGATGCCCACGGGAAAAAGATGGAGGAAACATTGCTCATTACTTTTCAGTCCTGTCTGTTATTATGGGCACAGACCTAACATGAAAAAAGCCTGATTCATATACATTACTGCCTAGTAAATTAGAATGGATCAACATAAGGAGACAAAGAACCAGACAGCTCCTGCCATTCTGTGTTAACATTTATGCTCATCACAACAAATGTGCGACAAGAAATGTGGCAAGGCTATAAAAGTATGGAATTTAGGGAAATGCTGTTCCCAACATAGCTCCATTCCACTCTATCATCAATATCTAAAAGGAAAAACTGGGAGGTTAGACTGAAATATACGGAGACACTTGAGGCAGGAAGTCAGTATTAGGTTCATCGATGTTATCCAGATATTACACACCCAATTATATTAAGCAGGGATTATCATCATCAGATTGATAAAGTTAAAAGAGGGGACAGAAACAGGAGAAAAGAGAAGTAAGAATAATTGAAGGATTTCTAACAGCTGACAAAAAACCTCGAGAGCTACTGCACTGGAAGGAGGATAAGAGTTGAGAAATTCCTGCTGCTGCAAAAAGCTCAGCTAACCACAGACAGAAACAGTGTATCGGCAAGCTGGTGCCAGGACACACACACACACCAATACACACACGGCTGCTCTCACTGCGAGGATCCAGCATAGGGCAAATGCTCATCCTGTTCCCCTATAATTATCCTCTGGTTTAAATACAGGGGGAAATAGCTAAATGCATCCCTACAAGGACATACTGGTACGATAAATAGCCTCTGCACGCAAAGCATTACCAGACATTCCAGGTCGGTGTGGCAGATATTACCAACTACAGACCCAGCAGCCTGTCAGCAGACAACGGTGTACGTGGGTGAGATTTGAAAAAATAGGGCCGAAATATTATCTTCAATCAAAGCGCTGCAGCTGTCAAGACATACAGTTACACGACGCTGTGAGGCCATGACCGGGGATGTAACGCAGTAAATGTGGAAGGACATCGTAGATTGTGAGTGTTTTTCACTGCGGTTAGACGGATCCACTGATGTGACAGACACAGCCCAGATGTGCATTTTCACTCGTATAGTGTTTGGTGACCTCACTACAAAAGAGGAGCCATTAACATTACTTCCCATGAAAGAAAACAAGCGAGGAGAGGCCATATTTAAGTCGTTTAAAAATGTAATTGAGAAAACTCAGCTCCCAATATAATATACAAACTGGTGTCTATCGCTACGGATGGAGCACCTGCAATGGTTGGCCGCGTGAATGGATTTATTGCACAGTCCAGGCAGGACGATGCTTTCCCAGACTTCTTGAATTACCATTGCATAATCCACCAACAGGCATTATGCGCTAGAATGCTAAACATGAAAGAGATCATGGATGTAGCCACGAAGATCGCCTGTTCTGTTCGAGCAAGATCAAAGACGGCTGTTCCGTGCACATCTGGAGAGAGCCAACTGCGACCACTCTGAGTTGTTGCTACACGCTGATGTCAGGTGGCTTAGTCGAGGGAAATTCCTGTAAAGATTCCGAGAGCTCTGTCCGGACATCAAGGAGTTGTTCTGTGCAGCTGGGCATGCAGAATACAAGCAACTAAATGATGGTCGGTGGCTGTTAGACTTGGCATTTTTAACCGATCTGACAAACATGTTGAATGACCTCAATCTACAGCTGCAAGGGAAAGGTGTGTGTAAATACATATATACATGAAGCTGCAGCAAGGGCTCACAGCAGCCTAACATCAACCGCGTGTGCGGGTGTTCTTATACCTGTTTGTGGACAGTGTGCAGTTAATTTTGGGTCGCTTGGTCTTGGGGATAGAGTAAAGTAGATAACGGTCCCCATGGCGAATCATCACCTGGACAGAGAGCAGCTTGTAGTCCACAGGACTATGACCTGTCAGAGGAGGATGCTTATTTATATGAAAACAAAAAACTATTCCATGTAAGAAGTGGGTTTAAGAACTACTATTTTAAAATAGCATAATAACCACAATGGGTTTTAGAAGTACTATTCTAAAATAGCATAATAACCACAGTGGATTTACAAATATGTCATCTCTCACCCTCCCAGGCCTGTTCGGAGCGATTAGGAGTGTTGCAGTAGCTAAAAGCCTCAACTACGGGGTTGGGCTTGTTGGTGTGAGGCTCTGGGAACACCCGCTTTCTGCTCTTCCCCAGAGTTGGCCCTGTGCTTTCATCTGCAGCATGGAATGGATGCTTCTCCACCATGGGAGAGGTGGGGATCAGGTTCACTGCAAAAATATAGACATAAATTAAGAATAAGGAATGTGAACAAGAGAAAGCAACCAAAAAAACAAAACAACGGATGACTTAAAGTCTTGGGTAAAGGCAGCCTAATTCTTCTCAAATTTACAATGATAAAACATTATATAGAATTAATTTTAAAAAGAATTTATCCTCTGGGACTAGACATTTAACTGAAGGTGCCAGAGATCAAGGAGGCTCTTTGAGAATTTATTGTGTGCACCGGCTGTACAGGGGCATAAGGACTGACCTCACGCTGAGAGAGCATTACCAAAACAGAACAACAAAATGTTCACGAAAGTGTATTTGACAGATTTCAATCATATTTGCATTAGGACCAAAGGACAGCAGGCCTAGGGTTTGAACCTTGTCATGGGTTGAATGCAAAACCAACTGAGTCAAGCTACAAGAATCATTCAAACCTAAAAGGCTATTGGCCAGTGGTCTGGATTCACAGTAAACAACAATTAGAAATTTATCATAGATCAGTCGTAGGCCTGATCTAAATTTAGGAGGGTGATACACCAAAGCACACAGGACTGGGGTACCAAAGCTGACCACAAATGTCTGTAGCTCAAAACTGAAAAATCTGCCACTACGTGCTGACCGGTGTGACAGGATTTGTATACTGTTGCCAGCTCTGCATGTCATCCACGGCGAGTTCAGACAGAGGCATCCAGAAAATAACCTAAACTTAGTTTAATCGAGTCGAGTATAGCCAAGTAGAGATTAGTAAAAATGGACCAAATGATATTTGCTCATTTTCAACAACTTCTTTCTTAATGGTAAAATAGGCACAATTCATGTACAAGGCTACTTAATGCTTTACATAAAAGATTGAAGACAAAATTTTCATAAAAAAGGTATGAAAAATATAAAATATAAGAAATATAAAAAAGCATTAAATAGATTAGAATGAAAGAGTGCAGATTAAATACCTCCAGCTGCCATATCAAAGCTAGATAGAACTGTTTTCAGCCTGGATTTAAACACTCAGAGTTGAGGCCTGTCTCACTTCTTTAGGTTTTAGGAGCAGAAAACTGAAAGACCTGAGAACTGGACTGATATGGACCCAAAACAGCACAAAATGGCTGTTTGATATGTAGACACATTACATATATTTATTTAATCAAACACATAAAAAACATCCAGTTGTCCAAACACCAAATAATCCATAAATGGTATTTTTCACAAAATGTTTTTGCTAAAGACTTTGTTGTCATAAGTAGTATTAACTTGAATCCCACATTGTTAAAGGAGGATAGGGAAAAAGTCAAAAGTGTGTAAAAAGCTATCCCATTAATGGTTATATAACATATAAGAAACACTCAAAATGAAAACAGAGATAAATAAATGAATGAAGCAAAGAAAAGTTGTTGTCTGGGAAGACGAGTTCTACAAAACCAAATAGCACAGTTAACTTTAAAGCTACATAAGTGGAGAAACCATTTGCAATGGTAACCATAAAAACATGTCTAATCTGTACATGGTCTGCATAAACTCACCAGAGATGAGGAGGAAGATCAACTCTGCAGCAGAAGCTGAGACCATTTTAACAAACGTGCAGAAGCTGAGAGTCTGGCTGTACACAGCGGAGCTTGTTCGTTACCAAAAGCTTTCCCCGTCAGCTCTGTGCCCCACACTGCCCAACTATTCGTCCACACACATCGTACTGACAGAGCTGACCACATTTCCGCAGACCAGTCCAGTCCCACGGCTGTACAAAGGGGCTTTTGTGGCTTCATGCTCAACACGAAATAGTGCACAGGAATGCCTTAAGATCATATTGTGCAACTCACTGACACAAAACGCAACAAATGTATAAACCTGCACTCACTAAGTGTATAAAAATGTCCTAATTTCTTTCTAAATCTTTACATGTTTGGCCGTGATTTGAACAAAATTAACTAATCATACTGACTGGACTCAACATCCATGAACTCTTCGATAGGTCCCACCAAAAGGCAATTGCAAAGTCCCTGAAAAAGCCACAGTCACACTTGAATGCAGATGCTATTGGAAGCAGTCCAGGAAAGTCCAGGCAGCTTTGGCCCTTGTCCATTTGCTTCTCAAACCACATTAACCTCCACCCCCACAGTCACTGTAGAACAGAACTTTTCAGAAACAAAAATTGCCCCCTCCTCTTCACTCTGCTGACGTTTGACTACTCGGCGAGACAGCTCAGCCGTCCCAGTGACGTTTGTGGACGACAGGGTATGCACATTTCCAATGAACCTCACCTCCTCACCTGGAGTGTTGGCACCCCTCTCCCACACTTTACTCATCAGAGGTACAATGTCTAATTCAAATCAAAACACAGTGGACTTACAGAACTGTAGGCTTAAGCTGACGATGGCCAGCACGGCCCCGCTCCCCACCAGCAGAAAAAGAAAGCGCTTCCGAGCCAGCATCTTGTGACTGATCCGTGTCCATCAGCCATCTAGACTGAGGCCTATTCCTGCACACCAGACACACACAAACACACACACAAAAACAATGTGTTGAGTGTTAGAAAAGAAAACATTCAAGTTGATGAATAATTCAATTAATGCAATTTGAAAAAGTCCAACTTTGTGTGAACAAAGCCTCACATGCTGTGAGGAGCCACAGAAAAGAAAGGAAATCCATCAGAGGGATAACAGAAATGTTTCTTTCTTAAAAAAAAAAAAAAAAAAAAAAAGGAGTGCACTGGTGAGCCGGGGAACTCAAAAAGGCCTGGACCTCCATGGAAGGCAACAGTGGTGGATGATCTTATGCGTTTTGTTCACAGTTTTTGATCAGCTTCCAGAAACATTATGGCTGAGTGCATTCAGCTTTACTTTAACTGCACAATACTTTATATTTGTATACTCTTTGGTAATAATCTGTTGGCTGGCCTGGGAGATTATTTTAAATTTTCTGCATTTAATCTGTCTGAGGATGGAAGCCCTTTGCAATAATGGTACCAACCAATGAGGTTTAGTTCACTGCTTTTCATCCATTTCGGGAGAGACAAGGAAGACATGTTTTTTTTTGTGCATTCTGTCAATAATATTTTAGCAAGATCCAAACGGTGTAACTCATTGTGCATAATGGTTATGTTTTGGTTCTGCAAAACAGTTATTCAATATAATTTTAATAGGATTTTTTCAATCTTTTATAATGCAATGCATACATTTTCTATACATCTTTTTTAAGAAAAATATGTTTTTGCATAAATTATATTTTAATTCATATGCGTTTAATATGCAAAAAATATCAGTAAAGTGGCAATAACATTTTTTAGTTTTTTACAGAAACATTTGTTCAGCGTTTGGCCGTAGTATTTAATGTTGGATGTAAAACTATCAACATTTACAGAATCTGGTCAAACTTACTTTCGAAGTGGAAAATTGACAGTTTAGCCTGTAATACTTTTTACATTTCTGCAGCATTATTCTGGCCACCAAAGCTGCTAGATCTCTTTGTAAAAACCACAGATGTGTTTTTCCACAGTGTGTTTATGTGCGTGTGTCAGGAGGGGTTAAAGCCAGAAACCAGACACGTGGGCGTAACAGTCAAACTCTAGTAAATGAAGCACTCCACCTTAAACCCGACCATTAGGTGGTTTACAAATATGTCCAGTTCCAAGTATAGGCAAAACTCCCCTCACTGCAACAGTTAGACGCTAGTGTTTGTCTCCCTGCTTGATGTATGACTTTTAAGCGTAAATCAAAAGCAAATCGTTGAACTTGAACCATTTCGTTTGCAACAGCCTCGAATTATGGAAACGGATTTACATCCACACTGCATTGATGACATTGGCTTAGACCACGAAATGGCCAAGTTTCTTAGACACGCGAGCGGTGCAGTATTTCTAATTCACCAATACCCCTATTTTTTTTAATGGTCGTTTCAGAAAGTGCAAACCGTGTCCTGACCGGATATTTAAGTTTGGCGGCTGCTACTTAACTAGTTAGCTGCTAGTTAACTAGTTAGCTAGCTGCTAGTTAACTAGTTAGCTAGCAGCTGGCTGGCTAACGTTGCAGTGTAACGTCCGGCAGAGCATCCCACGAGCGCGTTGACACGCGCAGCGTTTCCCTGGCTGTCGCCACTTGTTGCGTCCACGTGCACAACACAGGACGAGTTGCCGTGGCGACAACAGCTTTGAGCCCCGGGCTAGCAACGGAGCCAAGGTTTAAAAGCTGCCACATCGACAACCAGCCCGCCGGCTGCCGAGCCCGGCCAACCGCCGCCGGGCGAAGCGGAGGACGGACCGCGGGACTTCCGGCCCCGGTCAGTTACGCCGTCACGCGTCCCGGCGTCTCCTACCTGCAGCCGGCGACACCAGCCGGGCCGAACACAGCCAGAATTCACAGCCCAGTCCAGCTCTCCGCGGTCCTCCCCGTCCAAGAAGCTGCACACAGCAGCAGCAGCAACTGACACGCGACGCACGCTTCCACTTCCTGTGCACGCTTGGAAACAAAATAAACACCCCCCTCATCAATTCATGCCATATTAGCATAACGTACACATCAGATGGTTACTCACTTCCGAGTCTATTTCTACTCATGATGTAATGCACTTGGGATAAAGCTGAAGGTATTATTTCATTTCAGAATAAATTTCTGAGAGATAAAAACCTATTTGGATTCTGAAAGCTAAAACGCATCTTTCTTATGATTCTCCTTATTGTGAAGTCCTTCATTTCTTCCGGAAATAGTTGGAAATACTTTCCCTCTCTAAAGTGTCACAGATATGGAGCTAGATAAGAGTAAAAAAAATTCATTTGAAATGAAAATACAAAATAAAAATGTAAGTGTAAAAAAGTAACTAATTCAGTTTTTAATCTTCAACTGTGAAAAGACAAAAACAGCGTTAAAGACTGAAAAGAAGGGCAGTTTTTTTCCAGATATTCTGCACAGGGCCTGATAGATAGATAGATAGATAGATAGATAGATAGATAGATAGATAGATAGATAGATAGATAGATAGATAGATAGATAGATAGATAGATAGATAGATAGATAGATAGATAGATAGATAGATAGATAGATAGTAATAGTAATAGTTGAATGAACCATCTACGGTTTAGATGTTTATACCAGCGAGTTGATTTGTGTATACTTAAAACACCTACTCTTTCCAGTGTATGTTGCTTTTCAATTTCTTATTCTACATTGCAAAAAAGGCTAGTTTGAATATAAGGGGAAAAAAGATGAATTCAATCATAAAGTGGCCCAATACTAGTGAAATTATCTGTCCATGTAGCAAGTTCATCTTACTTGACAAGAAATCTCAAAACCTTGAGACGAAAACTGGTTCACCCAAAAGACAAGACACCCAGAAACAAGACAGACAACGTGGTTTAGTGCAGTGAAGACTGCACAGACCTGTATATCAGTTACATATAAAGTCAAATTGACGTACTTTTTCCATCGCTTTCTGCTTAATGAACGTTCAATTAAATCTTAGGCCTGAATGTTCTCAAATCTGGCAACCCTGACCAGCAGAGACCTACCTGTTTGGAGCTCATTTGCATGTCAGCATTGGCACGAGTGAAAAACTAAGAAGTGATTCAACTTTGAGTACCACACAATATACTTTCTGCTTCTGGGCAGCTTGCAGGTAAGTTATGTAATCTGTTTATAACTTCTCTGTGAGGTGTCATATGTTGCATGTCTTTCCTAGTTTTGTTGGGTTTTCGAAGTTAATTGCGGCCTAGTCTGGCTGCAAAGGAGCCCTGCGTGTTTCTCTGAGGAGGTATTTTACGCTTCTAAGCTTAAAAATAAGTTGTGCAACATTGTCAGTACAAGTTGTATCGTCTTTTTAGAGGAATGTTCAAAGTTTTTGTGTCATTTGCATTTTAGCAAGTCGTTTAATATTACCAGTGTCGTCACATTGAAACGATATTATTTGTTTTAGAAGCTTTTTTTCAACTTCAATCCTGTGCCAAACTAGGACAAAAACGTTTTATTTTCTAGTTAATTCAAATATGTGTATAACCAACCGTTATTTTAACCAGGAGGAGAAATATGCTGTTCCCCTGGTTGTCCACCAGGGAGAGCTATTTGTAGTTGCATAAGCTTTTGGATAAGAATGGCTGTTCATTAACTGGTTTGTGCCGGATCATTAGTATGTACATGTTGTTAGAATTTCTTTAAATCTATAATGAGTATCTGTTTACTTACTTTTCCGGTGTGTCTGTTCCTTGCTGCAGTTAGTTGCATTTCAGAGTGGCTCAAAGATGGGTGCATTTCCCCTCCAGGTCAGAGGGGGCGACAGCAGCAGGACGCTGTTTCTAACCGGCGACCGGCAAATAAATAGGAAGTGGCTATACCACGAGTAGAAAAAATATTCGTTTTTAAGTGTTTTAGAACATTTGTTTTCTTTTAGATTGTAATTTCAAAGTTGTTAGATGATTTTTGTTTGACCTACGGTTAATTGAATGTGGGGTTTATAGTCCTATTTGTATGACGATTCGTGGACAAACTAGGCGAGTTTTCAGTTAGCATCCGATACACGATGCAGAACTGCATGATGGGAAATGATCACAACAGTTTTTGTTTTTTAAATAAAATGCATGTTTGTCCACTTTTTGTAAACATGCTTCATGTGGATGTAAATCGTGAGGAAGCACCGTCTGTGTGGGCTTAATGTTACAGAGTGGTGACACCGTCAGTGTGTTTGCTATGGCGGGGAATGAGGTCCCCCTCAGCGAGCTGTACAACTCATACTTACCTG
>JABUIW010000035.1:0-119378 GCA_013363375.1 Menidia beryllina | reverse complement strand
AAAAAAACATGTTCATATTTAAAACATAATAGAGCTGCTCTGTTTGTACTATAAGGTGATTAGAAATAAGATGTTTAATGATACTTTATAGGTGACTTTTGGCTTATTTATCAGATGGAAGTTTGAAATGGTGGTAAATTGTGGTTGAACAGCTTTCTTCAGCTAATGAATTCGTAATGAACTTTTCAGTATTAGCAGCCTGTAAAAGGTGGAAGAAAAAGACAGAATAAAAGAAAAATATTTCTTTCTTTTTTGAGGAGCAGTTCATAAAAACATGTATGCAGTTTTTATTTGGCATAGCGGCTCTTTATTATATTTTTCTTCTTTGAAGAAAAAAATATTCTTCTTTAAATCTTTGAATTCTTTGCAGGTGGATGCCCCCATCGTGTCCTGGATTGTTGATTACCTGACGGCCAGACCACAGTATGTACGCCTACAGAACTATGTGTCTGACAGGGTGGTCAGGAACACCGGGGCCCCTCAGGGGGCTGTCCTCTCTCCATTCCTCTTCACCTCAGACTTCAGCCATTGCTCTGAGTCCTGCCACCCTCAGAAATATTCTGACGACTCAGCAATAGTTGGCTGCATTGAAAGAGGCGATGAAGGTGAATATAGGACTGCGGTGGGCAACTTAGTCACTTGGAGTAAACTCAACCATCTGCAACTCATTGTGACAAAGAGCTAATAGTGGATCTGAGGAGGGCCAAAACACCTGTGACCCCTGTTTCCATCCAGGGGGTCCCTGTGGACATTGTGGAGGAATATAAGTACCTGGGGGTGTACTAAATATTAAACTGGACTGGGCAAGAAACATTGAGGCAGTCTACAAGAATGGCCAAAGCTGACTCTTCTTTCTGAGGAGGGTGAGGTCTTCCTTCAGCAGAAGACCCCTCTCACCCAGATGCACCACAGAGCGCCACCGGAAACTCTTCCTGCCTGTGGTCATCAATCTGTACAACGCCCCTCCCTCTGAGAGTCAAACTAAATCACTGACATTATCCACCACTTATTTTGACCTATGTATATACATTAAAGTTTTTTTATGTATATATCTATATTATATGAGGAATTTTGTATACATATGTATATATATATTTATGTTCAGACATGTATAGATGTATATGCCGCTGTTTTATTTATGGAGCCAGTAACAAAAATAATTTCCCTCTGGGATTATTAAAGTATTTCTGATTCTGATTCTGATTTAAACTCGGTCAATTTACATTAAATTATCCAAAAGACAGGAAGTAAGGTGACTAATAAGTGGCCTTTTAATAAATGTGACAAATCCTTCAGGACTGCTGCCGGCAGAAGTCAGAGCTCCTAAACAAACAGGAGCTTAAAGAGCTGGAGACCGATCCAAACCCGGCTAACAGGTGAGTACTTTACAGTCTTGCTCTGCTTCAACCGGCCAGAGATTCCTGGCCGTGTGGTCCAAACTGAGGCTGAGGAGGAGGCAGGGTCAGCCATGGAGGGGGTTAGCTTATAAAGGCACTAATTTTAAACGGAAAGGACTTGTTCTGTGAATAAATGTTTTTAAAAGGTAAAAATTGGTTTCTGACTTGTGAGGAAAGTGTAAATAAGATACATGTTATTTACATTAAAAGTTCCACGTCACTTTACCCATCCACCTTAAACTATATATATTTAGTCTTTTTGTGTAAAGTTTCTATTTGAATAAAACATGTTTCATGTGTTCCCTTGCTTCACATTGGCCTAAATCATACCACGTGTCCAGGAAGTCAACCGGTCTTCTTTTGGTAAATATATTAACCTTGCTTATTTTAGCTTAACAACATATGTGATAAATAGGACCCATTAAAAATGCAATTTTTTTTACCCCAAAAATAATAGTAAAGTTTTATTGAAGGAGTTTGTCGTTTAGTTATTTGTGTTTCTTCACTCTCTATTGGCTGAAATCTTACCACGTGTCCAGGAAGTCACTCGTCCTATTACGTGACATGCGTTAACGTAGTTTATTTTGGCTTCACAACATCTGCGGGCAATGGGGCCCATTGAAAATGGCTACTGTTTGTTTTTGTGACCCAAAAATGTGGAATATGATTGTCACTTTTTTAAAACCATTAGCAAGAACAACGTCGCGGTGGATCCTAGAGTTTCCTCCAACCCGTTGTCGCTATCGCTTCTCGGCCTTTTGGCTAAGATCAAGTGTAGTATCTGTTCTTATCAGTTTAATATCTGATACGTCCCCTATCGGGGACCATATATTAAATTGATTTTTGGAACAGGGAGATGGAATAGGGGCTTGCCCCGTCCACTCCACGCATCGACCTGGTATTGCAGTACCTCCAGGAACGGTGCACCCCCCAATTAATGTGAAAAGTAAAATATTGAAAAAGTAGTATGTTTGAAGATTTCGTGACTGTCTTTAAGCGTCGTGATACAAAAATGATGCTGTCTAATTGTAATTTGTCCGTTCTGTAAATCACAACTTTGTGTGTTTCACAGCTTAGATGCTCAAAACTAGCTGTTCCCTGTGTTCTCCACTAGGGGTCAGCAGCGTTCTGAAAGCTCTTTTGGTCTCTCATCATCCACGTGACGTGCCAGGAATGAAAGTAAAGACCGGTTTTAATCGAATGTAAAGGAACTTTTTCCACATTCTAATATATTTTTTATAATGTTCTGTCCCTAATAAAGGTGAAAAAAAAACAGATTTTACAGTTGGTGGTTGCTTCTCTTCCCAGTGAGGCTGAGGACTGGAGCATCTCCAGATTTTTTGGCTGTGGAGACACGTGGCAGAGCTCTGCTAACGCCAGTCCCCTTTTCCTCCTGCACACACCGATGTTCTCCCTGTTCCTCTGAACGTTTTCTCTCCCCAGAGTCCATACGGATCAACTCTCTCCAGAATGAGAATCTAAGACAGTAAAATGTGTGCATCTGCTAATATTTGCATAAATGTCTTCTATGGATGGCCTGTAAGACCGAATAAAGAATCAAACAACAAATTCACTTGTCAATATTTTGAAAATTGAAATGAGGTAGTAGGTCGTGTGCAGTGAAATCCAGGTTCCTTTGAGGAGGGTGGGGATCATATTTGACTCATCACAGCATCATTTGAGGGACTAAAGGAAATCTGCGTTGGCCGGGAATCGAACCCGGGTCAACTGCTTGGAAGGCAGCTATGCTAACCACTATACCACCAACGCTACAAGAACCGGTGTGTCTGGTAACCTCTCCATCTGCGCAGTGCACATCTGGATAGCAGCTGTAAGAGAGAAAGAAGGGAGAGGTTTCAAAAGGTTTTACGTTTTGTGTCATTCATGCTAAGAGATCTCCAACTCTGGACCTTGACATCCAATGTCCTGCAGGTTGCAGATGTTTTAGGTGTTTCACACCTGGGCAGATGTGGTACAGGGATGTACATCGGCTGTGCAGATGCAGGGAAACATCTGCAGGCTGCATGGCGGCTGTCCTCGAAGGCTGGGTGGAGCCGGACATGCTGACCAGGAAACACTGCGTAAAAGGCTTTAAGTGGTCAGATGGAAGAAAAAAAAGTATGATTTAAAATTTGTATGTGAAAAGCCAGAGGGAGAAGCTCAGCTGCATCTGGAGATGCAGGCAAAGGGAGCGTCCCCTTTTTGTGTTTGCAGTGTGGAAAAATAGTGGTTTCCAGCATCTGGACAGAGCATCACAGGCAGGCAATGAGAGGTGTTCTTCATAGTTTTGAAGTTTAAGGGGTTTTAGTGTTTTTCTGGCTTTGGCTGTCAAGACTAGAAATATATTGACTGCTCTGACTTTGAAGTAACAGGACATTATGGGTTGCAGGAAGCTCCCTTAATAACGTCCATTTGCCTGATAATGTTTACATCTGCAATAACATTCATCTTCTTACTGTTTAGCGCTGATAATCTTTCGTTTAAATTTAATTTTAGTCCTGTTTAGCGCTGATAATCCTTCGTTTAAATTTAATTTTAGTCCTGTTTAGCGCTGATAATCCTTCGTTTAAATTTAATTTTAGTCCATACAGACTATTCTATATACTCTTTCTTTTTGTATATTTTATTCTCTGTATCTGTTGCATGCTCTGCATTACAACTGAAGTCAGATTCTTTGTATGTAAGAAATACTTGGTCAATAAACAAAATTCTGTCACTAAGAGCATCAAATTACTTTATTTAAAAGCTCTGCAAAAATCATTTATATCATGCAAAAGTAAGCTGCGTTGGCCGGGAATCGAACCCGGGTCAACTGCTTGGAAGGCAGCTATGCTAACCACTATACCACCAACGCTTCGACAGGGATCCGTCCAGACGAGCTCCCTGGATCTGGTCCGGCCGGTTCCACGCGGCAGATAGAGATGACACAGAGATGGAGGATTAAGGGTCGTAGCTTCTCCTTTCTGAACCACGACAGACCCTCACTCTGACCACACCCCACTTCGCGTGTCAGTCTCTAGAGACCGAGACTCCTCCATCCCAAAACCCAAAGAGCGTTCAACCTTTATCCAGCTGAAAATAAGAAACTGTAGCAGCTTAATCCAGCCTGCTTTCATTCAGCCCCCCCACCCCCACAAAAAAAACATACAAATACTACACAGGAAAGAAGAAAGAAACACAAGCTGTACTTGATTTGTTTATTTTCTTAGAACAAAACATTTCTCCATCTGCTTCAGACAATGAGACACAGAACTTAACAGTCAATTAAAATAACACAAAAGAAAAAATATATAATAAAAGTTCAAAAAGACAACTTTTACAAAAACCATGTTGTCCACTGCCTCTGAGCCACCTGAGCATAAAACCAGTTCTTTCAAATGAGCCGCGTGGGGTCGCTGTATGAGCATAATACAAAACGGAAGGGGGACAACTTAATGTGGAGCACACAGGAGCTGAGACTCCTCACCACGTCTGGGGCACAAACGTCAAATCGAGATGCCTGTCGTTCATTAATACGCGGCCCGGTGTATCAAAACGAGGCCATTTCAACATCGGGGATCAATTTCTAACTGTGAGGGGTTAAAGTTCACAGTTCAGGATGGTTTCAAATCAAATTCCTCCTTCAGGCGAGTTGAAAGCAGTCATGGTTGAAGTACACGTGAACATGGGAATGGCGGACCGATCTTCTTCCTGCGGCCGGACGGCCTCAGTTGGCGTGCTGCACGGTGGAGAAGCACAGCTTCAGGGTGTAGGGGTACGGTCCGGCTGGAGGAGAGAGAGGACAGCGGCTCCGTCACACACAAAAACACACAACAGCCATTCAAAGACACGAAACCGGAAGAAAAATAAGCATTCCAACTGGTGGTTCAGCACCTGGCGCTGTGGTGCCCAACCCCTGGCTCACGGACCGGTACGGGGTCGCTAGGTACCAGGGACTTGCATCATTTAGGTTTTATTTATCATCCCAGCCTGCACACCGTTTTATTTGGAGAGATAGCCAAATCTTTGGAATAAATCCCTGTTCAACATGAGTCTGGGAACTAAGTAAGTTAGGCTAAATAACTTTAAACTTTAATACATGCTCCGATAGGCCGGGATCAGATCGGGACCGGGACATCCCTATAAAACAGACGTCTCTGCAAAGGGAGAGAAGCAAGTGAGGAGCTGAAGAAGAGCCGGTGACCACTAAGTAAAGGGAAGCTGCATGTAACCAACGGTACCAGGAGGCCCACATAAACATGGACTTATTCAGCCACAGGCTAAAGTTATAGACGAGCACTCTTGTTGTCCGTCACGGCTGTAACGCCGGCCCCTGAAAACGTTATCTGACATTGGACAGGTCGGTGGCTCAAAAGCTCTGGGGCTACGGTCTACATGACAGAGACCGGTTGTGCAGGCAGAACGGGGCGTCTGCTGCTGCGAGCTGAAGATGCCCTCCAGCTGTACATTTTCTCTAAAGCCAGTAAACCATAAACACAACTGGCAGGAAGCCACGTGGAAATTCCCCAGCAGATAAGGGTCAGCGTGTCCTGGGCTTCCCTGCTGGGACCCGGCTGGACGCGCTCACTGACCTGGGTTTTTCATCTGGTGGTGGTTCATCAGGGCCAGGGCCTCCATGGCGTCGTTGATGGACTCCCACTCCAGCAGCCCCGAGGCGCTGCGGTCGCTGGGGGCGGCGCCACCTGCAGGCGACAGTCTTTCTGAGTATTTACGGCAGAACCTCGGCTTACCCACGCCCAGACCGACGAAGTCTCCAACATCCAAAGTGAAATTTGACCAAATATTCAACTCGACACCCCAGGTAAATTTCCAACAAAGTCATAGTAAAAAAATATATATATAAAAATTACATAAAATAAATAAAGTTCAAGTTCTGGTACTGAAATTTAGAGTTATAGTACGCCCTGTATCTCAGTCACCCTTTAATTGATTATCTCCATCTCTTTATAATGCATAGAATTCGTATTTTACTATACGAAGTAGGCCCCGGAACAAATTAAATTTGTATGTACAGGTTCTACTTTATCAAGTCTTTCACTACTCATATGAAGCATAATACCACGGCTTACTTTTTCCGGTGAACATTTTGACGTTTACAGGGCTTTTGACGCCGATGTCGTCGCAGATCTGTAAATTAAAAAAAAAAAACATTTTTAAAAACTTTTGCCGGGACTCTGGGCTGAGAGAAGCGCACGGAGGCGGTGAAATGCGGCCCGGACCTGAGAGAAGACCTCCGGCGTGGCGTCCGGCTGGGCGTTGAAGAAGTGCAGCACGTTGCTGGGGTGCTGGATGCGGTTCTTGGCCGCCTGCTCGGGGGAGGTGAAGCGGTTGTTCCTGGAGCCGTGGAAGTCTTTGAAGCTGCTGGTGCCGTCCTCCAGCTCGTAGCACTGGCCCGGCACGATGGCCTGCTGCTTCGACACGCTGCGGGGAAGAGACGCGACCCGGCTCAGTTTCCCCCCCTCCAGAGCCAAAAACCGGGGGGGCCGGGGGAGGCGCCCCGGAGCGCAGACTCACCACACGTTCAGCTTCTGGCCGAACAGGAAGTTGTTGTTGAGGTGGGTGATGGCGCGGTCCACGGCGTAGCAGTCGCCCATCTCCACCATGGCGGCGCCCGGTTTGCTCTTCATGAACTTCACCTTAAAAAAAGCACAAGCAGGATTTACCAGTTTCCTCTCAACAACAGAGGACGACAGTTTCAGAAGCTTTGAGCAAAGCCTTTAACAAGCTCCAGTTGAGAGATGGCAGGAGTGGAAATCCTTTGTTTCATTTGGACCGCCATCGTTTTTCATGCCCTCGAGGTATGTGCAAATTCAATTCGAACTGTAGTTTGCCTACAGTTCGCTCGCTGCGTTTACAAAGAGTGAGTAAGTTATTAAGTTTTTTAGGAGCCACAAGAACAATCGCAATATTTTGGAAAAACAGTAATCTGGTGCAGAGGTTGTTTCCTCTGGAAAGGATCACATGGGAAAGGGAAAGTTGTAAATATTTGAAATAGTGAGGGCCTTTCAAATGGTTTGGTTTAACAGAAGATCCTGAAGACAGATTATTATAATCTGTTGCTGTAAACACATGAATGAATAGTGTTTGTAAGTTTGTTAGCCTTAGTTTTGTCTGTTCCTTTAAGGAAAAAAAAAATTGTTCACGTTTCCTTGCATATACCGTTTCCTTGTTTATTGATTTTTTTTTAAATCAATAAACACATTGTTCTAACTAAAGAAGAACTGAGGGAAACGTGGACGTGAACGAGAGCACAAACAGAAACCGACTGTTTGAGCCAGAGCCTGAGGTGGTTTCGGTTCTGCAGAATACCGACCCGCTCCACGTTCCCGTAGAGGCAGAAGATGTTGAAGACGCGGTCGGCGTTCATCTTGACCGGTTCCAGCCCGTAAACCATGACGACCGGCGAGTCGGCGTGGGCGCCGTACTCGCCGGGAGGGGGGGGCGGCGGCCCGTAGCCCTGCCCATAGCTCCGAGCTCCGCGTCCCCTCATGGGGGGACCCATCCGGCGGACCTCGTAGGGTGGAGATGCGTAGCCCTCCTCGTAACCATGGTAGCCACCTCCTAAAGAATTAGCCAAAAGGCAACAGTTGAGCTCCTTTAATCCTTCAAACCGGTCTGTGGGCATAAACTTAAGCCCCCCCCCAGCTGTCAAATCAAACGGTTTCTTAGCAGACATGAAGTCAAACAGCAGGATCTACAAATTCCTGCAGAGCCAGTAAGACAAGAATCTGGGAGCTATAAAGATTAAAATCTCTTCAAAGATTTGAAAACGAAAAAAAACAAAAAAAATAATAAAAGACAGGCAGCGGTGGGACCTCACCGTAATCTGGAGGGTGGTCACCCAGCAGAGCGGGCTGCCTCTGGCGCTTGTTTGGGTTGGCGTTCACGTCTTCTACGGGGAACAGAGAGGGGAGGAGGGGGAGGAGGAAGGGGTAGGGAGAAAAAGAAAAATGGCATAAATGGATCCAAACTATAAAAGACAAGAGCTGCAGACTTTACATGACAGTGGAATGCCCACAAAATGTGAAAAACTGGCATCTGGACGCCGTCGTCCACCTCTGACTGACCACCATACAGTCTACAAATTTGTAAGGGTCTCTTTAGAAAGTGACTCCAGATTAGTAGACATGCACTTCAGGATTGTCTCATCTAGCCTGGAAGAGTCACACCAGCACAGACGCACAACCCTCCCCCCACATTAACACCCCAGGTAGCTACAATCACTTCAAACGTTTGAGCTCCGACTGTCTCAGTGATTGTACGTGTGGTTTATCAAGTCGAGGGAATGGGGGGGGGGGGGGGGGGGGCATGGGGATGTAACATACAGCAAGACCAAGTTACCCTTTAAGGAAATGACCCTAAAACACAAACCCCTTAAATCCAAAAGCATCCACAATGTAATCGGTTAGGCTAAAGTCAAACAGGAGGAAATGGTTTCGGATGAGGTGGATGCTGATGATCTAGGAGGTGAAAAGGGGGGAAGGGTTTCAAACAAAGTCACTCTGGACAGTGTGTAAGAGATGGCTAAGTTCAAAAGGAAAAAGTTGGTACGCTCACACACACCTGCATTGCTGCCATTGCCATCTGCATCACCATCTGTACAGGTACACAATAATCATACACAATCAGAATGGAAGCCAGGTTAATCAGTTACAATTTACAGGGCATATGAATTGAAGGTAACCCAGTTAAATGTCAGGAGAGTGCAGTAAATATACTCATGACAAGGCTGCCTGCCCTCACTCGGGACCGTTTCAGGGCAAAAATTAGCTACGACGTGCTGGTGGCTCTGTACCCCTGCAGGTGACCAGCCGGGCTCGCGGCCCCGCTCCGAGTCAGTGACACGTTTAAGGGACTGACCGCAGGTCCCGGGGAGTCACATGTGGGTTTACTCGCGGCTTCAAACCGCCCACACGGGCGCCATCAGTGTGTTACGGGGCAGCGTTTGGGCGGCAGTCAAAGCGGGCGTCGACAGAGGCACAACCCTCAGCCCCTTTCAGAACGAGGGTCAGGCCTGTGTGGGGGTGTGTCTGGTGTGGCCGTGGTGGCTGCGGCGCTTTGCGGGCGTGTGGTGCTGTGCGGGTATTTCGCGAGGAGGGTCTCGAGTTACTTACTGCATGATTTTTAACAGTGGGGAGGCATTTGCTGAAGCAGCTCCAACACAATCCACTCAGTTCATTTCATCCCAAACTCATCATTTCCTCTTTGGAAGTGGGGTGAGGGCAACTCTCCACCTCGGGATCGATTCTTGGTTTTAGCAAGTTGAAATGCTCTTTGCGGGCTGCTAGGGATTTCCATCCTTTGTGTTCCCTTTTAGAGGAATAGTCTGCTTAGCGTCCACTGGTTGGCCTTGAGGCTGCCAGAGAGCACATGTCAGTAGGCAGGGGGGCTCCTCTTAGCCGCAAATTGCCAAACCTGCATTACATGGAAGGCGTTACACAGGTTCTAGAGACTTTCAGAAGATATAATATATTTAAAAAAAAAAATCTTCAAAGGATACCTAAACAGGGATAATTTGCAAAAAAAAAAAAAAAAGTGGGAGGATAAGATGAGACAAAGAGAGAGTGAGACAGAAAGGCGGATTTCCATGTGGAGGGGGGGTAAAATGTGGGGTAAAACCAAAAGAAATGGGCCTGACTGGGCTCAGAGTGTGCTGGATGGTGCAGTCAGCAGTGTCCTGTCTTCATCAGTTGTCTTGTGTTGGCTCCAGTGTGAGTGGCTACAACTCGCCTGTGGGATCAGTCGGTGCGGCGTCAGCAAATGTGTCGGGGGTTGTTTTTTTTGTGTCGGAGCGTGACGAGCGGCGCGGCCCCCAGCGGTACGTGGAGGGCCGGGGCTTAAAAAAGTGTGACCTCAGTGGATCTGTGTCAGTATGCGTCGGCTGCTGTGCTGAGGGATGTCTGCCACTACCCTCTCTCTGGGTGGAGTTGTGCATCCTCGGCTGTGAGTCGCCGTTTGGTGTCGACAGCTTCAGTGTGTCAGTCACAATGGGAGGGCGGGAAAAAGAGGGGGGGAGGCGCCGAGAATAGCTCGGTGCCCAAAACTCCCCGCGCTCTGCTGTGTCCTCGTGGCTCTTGTGCAGTGGTGTATCAGTCCTACTTCGGCGTGTTGAGTGGATGGCTCTCCTTTGGCCCTCTGTATGAAAGTGGTTGTGTCCTCACTGAAGAAGTGGAAACTTGGGCTGGTGTCAGCGTGTGTCTGCCTTTCACTCTGAGCTCAAGTGAGTGTGTTTCTTTGGAGTTCACAGATGCCGGTCCATGCCTTTACTCTAAAGAAAGGCCTTTTTTCCTTTCTTTTGTTTTAACATTTCCCGCCGAGTGGGACTGACGGAAAAGCCCCCCCGAGGTTTACATGCAACCGAATGGAGGAGTTTCGCAAAATGTGCAAAATGACGGGAAAAGACCAGGGTGACGGGGACGGTTTCCTCTAAGCGCACCAACGCCTTGTTCGAAAAGCCCACATAGCTCTGGTGTGTCGAGAGGGAAGCAGGAACAGCAGATGCCAACCAGATAAGGAAACAACAGAAATATGTAAACACTTGCGAGACGTGACAATCAACGCCCCATCTGTCAGTGGCCTGTTTATTTAAAGACGAATGCCACGCGGCAGATCTAAGGCCGCTTTACAGCTCGTCACTCCAGTATCAGTGACTTTTTATGGCCGTGGGTGTGCGGCCTGTTCTCTTTCTCCACTTTAAATCTCGGCTTAGACACTCACTGTGTAGGAGGCCTCTGCTTCAAAACTGAATAGAGCTCAAATTTGCCAACATTTCATTCTATGTCTGGAAAAACTCCCCTTTTCTCAGCGAGTGGAACGACCTCTCGTTTAGGAGGAAGTACATCACTCATAATTACAGCAAACAAGTCCTCAAACATACCTGAAGACCGATCTCAGATAAAGGAGACCAGCATGAACTGAAGGACGTTGGGCTGTGTGTAAACACTTCCACGCATGGTTAAACCAGAACATCTACATGCCAGAGGGGGAAGAACCTTAGCCCCAAGATACCATGACTAGGTGTCTCGCCACCAGTCGTCTCGCCAAGAGGCATCTTTGGCCCAGGTGACAATTACTTAGGGAAGGGGAGAAAAACGTCATGTCCGACAGTCACCTTTAAGTCTGCAAATGCATTCCTGCCAGTCCCACCACACAGCAGAGTTACTTTCTACAGTAATTCACACCAAGATTTTCATATCTTTGTCCCCCCTGTCCAAATACCAGGCACAATCTTTCCAACATTTAATAATGGAGGCGGTTTACGTTTTAGCCCTTAACCAAAGTGCTTAAAGAATCCGGCCTCCATCTCTCGCGTTATCTGTTTTCTGAAACTCTCGATGGGGTAGTTGGTGTTGAAATGCATCAGGCCCGGGTGAAAAAGCAGTGATGTGTCTGTGTTTGAGGTTTTACCTGGTCCACCCAGACTGGGGTTTGTGTAGTCCCAGGTGTCTTGGTCATTCTTGAACACATTCAGACGAGTGGGCTGTGGAAGTACAAATCACAGTTTACACAAATTTACGACACATCCAGTCTCTTTCTTCCTGAAGCACAGCAGGAACTAACCAATAACAAAAGGGAACTGTAGGACTTTCCAGTTAACCATGTTTCACCAACTCTTGTGTATCATTAAAAGACCAACCACAAAGCAGGAAGTGAAAAAAAACTGTGCTCATTCTGAGCTATAACCACCAAGCTAAAGAATAGTACAATTACAATAGTTTTTAATGCTTTTAATTCACTGCAGGCTCTTATCTAAACATGCAGAAAAAAATCATTAATTTTAGCTGCAGCTTTCAAGTATGTTAGAAGTTTTGCCCTTACTAGAAACAAAAAAAGATTTGAAGTTTTAAAAGTTTTTAAGGCGAATATCGATGTAAACAACACAGGTTTGATTTGAACTTCACTGAACATTAAGTAAAGTTCAAATGTGGATGATAAATAAAGTTACGTTAGTTTCACATCTTTAAAAGTCATGAGCTATAAAAACATGTGATGACAGTTTGCATCTTAGACAAACAATCCTGCTTTGTGCAACGTGACGCTTCCTGCAGGTGTGCTTACCTTTGCGTACTCGATTTTCAGCGTGCAGCAGCCAGAATATATGTCGGCTCCGTTGAGTGACGCCTTGGCCCGCTGAGCACTTTGCACTGAGTCAAATGTGGAACAGAGTCAAGGAGAAGGCAAGAGGCCAGGTTGGTTTGCAAGAGTGAAAGTGTTTAACTCAAGTACCTAACTTTAATGACATGCACATTTTGTTTACATGGGTAAATTGTTAACGACATATTTCCATCCATCGTTAATGACACATCACTTAGGCGTGTCTCATGTTTTGATTCATGCAGTACTGGTTCGCTTACAGGATGAGGTGAAACACCACCTTAGCTGGAGGGTTTCCATCTGAAATTACTGCAACAATTTCAATTCTAATTAGACAAAAACAATGTAGAATATCAGGTTCCAGCAGGTTGAAGCTCAGAGAAACTGATCAGGGCGCAGCACAAGATCAATGTACGCTTATAAAATTCCCCTCACTAATATTTGCGAATCCTGCTTTGGTTTGTTCCAGCATAAAAAGGCTAAAGGGTTAGCAGTCATTTGTTCCAGGGAAGTACCATGAGACTCAGCTGCAGACAGAGATCACTGTATGTGTAAAACAGACGAAAATAAAAACGCGTTGAGCCGCAGGGGTCACGTGACAGTCTGGTGCAGGTTACACAGACATGAAATTAAAGCAGCTGTATCAGGAATCCTGCTGGCGTCAAACAATAAAACTTTACAGCTGTACAAGAGCTTCAACTATGCAGAACCTGCAGAGCGAGAAACAAATTCTCAGTTTTATGTGTTTTTTTTAGAAAGCAACAAACACCATGAGGTGATGTGGACAAACTGGATTAAAGTTTCAGCAAACCAAAGAAAATTATTATTCAAAACCATCTAATGAAGAAAAAAAAGGACTTCCTTTTTATAGAAATTCCTAATAATATTCCTGTCTATCTTTTCATCTATGTCATACAAAGCTGCATCAAACAGAGACTTTGAAAATATCCAAAGTTCAAATACTTTTTCGAGCAGAAATATAGAAACTGCAGGTTTTCTAATTCATTTGTTTTTAATAGCAGCACTTGTGACAAAGTTAAAAATAAACATTTAACCCGATTTGTATAAAATTCCAGAGTCCACTTGTCCTCCGGCCTGTCTGAGTCCATGTACGCTTTTCTCTGAGCGCACTCTCTGGAAACATTAATGCGACCGAATTGTTCGCAAATGAGCCGCATAGAAAGTGATCATCGCGTTACCATTTCCAACCAAACCAGACTGCCTGTCAGAAAGCCTCCAAGATTACAGGTGAAGCCCTGGTTTGTTGTTTCTTCTAAAGAAAATCTCCACTAAGATTACCCCTCTGATGATTCATAACATTCAGCCGCTGTATTTAAGAGGACAGTGATTAGATTATAATCCCCGTTTCAGAAGGCATCTGTGGGAAAAGGATATTCGACCATCGCTTGCACGCCATTCTTTCGGAAGATGACGATTCTCTGGACAGGCCCACAGTTGTTGCAGATGGTGTAGAGCACATCCTGATGGGAAATGTGCAGTTTGAATTAAACATGCAGGGGACACAAGCACAACCGATCTGATTAAAAACAAACAAAAAAGTTTCACTTATTGGTTTTATCTTAAATTAAAATCGAGCAATCTGAAGAGGTCCTCAAGATATCTTATCACTGATCAACGTTGGACAGAGTCATAAATCTGGATAAGTTGCACTGCAAAAAAACAAATAAAAGGCTATTTGCTTTCACCCAAAGATCAAATAAACCCGTTTCTGCTCCAAAAGCTCAAATCCAGTTTGGCAGAAAAAATTGATCTATTTACATGTGAGTAACATTCCTTTTATTTCTTCAAAACTGAAGCAACCCTGACGGCAAACACTGAACAATACGCTCAGTGTTTAAGAGCTGACAGGTTTCTGTATTTACCGTGGTGATGGGGTAGATAGGGTTCATGATGGTGAACAGAAGGACATTATTAACACTTCTCGAGTCGTCAGAGTCCCCAGGTCTGGAGATTTTTTTGCTTGTAGAGTAGTTGATAAAGGCTGGATGGCCAGCAATGTACACTTGGTTGTCTGCGGCGTAGGTCACAGCCGTAGACGACCCGTTCATGTCCTCATACTCCACCAGAGCCTGACGCTTGTTTGGCATCACCACCACATAACTTTAACGAAAACAGAGAATGCCATTTGGAGTCCGTTTAACAACCCATTGCACACCTGCATCACTACCCAGTTGTCAAAAATAACAAACAAACTCTTCATTTACCTGATGGCTCCAAATTCCTGCAAAGCCTCCACAAGGTCAGCCTCCGTGACGCCGTCCACCAGCCCACGGACGTGGACCACCACCGAGGGAAGCGTCTTGTGTGGGTCTTCGTATCCCTGTCACAAAAGAGGACGTTTGTTCAGCTACTTGTCTGACCTGTTCCCAGGGAGATAACGGAGTCAACAAAGTCCTTGCCAATCATGAGACTTCATGCTTTCTCGGGTTCACCCAAGAGTGCAACTGGGGGAAGGGGAGTCCATTAGCCTCATGTGTTCTTCGTTTTTAAAGCCAGGTCCACATTCGTTCTTGGTAACTTAGAAACGAACAGAATTCGGCGGGTGCTTACCTCAGAAACAAACGGCCGTTTGTTCCTGGAGGCCATTGTCAAACGAGGTGCTGTGTGGCTGCAGTGTGTAGCTAGCACCCTGCTAACGTTACCGGCGCGAGAACAAAGCGGGGCTCGGGCTTAGGCCCGGGTGCTGAAACCGCCCTCTTAACGACCGAGCTCGAGGCTAACCGTACGGACACAGTGGCGATTAAAGTCAGGAGCCGAGTGCCGGGTCTTCAAAACTAACAGCCATGGCGCCTACACGACAAAAATGTCGGTTTATTCAACGACTACGAGGGGGTACCGCTTTTCACCACGCATAAATTGAACGGCCAGCAACGCGTCGTGACACATTTTTTCAAATGAATTAAACTCAACCAAGAAATAAAAGTAACCAAGTTGGGCTTATATGTTGTGCAAGCGGAAATAATCTTCAACGTAACCCACACAAAACCGACTCACCGTGGCCATTCCGTCGGTTTTCTGTCGTTTCGTTGCCCTGCCGTCTTCGCTGTAGTAACGGCTCGCTGCAGTAGCCATGTTGTCCCCGTTAAAAAGAAAGGTGGTAGTGACGAGCTGAAATGGACGGAAAAATGAAGAAAAACGAAGCTCAGGTCTCCACGCCCATTGTAGTGAAAACTCGCATTACAATAGGCTTGAGCAGCTGTCAATCTATGTGTGACATGCCAAACAACCAATCAGTAGCAAGACTTCTATTCGGTTGAAGTTTTGACTCCGCCCACTCCAAGGACAGGTTGCATGGTAATGGTCCAGACGCGTCAGCGACACCCGCATTTTTAGTTCTGAGATATTTTTCTTAATTTATATTGATTGCATTTAGTGATTGTGTCACTTACATTGTCAGCGAAGACACCAGTAGTCACAGTTTAATACAGAGAAATAAAAGTGGAGTGATCAGGATTCTTATCTGTAACCAGTCTGCACCCATTATAAAAAGAAAAAACTCCCCTCAAAGTACTAACTAAACAAGAGTAAATCATAAACTATTACAAAAACACACTCAAATGAGCCGTTTTTTTAGTCAGTAAAAAAAAACATAAGACTAAACCCCTTCTTTCACAATGACAATTTCTCAGGGAGATTCACCATTTCAAATCAATTTTAAATAAAGACAATACAAGTGTGATGTGTTGAGGAGGTTTATTCAAAAATAAAACTGCCACAGCTACCATACAGGCAAAAAAAAGCAAAAAACAAAAAAGAAACAAGTTACATCAGCCCCTAAAGAAACCAATCTTGAGAACTGTATACATTTTAAAATCAAATCAGAGAAGCAAATGAGGGTCAAAACACAGTGAATCAATTCAGCAGTCCTGCTAATCTGATTAAAGTAAAATGGAGGGGGAAAACAGTTGGAATGTGACATCACACTCAAAGGCATGCAGACCAGCCACTAGATCCATTTCCCAGAAAAAATGTACAAACTTTATTGCAGATATCATTAGCCAAAAGTCAGTTGGAGAGAGCCTTCCAGCTCAGGAAAAGTTTCTGGATAACAGCACTCGGCTGTCTCGCCCACTTCCCTCAATTTTCTGCAAGAACTGCAAACATTACTGTTAAAACACACAAAAAGGTTATTTCTATCTGTGCTACAAATCTTCTGAAAAGAGAGATGAAGCAATGACATAAGAAAAACAAGAAACTAAAACAAAATAACCCCCGGCTTTATTTTTCCTGTGTGCCATTCTGAGTGAATCTTGGACAATCTGAGACAGAGATTTCAGTCCTGGGGCTAAAATTAAACCTGTGGGTCTGGACAGAGGTACAAAACGAGCTGTGGGACTGTAAAAGCAGACGGGGTGAGAGGGTCTGTTTAGGAAAGTGGAAGGGGGGGGGCTAAGTCTTCTTCATTCAGTCATCGGCTGGCGTGGCGCTTCGGTTTGGGCTTGCTGAACGGGAGCGACTGAAACAGAAACAGAAGGGAATTAGCTCGCCACAGGGGAAGACGGAAGAAAGACCTGGAAACATACCTGAATAAATGGTATACAACCGGAAGAGATGCAGATAATCAAAATACCCCTGGCCTCATGAATCCAAAGTTCCAATACAGATATTGTTCTGTCATTTAACATCCTATGAGGCCGTCCAGGCTTAAAAGCTACACATGAAACCCATCCATTTAAGTCAGACACTGTGTCACACACTGCTCCTGTTCTGACATTTTAGCACTTACTCCTTGAGCTATAAACTCACGGGTGCTGCTTCAAAAGTGTTTATGACATCTTTTATTGAAGACAAAACCTTCTCAGACATCAGCCCCTCACAGTGCACTCGTTCAGTCACCCAGGCACGCTCGCATTCACCCACACATCTTAACATGCTTGTTTAAGGCTCAACGTTAGCAAGCCTGCAAATGTTCTTTTTACCATCAACATGAGCTTGTCAGGGGGTTTGATTTTTGGTTACCTTTGGAGAGACTGGTAGATACAACAAGTACAGAGAAGCGAAGGATGAAAGGACTGTAGGACGGATGACTACAACTCGGAGAAACACTGCGCCGGGAGGCTCTTGAAGACTGATCTCTCGTCAGCTCTTTCTCTCACTTTCAGAAGCTAAGACAGGCGAAGAACTCTGGTAGGTAGGGGGCTCTGGTCGGTAGGTAATGGATTTAAAAAGGCCCAACTCTGATCTGTGTGGGTCAGCCCTCCGGTACGTCTGAAGGCTGGCTCTGGGTGACTCTAGTAGAGCAACTGTATGTGTGCGCGGGCTGATCTCATCTGAGCGTGTGCGTTGGTTGAACAGACAGTCACCCATTCACTGAGGGGAGGGTTCGGTCGGTAGGTCGACCTCTTTCTCGCTGTCTAACACCAGATGCAGGCGAAGGCTGATCTCAGGTCAGCGCTTAGTCACCCTCCCGCAGGACGTACACACCGCCAGCTGGCAGACCCTGGGCCTGGGATCAGCTGCGGTGTCTGTGCAGTGCTCAGCTCCCACCACACGCTTTAAAGAAAATATGAAAAATAAACAAAACTGCTGCAAAGATGCTTACCACTGGTGCTGTTCAACCTGACCTCAGCTACTGCTCTCCTGGAGAGCTCTTCCTATCTAGCCAAATTCAGGATATGGATTTTAGTTTAAAAATTGAGGTTTAAAAAAGGAAATAAAAGAGAAAACATTTCAAATTCTGTCTCTGACCCTCTTGAACAAGTTTAAATCCAGAAAATAACTTTCTGACTGCCAGCTTTCATTCATTGTTTTCAGTCTATGACAGATGAGATCTCTTGGCTTTAGCTGCTGTGCAGGTAACAGGCTGAGCAGATTGTTGCTCGCGTGCTCTCTTTTCAAGGTTCCTTAAAAAAAAAAAAAAAGTAGTCTTTTTTAAAATACTCGGAACCACCAAGACTCGGAAAAGAGAGTACAAGAGGTCCAATCCTTATCTACTTAAATCTTCAAAGACCTGAGAAGAGGATCCGGATTCCTCTGCTTCCCTGCCCCCCCCCCAGTCCACTGCTGGGAGCAGCAGAGGCTGACGATCTCTCTGTTGAGCAGGCAGAGGGATCTTGGCTGTCATCCATCTTATCACGGCTGTTGGCACCATGACACTTGCGGTTGGAGGTTGGATCTATTTAAACAGCCTTTTCTTATGTTATAAAAAACCTAAAGTGAAGCACATCGCCTGGCTAATGTGGGGGAAAAGGGTGACCCTCACATGGAACGCAGGATATCTAAAACGCTATGACAGGCTGTCTGTCTAGACCTCACTGGAGCTTTTTCCTACTGACATGTGGGCAGGATTAAGATTCACATTTATTGGATCACCCATACCCCGTGTCAGAAAATGAGACGTCTCGGCTCAGCGTTTACCTGTTCCTCTTGTGGTTGGTTGATGGAGATCGAGAGCGGGACCGGGAGACAGAGCGTCCTCTGGGGGCAGAACCAGACCGAGACCGGGATCTGGAACGACTGGTAATACAGACAAGAATTTAATATGTGGCTGTCATCTTTATCTCTAACGGCTAAACCAGAATTCCTGCAGGTGTAGAGGTTCCTGGAACATGAAGCAGGAACAAGTACCGCATTTACTGCCAAAGTTTTGCTTGTAGACAAACGGGTTACCCAACAATTGTTTTCTCTAACCTATATCAACATGCCAATGTTTTGAATTTTTAGTGTTTCATACACTCTTTTTTTAAATTACTGGTTTTACTTAAAAACCCTTTTGCTTTTTTAGCACCGGTAGGATCACTTCTGTTTTGGATCAAGAATAAAGATGCAACCCGTATTCACGCTGCCGTGTCCACAGCAGTGGCTCCAAAGTGCCCCAAAAACTGGACATCTTCTTAAAGACATGCTTTCTGCGCGTCTGCGACAGCTAATCCAGTTTGAACTGTAAAACTTCAGATCCTAATGGATGTGCGTCCACACAGTGAGACCGGAATCTTCAGACATTTAATATCCATAAAGGCTGTTTTATGCAACCCACCTTCTCACAGGGGTCCTGGACTTGGAACGGGCTGGGGATCCAGACCTAATGTTGGAAAAACAACACAAAGATTTGAGTACGACTTTAGTAAGAATGGCAACAATGAAATGAAATCAGGAAACAGAAGAAATAATGCAAGAGGGAAGCAACTCTCAACTGTCCCCGTTTTAGAGAGGGGGTGGGGACATGTGTAATTAATCTTCCCTTTGCAGGTAAGAGGAGGAACAAACTTTTAGTGCAACAGGACGTGATCGTACCTGCTCCTGCGCCTGGAGTAGGATGGAGATCGGCGACGGCTTCTGACAAGGAACAAAAGTAGAAAAACATGTCAAAACAAGTGGCGTTATGGCTGATATATTTTCATTACTATCATAACATACTGTTAAAACAATAACTCATTTAAAATAAACCAGTAGTGGATAAATAAACATTTAGACCAATGTCATCTGGACAGTAAGCAGTGCGTTGGACAACTGACAGCCAAAACCAACAATTTCATTCAAGTTTAATCCTGCGTGTCCGTGTGTTGTTGTCAACTCACCGGCTGTAGCTCCGGCTGCGACTGCGGGAGCGAGAGCGGTAGCGGCGCCCGCGTGACCTGGACCTGGAGCGAGACCGCGAACGAGACCGAGACCTGGAACAAGAAGACAAGTTAACCCCCCCCCCTTTGCTACTTTGTTGTTGCAAACACTATTCTGGCCGTGGAAACAAAGCTAATGAGGACCAGACATCAGACAAATGGAGCATTCCTCCACCTGCTGCGGCGGCCTCTCTTGCTGTAGCGGTAGCAGTCGTAAGCGTAGTGGCCCCGGTCCCCACACTGGTAGCACCTGTCATTGGGGTCAAACTGCCGACGACTGGGTCGCCCACGACCCTTCCTGGAGAGGCCTGTGGACATCTCTACACGGACCCGGGAGCCACAAAGGAGCCTGAACAGAAAAGATGAAAGACTTTAATTCCAATAATCATCTCAGTTCAAGATAGAAGAAATTAATTGTTCTCTCTCTCTCTCACACTCAAAAGAACCAACAGCACAGATTGGACTCATATGGAAAAAAGAAATCTATCGGTTTGTACTTACTTTCCATCCATGCCTTTGACAGCATCTTCTGCGTCTCGAGGATCCTCAAACTCCACAAAAGCAAACCCGGGGGGATTTCTGGCCACCCAGACGCTTCTCAGTGGACCATAATAACTGAAAGCTCGTTCCAACTCCCCCTTGGCAGCACCATTTCCCAGGTCACCAACATAGACTTTACAATCAGTGGCCCGAGATGAACTACGGGAGGATGAATAGTATGACATCTCTCCTTGTCTGTTGGGGGAAAGACAGTTTAACCAGAGGTCAGACATTGTAAAGTTAAAATGGTTTCCATCAGAATGACTGATAAAGCTTTCAAACGTACTTAGAACGGTGCTTATCAACACATCTGTGTAAAACTAATTAATTGCCAAGACAATAGAGACATCACAAAAATATTTAAGTAATACAGACATTTTCATGGAATTAATAAATCAAAATGAGGATATTTGAATCCCCATTGGAGAAATTGTGTCCTGATGAATTTATTTCAAAAGGACACTTTCATGTTTCCTTAAAAAACAAACATTAAAACAGTTGGTTATTTTACATTTAAATTTCCCCAATAATATTTTAGTGTGGCTCAGGAGTATCCAACTCTGGTAATTAATGGAAGCTGTGTTTTGAATGATTTCCTGACCTAACACTGATTAGACAACTCTACAAAGTACAGAGGATAAAAAGGTGTGATCAACTATCAGTAACATTTAACTGGAATAAAGGATGATAACATGATCAAAGAAGACTTTGATCATGAACGCTGCAATCTATAAAGACCTTTGATAGGTAAGATGCAACTGATATGAGAGTTATACTTTAACAATTACATTCATACTTAGGTTTGTCTGCTCTTTATGTTCTTGTTCTGTGGATTTTTGTGTTATTCTTGCAGATGTCTAATCCCTACATTTTTGGATGTTTTCATTAGTTTTAGCCATTAATGTGTCGTTTTCCAGGCTTATTGAGACCATACAAAAGCGCGGCTGCACGCAAACAAACGATCACCAAGGAAACCACTGCTCACCCCCCAATGGCGGTAAAAAAAAAAGAAAAAGTATTAAAGCCCAGGGGGGGCGTTTAAATAATTTAAAACGTATAAAAAATGAATGAAATGTTACTATTTTTAAGTGAAAACCCTAACCCTAATAATTTGAAGCACGTTTGCTAGCTAAACGGGTGTTTTAGCGCCACCGTTAGCTTCACTGCACCATGACTACGCCATTTATTATCTCTGAATTATAGCTAAAGTCAGTCCATAAATTGTTAACAAAAATTGCACTGGTAATTACAGCTGCTTTAAAATGTTTGAACGATCACACTTTTGACCTGTGGACGCGGTCCTAGCTAACTCTGAGCGTGCTAACGCACGAGTGATGCAGGCGGAAACCGCGTCAATCTGGGTGTTTACACGACCCGGAGTTTATAAAATTGTTTGCGAAAAGAGTTAACCGTTTAAAACTAAACAATACCGTCAATATGAAGCCTCTGAGCCAACCGTTAAATCCAAGAATAATTTGAGGCCTTTATCTTGCGCCTCCGTATAAACAATGGCGGATGCACGCGCTAGCCGGCCTACCTTCTTCCGCCGACTTCAGATTCCGCTTCGAACAGAAACGAAGCTTCAGCAGACTCCGAAAAAGCCTGCGCCTTCTTTAAACCTTTATAACTATATTTGTGCAGAACAGAATCGTTAAACAACCACACAGACTATTTTCGCTAGATTTTCCTCATGTCTTTTGCTAAAGCGGAGTGAATTCACCTCCAGTCATCGACGGAACGGCTTACGTGACCCTCTGCCCGCGTGCTTCCGCACCTGCGCTGTGTGAGGGAAACACTTCCGGCTAAAACGGAGAATCAGATATTTAATGTAACCACAGGCGATGTTAACAGGGACAAGAAGCTCAGTTTCCTAACAAATTTACTGATAAAAATTAAGTATTCACACAAAGTTTGTCCAGTTAAATAAAAAACGAGAAGTTCAAGATTAATGTAAACCATGGAACTAAACTTTTCTTCATTGTACACCACTACATTGGTTTTAGATATACATTGCATTTAGCATCCGTCTGGTGCAGTAAGAAATAGACATGCATTAAAAGGGAAAACTTCATGAAGTAAGAGCAACCAGCACGATCATTCAAGTGGTTCGTATGAAGTACCAAGTTCCACTAAAGCAAAACCCTTCTCTGAGCCTGGGATGAGGGGTAAAGTCTGTCTCCCATCACTGAGTGACCTGTACAAAACAATCCTCAAGCCAAAACATTTAGAGATTTGGTATAGGAGACTTTCGCTAAGACCAAGAAAGAGGAAAGAGTCCCATGAGAAAGAAAAATAACTTATGATATTCACAAGTGGAAAGCCACCAGAGAGAACCGAAGAAATTGATTATACATCTATTGAATTCCCCCACAGACTAAAAAAACAGTATTTATTACATATATGTCGATAATCCTAGAAAAGTTATGTAATAATAGAGAATCTGTGAAAATCTCACCAGAGCCTTATGCTATTTTGTATGTTTCCCACTGAATGATGATTATCTCCAAAACCATGACTGGCACAGTATTTTGAGGATCATTTTCAATATCAACATGAATAAGAAAGTAAAACAACAATATTCTAAAGACAGCTATGCTTGAATTTGAAATCTGTGCCCTCTCACTTACAAAACATTTATTTATCATACTTAGAGAGCTCTCTGAAGCATTATTAACCAGGTTTAACTATAAACTGATTTGCATTTTGTGAAGCAGAATATCTGAAAATGTCAAAAGAAGAGGCCATCAGATCTCCTGTTTGCCGGTACAACATTTGAATATGTAGATCTATTCAGAGCACAAGCTTACCTGTGGCACGTCAATGTAAATATGTAAATCAGTTCTGTTGAAGCATGGAAACCTGCTAAAACCTGTTGGACCGACTCCTTGTCCTGTGGTTTTCCTAATTTTTAGTTTGGTTTGGAAGTGGTTTTCCAAAGAATCTTTTAATAAATTATCCAAAGTTTACTTCCCAGTTACCTGCAGTCCATGTCAACAATTTGGCTACTTCTCTTCACTCCCTACATAAGCACTGGGTTGATTCCCTGTTTGGCTATTTAAATACAAACCTTTTTCAAAGCCGTGCTCTTACCCAGTCTCTTCATTAGATGATTTACGACTTTATATACACTTTACATCTGTCATATATTCCAGTTTTCCCACAAAAGTTTAAAGGTGAGTAAAAAGTTAGGCAAGATCCAGAGCCACTACCTCTGCTTTAGAGAGGAGAAAGGCTTTCCACTTTGGTGGATGGACACAGTTCAAAGCCACCTTTACTTTTGGCATAATTTAGGAGGATTCCTGTTTTTTATTTGAGTTTTAACAAGCCCTTCACTTGTTTGCCACACAGGATTAGATAACCCGTCCATGAACTATTTTAATTGAAAAAAAGACCCAGACACATTACACGTTGAAAATAAATAAACTATATTTAACTAAGGTCAACTTCACTTGATTAAGACCTTCATTTTCTTTCAGTAACACATTACACCTCATGCCATATTTTCTAAAACAGGTTTCCATTTTTTCCAAAGAATTTTTCTGTTCATAAAAAAAGTTAAATATAATTTTCAGTTAATTTATTACAATATTGAATAAATGTATTTGTCTATCACATGACATTGCAGTAATTCAGTCATAATTTCCCTACAAGGATTCAGGCAGAGAGAAATTTTCATCATCACAGGAAACAACTTCACAAAGAGACACGTGGAAGAGCAAGACCTGGGGGAGGAAGAGGAGGGCGAGCACTAACACAGACACAGAAATATCATACTCGGACAAACAAAAGGATGACCAGGAACGCTGCTCATAGCTTTGAAACAGCTGCTTTTCTGACAGCAGCTGAGGAAATGAACCAGATAGGCAGCAGATGTGTGTTTGTCTTCAGTGTTTCTGTTGACGCTGTGGTTGTGTGTCTTTGTGTCTTTAACTTTCTGTGTTTCAAAAAGAGACACGGTTTGGAAATAAAACCCATAGGAACCTGATAAAATATGCCCGGAGGCGTCCATCACAGTAGACCATGCTGCTAACACACAGGATTCATCATGCATGGCAACGGGGGACACAAAGGGGAGGCTAACACAGACGCACACTGTGAGGGGTGGGGGGGTGGGGGGTTGAGAGGGGAGGCGTCACATCTAGCTACACAACAGCAAAGGCCGAAGCCGACATTTAGTACAGAAGTCCACAGAAACATGGGGCATTGTCTGGACATTGTGGACAGTTCTGTTTGTGGCTGAGCCACATCTGGGCCACATCTGCTGGCAGCTGGGCGCCCAGCGGGCACCGCCCTCCTTTTTGGTCCCAGCAGCTGTTTTTTTCTTGAGAAGAGCTGAGTTTGACGTCGCGGCACTCGAGCTCCAGCAGCGTGAGGCTGACAATAATGCTGACAATGTCCCAGTGTTTCCTCATGTAAACATGCTACTTACACTAAAAAAAAACCCTCCAACGAGAAGACTGGATGTAGAAGGAATGCAGGGAGGGTCACAACAAACACTGCAGCAGGAGAGGACATTAAGCTGCTCACAAATTCAGACGCAGATGAACTTTTTTTTCCCATATTGCACATCCAAGCCGCAATCCCTGAACCAAACTCCAAACCGTTCACCTCAAGGACATCCAGCACAGCTTTTTTTTTCCCACATCAATTATCCCCTGTGAATAAATAAATAAATAAATCATCTCATGAGAAGAAATACACACAGAACAAATCAGCAGATGGGACTCGTCAGTGTGTTGCTTGAGTTAACGTTTGGCTACTTCACACTCCGACACTGTTTGAGCAGTTAAAGGGAGCTTCCTGGTGGTGGAAAATATATCAAAATCTCATCCACTAAATTCAGCGTCAATGTAATCTACACTACCTGCTCTACGTACTGAGACTATTTTAAACATTGTTTAGGAATACAAAAGAAGTCTGCCTTGGCTACATCTGCAAGGAAAAGATACAAAACTGTCTTTTTTTATGAAAGTTTACAAAGTTGTAAGTTTGGGTAAATGAACCAAATCTTTCTGACGTAATTGTGATTATTAATGGTCATAACAATCTCACCATGAATAGCACTTATCACTTGAATGTGAGCTTTTTTGTAATGCAGCGTCCTTGCAGAATTGCATTAAGGTGACTGATATTAGGCAGTGAATTTTATAGAGAGAAATAATCATTAAAGCCCCTAGTCAAAGCTTATAACTCTTAGCTGTAAACTATGATGTGGCGCGCTGCTCGCCATGCTCGCCGTGACATTTCGCAAAACTGACTCCTGCATCCAAAGTAATCGCCTTGAAATGTCAGCGTGCAAATGTCGCCGCAAATCCGAGGACGTCTAGGTTTGTGCCTCTAGTTGTGTGTTCAGAAGGATGTTCAATGTCTACTTAGCAGCCAATCGTTTCAGTAGCTTTAGAACAAATGTCCCTGCCTGGAAATACTGAGTTACACAGTCTGCTGGCTGCTGACAGGACGAGAATGAATGACAGGCAACGCAGAGTCTCAATTAAACAGTAAGTCATTCTTAAGCCTGCGTGAATGTGATATTGCGAGACAAGAGGTGGAACCACAACAGAAACATGATGGCTTCATCTGGATCCAGCGTTACGTCGGTCAGCAGTTTCATGGGTTGCACTGGACTAAAGGAAAAACACAACACTGTGTATAAGTTACACCAAACAAAGTGCAGCCTGGGCAGTTTGTACAGCTGAAAGCTTGAATACTACATTTGTACTTGAATCTTTTCCTTAAGGCATTGTTAGTTTGCTGACTGAGAGCATCAGTTTGCTGTAGATTAGCATTCTGCAGCCTATCGAGGGTGTGTAACAGAAGCTCGTGGAGATTTGATGGCTGGAGTCAGTTTGAGAGCCTCACGACTTGGTATTCAAGTGCCCTTAGACATGTCTTTTTTGTAAACTAACACTGTTATCTTGTTTGACTGTCAGGGCATGGTTTCTGCCTATGCTGCTGTAGCTCAAGATAAACAAACAGTCCCTTTAGGGTGCATGCCACAGAGGGGGAGAAGGACGTCTGACTGGAGTCATCCCTCAGATCTGAGTCTGGGTTTAAGTACGCCGCTCACAGAAGGAGTGCGTGAGCACTTTTTAGGTCGTTCTGAGGAGGAGAAGCATTTCTTTCTCTCTGCTCCGTGCAGGAGGATTCAAAATCAGGGACCAGCTGGCGTTTTCTGACACACAGATGCAGGCGTGTGATTTACAGGTGGATTCTGCTCCTTCTGTGGATCATATGTGACGTGACTGCCTAAACATGCAAAGAGAAATGCTTCAGTTTGGTACAAAACTGTGGCTACCTTAAAAAAAAAGCGCCCTGGAAAGAGATCTGACTGGAGAATCCTTGACAACATTTAGAGATTTTCTTTGCTCTTTTGCAGCAGCAAGTGATTCATTTGTGTTTAACATGCTGCAAAAATCTAAAACGTGGACGATTTTTAGGACCTCTGACTTCAGGTCTGTGCATTAATCTGATAACATTGAGGGTCCTCTGACAGAAGAGAATTCTTTTTTTTTTGCTCATGTTTTTCCTGTTTATAGATCAGTAATTTTTTTGCTCTCCTCTCTCTAAGTGGTGTTTCCCTGTCTGCCCCCTGAAAACTTTACACTCTATATGTACACTGCTTTTCCTGTTATACTTATTTTCAGCGCATGTGGAGGATCGCCTGCATCTACACTGCCTATTTGAGAAGCATCACAACTACACAAGGACCTCCTGTGGTAAACAAATAGTATGCTATTGATTTGTAAACATTAGACTCCTTTTTTCACACTGTAGTGCCCCCACACACCCCCGCCCTCCCAATCCTGTGTAAAACTCTGTAGAGTCTGTGATACAGAGCAAAGACGTGGATCCTTTACATCAGCTGATGGATGAAACCTGCTTGATGTGCTCATGCTTTGCTCCTCGGTTACAGTACGAACGTACTCTCTCGGTTTCTCTCTGCAGCAACCCTTCAGCTTCACACCGCTCATCTCCAAAAACACTTCCTCCTGCCCTTCTTCACCCCAGCTGTGCGCGTTTGTAATGATCTGTTTGAACATGTGTACATGTAGTGTGTGTGTGTGTGTGACCCCTCCAGGCCGCAGTGAGCCCCGCTGAACGTTTCGAACTGTGGACGAGTGGACCGAGGGTTAAAGTACGTAGGCTGTGTGTGTTTGCTGTGCAATATTCTTCTGGAACATTCAGCATCTCCCTTTTTAAAACCCCTTGATGTGGCAGTAGGCCTCCAGGCTGGAGAAGAGGATGTAGAGGAACCACAGGCCGAAGAACAGCAGGGTGGTCAGGAGGCGGGACACCCGCGGGCCTCCCAGCTCTCCGCCGAAGGAGGGCCTGCGCCTGAACAGGAGCACGCCCATGCAGATGAAAGCGAAGATGGTGAAGAGCGTGACCGAGAAGGCCAGGGACCCCGGATCCACCCGGAACTCCAGTCCTTTGACCCGCCAGTACACGGCGGCCACTGACCAGGCCACGCCGATGCCCAGAAACACGTTGACCGCGTTGCTGCCCGTGACGTTCCCCACGGACGCGTCGGCGTGCTGGTCCTGGACGGCCGCCACTTTGCTGGCAAAAGTATCTGCAGCAGAAAGAGGCGGGGAGCGTTTAAGGCCCACGGAAATGATGCACAAATCTGCGGCGTCTGAAACTCACAAAGACAAAAAGATCTCCGACGCAACAGGAAAGATTAAAAAAACCCTTAAAAAAACAACTGAAATTGAGTTATAAAGAGACTGAAAGACATCAGAATCTCACAGATGACTTGAAAACAACACAGAAAAGATACATGCCAATGGAATAGAAAGAAAAGAAAAAAATAGAAAGAGGGCAATTCAGAGACAATTTGTCAGAGAAAATACAACACAACCACATAGTGACATAAAAAAACTCAGAAAATGACTTAACGGAGCCACAGTAAGACCCAAAAGCACCCCCAAAAATACTGTAAACAGGCCATTCTGAAGAAAGAACCAGCTCTCTTTTCCTTATATACTGTGTTATGTTCATGTTCGGAGTTACTTAATAATTCCCATGGCGTATACTTTCAGAAAAGAAAGCATCCGATTGGACCTTTAAGGGTCTAAAGACTCGTCTCTGGGGTGGCTCGGCACCTGCTGTTGTTTCATTGTAGTTTGTCTATTTACCACTTGGGGACAGAACAGGGCCTGTTTACCTTAGGGTCCAGCTTTGACCTACATTGGGTACATCAGGATGTGAATATACTATTGGGACAGTGAAACAGTGTTTCTGGTAATATATTAAGAGCTGCAGAACACTGTTAGGTTGCTCTCCTGTTGGGAAATGTGGGGCTTATCGCATATTTTTAATCGTCTGTTTATGACCTAAATTAATAAGAACTTCTGGCCGCATGTAGGAGCACATTTGCTCACCTGGAATGGACGTTCCCAGAGCCACAAACACCACAGCGGTCACCGTGTCCCGCAGCCCCACCGTGCATCCAAAGTGGGACGCCAGATCGCCAATGACGGCGGTGAGGAGGCCAATCACGCTAATGGACACGATGAAGCAGGCCCAGCCGTTCCAGTACTCCGTGGGGGGGACGCAGGCGAACAGGACCTTCCAGAAGACGGTGAGGAAATGCATGAAGTAGTCGTAGCAGGACGGGAGGTGCTCCTCACGGCCCTCCTCGTCATCGTTGCCGTCCCCTGGAGGAGCGTAAAGGAGTCAGAGCGGCCTGAGTGCTTAACAGCGTGGATTCACGACTGACTGCAGGGGACTTAAACTCCCACTAGATGGGGGTCTTTAACAGCAAACAACACCCATACATAGCTAAACGTTAACACCGGTTCACTGGAACAGCCTCACGTTTACGGTGACGGCCAATAATGTGCATTTTGTCCGATGTCAACAGCATAAGGACACACAGGTAGGCAATTTACGAGAAGCCAATGTGGACAAACCCAAATGGGCTTTGTGTTTTCTGCTCATTCCAAACTCAGGCAAATGCTGGCTGGCTTGCTAAATCTGAGGAACCTCCACCTGTGAAGGTCTGAACGGTTCAACAGCGTCCCTGTGCAAAGCTAGTGGAAACTGGATAGACGCAGGGAATTGTAATTAACCAGTGTTCGGAAAATTCTGCATAACCTTAATTAGTATGACTTCTTTAACCTGGTTTCAGACAGACAATCAAGCGTTTCGTCAAATGGAAACACTTAATTAGAACAGAGTCTTAAAGTGTTAGCAGGAGCACGCAGAGGTTGTTCAGATGTACAGCGGCAGATTTTCAGGGAGGCTCCTTACGGTCACTTTTTCCACACAAAAACCGGAGCTCACCTGCGCTGACAGTGACCGCCTCCACAAACTGCTCCCTCCAGGAGTGCGTGCCGATGACCAGCGCCAGGTTGGTCTTCTTAATGAGCTTGTCAACAGTGCTCTGCCAATCAGAAACACAGCACGCCTCATTAGCATCCAGTTACAGTCGGGGACAGAGGACCGTTGCTCTGGTGTGGCCTCTGTTCTCCTGATGGGTGATGCTGCAGAGGCTTATTAAACCTGTTTTGATTCATGACTATGTGTGTGTGTGTGTGTGTTAACATCAAGAGAGACTTATTTTAACTATAAGTGATTCATTTTTAGTTTGAAAACTCAGCCAAAATATTGCAAACTGTGAAAAACTGTAAGCTGAACATAAAGACCAGACACCAAAGATTTAAGGGGCCCAAAGATAGCTAAACTCAGCATTTCAAAAAAAGAGAAAACTAAAAAGAGAAGATAAATATGGTAGAACAGCTGAGTCTCGTTTATATTGTAGGCTCGTTGCTCTACTGTGGCTATCCGAGCTAAAACCGTCACATCTCAGCTCCTTCAGAACAAAAACGACTAGTCTAACACACAGACTGGAAACGGGTGGATACATTTGTGAAAGAATCCTGAGAAATGACAGGGGGTGTCATTTTTCCACACATCTGTAGATGAACAGGTTCACCGAGTTTGTCTTTAATCTGTATGCCAAGCAAAAGAAGTTCCTCAATCCCTTTAAACTGGCTGTGAGCTAAATCAGAATGTCAATTGTACCAATTGTCTCCAGTCGGTTCAGACTTGCCATTAATCATGGCAGACAGGAGTAATTATTTCTCTCTATAAGGAGACAGTTTCATCAGCTAAGATATTGATATTTAGTGAGCTGCTTGGATCCATTTATTCCACCTGGCTGATGTTGTTTGTTCCCGTTTCCTTTCTACTCCCTCTCCACCTTTGATTAATTCTCAAGCAGTCGATGCACCAATTAGGTTGTTATTTGTGTAAAGCACAGTGGATGTCTGCTTTGTTTATTTTGACTGATAAGATTCTTCCTTTTTCTTAGCATTTACACACACTTTGTGTTTAGAAAGCACCTAATTGCACCTTTAGGGGTCCAAAGACTTGTCTCTGTGGTGGTTCTCTGAAAAGTTCAGCTGTAGTTTGTCCATTTACTAATTGGGCCTCTAAAAGGACAATTATGTGCCTAGGGGTCCAGTTATTACCCATATAGGGTACATAAGTTCCTTTAGGACGCAAGAATATAGTCCTTTTTCAAATTAAATAAATAGAATACTCCTTTAATATTCCCACAGTGTGGAAATTCACCTGTTACAGCAGCACATTTACAAAATTCACCCAAGTAAATCTTTCTGGGCCTCTAAGAGTACAAATATGTGTCAAATATCGAGTTATTAGCTGTATATTGTGTATAAGTTCAAAATATGCTCAGCAGTCATGAACAAATTCCTATTGTGCACCTATTTCTGGCATAACAATGTGAACATATCTATCTTTTAATGAATTTACTTAAAAAACACATTCCATGGAATAAACTGCTTGTTATTTTGTTATCTACAGACTTCCACTTCTCTAAAGACATATCAATAACCTTATAAATATTCTAATGGGATATGAATAAGCCAGTTTGTTTCGCCCGACCGACATCACAGTTTCAGTGTAAGCAGACAAGAGTATCAGGATAAAATCAGTCTGAACTGTACATTTTTCCTCCTGGCTGCAGACAGAGAGCTTCGGCTCATGTTCCCTGTTGAATTTAGAGGAAGCCTGAGGATGTAGCAGTACTACGAGCACGTGATGCGATTTCTAATTCTGCATGCCTCAAGCAAGCCGTGTCAAAAAGCTACAGCACCTTGAATAATTCAGCCCTCTGCTACACCAACTCACAATTAGAGTGAAGAGCCAGGTCAAAAGGTAGCAGAGGGAACAGAAAGTGGATTATATAACAAAACCAGAGAGCACATTCTTCCATTTTTTATCCCTTATGTCCAAAAAATAAAACAATGACAGTATTAAGTTATATTCCCAGTAGATGTCACCTTACTCCTCTTTTAAGATCATTATCATCCAAAACAGGGCAGCTGGGATTGTTGATGTTTTTAAAGTAAACTTTCTACAGAATATCTTTAATTAGTGCCCATGATCAATATTTCATTTCCTTTTTAGTCTTTTATGTGATGAAGTGTTACTTGAAATGTCTTATTTAACATATTTAATTCTCTTAGATATTAATAAGTTTTAATAATTAACCTTTGACCTTTTGTCTTTTTATTTGATCAAATTTCTGTTCTCTTTCCAGGGATTTAGTTTTATGTTTAGAGTGTGTGTGTGTGTGTGTGTTCGGTGGTGGTGGGGGGGTGGGGTCAGGGGAAACAAAGTGGTTTGTTTTGTTTACCTTTCTGTTTTTTATTGTTTAAAATAAAAGAGTGCCTTATAAATAAATATCAATTTATGTAATTATTGATTTGTTTTTCTATTTATTCAATATATATATGTATTTATTTATTTATTTATGTATTATTTATATACTTTGTTTTAATGGCATGTTTTTATTAATGTGTTTTGAATATTTTCTTGTTTGTCTGTGTATTTATTTATTATCAATCTATTTCTACATTATCTATTTGTTTAATTATGTGTTACTAATGAATCTATCTGTGTATAATTCATTGATTTATTTACTCATCTGGAACAACAAAATAAAGAAACGCACCTTGAATTCATAGGACTCCTCAATGACCACCTCCAGCCGGCTGTGCTCGCCCAGGATGGGCTTCCCCATCTCAGCTATCCTCCGGGCCTCCTCCTCCTCAGCACTCATCTGCCCCTCCGACCCGTCTGTGGAGAGCAGAACAGGAGGTGTTTACCTCCATCAATAACAGGCCCTGAGTCTGCATTTCATCAAGGTCTTGACAACCTGCGAGCATCCCGATGAGATTGAACTAAGTCCGGGAGTGAGTGTGTGCTCAGGCACGGCGACATGCACCATCTGTCCGTGTATTTCAGCGTGTGCGTGAACAGAGAGACCATGGATGGGAACATAAGTGGGGTTCAGACTCCACAATCAGGCAAAATGTCAAACTATTCCAGTTGGTTCTAATAAAAGCTTCATCTCTCTTATCTACAAAAGGCATCCAGTTTGTAAATCTGGTTCAGTTAAAGATTTGAAACAGAGATTTTCTCATTATTCTCAACTTTTTTCTGAAATGAACCAAAATGTATCAGATTTAATTGAATTAACTAAGTTAAACTGCATTTTTCCATGGCTGAGAAAGGAAAGTTTTCCTTTTCTCCATTTCAGTGAAAGAATTTAGGTGCTTAAAGTCCTCCCTTTAAAGGTCATTGCTCCTATGGATGATGTTTCAGAGTTTAGTGAACTTATATGGGGAGCTTTAAAGCCAATAATATCCTAACTGAAGGGAAACGATGGCAAATGGACAAAAGATGAAGTGCAAACCTAACCATGATTTAAAGTTAGAGCAGCATTTCTTTTTACGCTGCTGAAAATGAATGAATTGATTCGGAGAGAGTAATCATCATCAGAGGAGTCTATTCTTCTTCAGGAAGCTTTGATCTGCTGGTATCTGATGAAGGTTTCTAGCGTATTTTATCAGGAAATCTTGTTCTTTTCCTTTGTGCGGTCTGCTGCTGTGCAGCCGCACAATGACAGGCGGTAAAATAATCAATAAGAAGGTCACTAGGGCTGGCCTGTCAAAGAAAAGGAAAACAACACATGACATGTTTGAGAAATATAAAGAGAGAGGCCATCTGTTGAGGACTTGGTATTCAGGTTTTCAAGGGAAAAAGGCCATTTAAAACTCTGGATTCCATCATTCTATCATGGGTTTGTCTTTTGTTTTTTTTTTCCTTTAAATTTTAATTTAGTTTTTGGGCGTCTTTCTTTTTATAATAAATCTCTGTCCTCCCAAGTCCCTTGTGTCGTTTCACACTCCACTCCGTGACAAGTTTATCACCTGTTTTTGTTCCCTACCAAAGCACCAGAGTCCGAAGCAGCCGCAGAGGCAATACGACGTCTGCGTCTAACAAAGGAGGCCAAAACAAAGAGATAACTCTGGGCTTTGACTAATTCGCTGGCACTTATCTCTAAACTGCTCTGCGCTGAGCTTTACATCGGTCAGTCATGCAGCGATTCGGAGGCGAGCTGGAAATTACCCATCACTCCCACGGGTGAGGCTCCAGAGACACCAGAAAAGCGAGCCAGGTCATTACAATGTGCTGCCGAGTAAACAATACCCTGGCTGAGCAGCAGGCTGAGTGGCTCAGGGAGAAAAAGTGGCGTCTGCTTCAGTTTAATAAAAATGAGAAACAAATGACTTGTTTGTGTAATATGTAAATTTATGAACACGTAGAATGTAAAAAGTTGCAATAATGAGAAAGGATTGTTTTGGACAACAATGAGCGTCTTCTGTTTCAAATTCAAACGGCGGCATTTGTTTTCCAAATGGATGCTGTTTAACTTTCCTGACTGCTTCCATAAATGACATTTGCATATTTATACTGATGGCAAAAATCAACTCATACCTCTTTTGGGAAAAAGTCCCAGGGCTCAGTTGTCATACATAACCGGTAATATTTACTGCATATACACTCACAAACATCCTCTAAGGCAGAGATTTCGAACTCTGCTCCTCGATGGCCTCTGTCCTGCAGGTTTGAGACCTTTCCTGCTTCTACACACCTCATTCAGATTGAATGGATCTCTGAAACATTGCTAATGAGAATGGTAATGACGCATTGATGTAAATGAGGTGGGAAACCTCTAAAACCTGCAGGACAGAAGCTTTCAACGACCAGAGTTTGACACCTGTGCTCTAAGGAGAGTGAGCCGCCACACCACTGGTGGTCTCACACATGAAAGAAACACCACAAAAATGAACAACCTGCATCTCTTCAACTGCAGCTATACCCAGATACTGTTCAAGGATACAACCCTCCAATTATATTCAAGAAAAACTCAATAGAAATGTGGGTTTTACTGGACAATGAATGATGACCTTGGAAAAAAAACAACATGAATTCAATCTACCTGCCTGTGTAGCAACAAAATGTTGTGCATAATAAAAATCTTTTCAATTTGTTTTAACTAGGTGATTCAAACACAGAAGCGCAAACAGAGCGATGGAAAATTGAGTTATCTATCCCCACGCATCCAGAAAAACTACTCGGCTGCCATGATAATTGAATAATTACACAGGTTTTGGTTACGTATGGAATATCTTCGGGCACAAAACATGGACCAAATCTAATCACAAAACTTTAGCAAACAGTGAAGAGTGTTTTTCATTATGTCCTGACACTCTGTCGAACAGTTAATGAATCAGTTAACCCAAAAATTAATGAGAAGATTAAGAGATCTTGTGGAGCTGCAGTCAAATTTTTTGACAAATTGAATCAATCTGGGCCTCCAGTTTGAAGCTGAGGGAATAATCACATGGTCTTACCTTGGTTGAGCAGCAGAGCTGTGGACAGAAAACAGAAGAGCCATAGTGAGAGCACGCAATCAGGAGAGAAAACAACAAATAAATACAAAAACAAACAGAAAGAGTCAGCAAAGTCATTTAATTGAACCTTTATGGTCAAATCACTTTCCAGTGAATGACTGAGCTTACAAACTATAAATATATATCCAAATTTCCACACATTTGTCCCAAATGTGAGCAAAATAACTGGTAGCATGTAAGGAGTTTTGCTCTAAAGCCTTTACACATTCATACATCTCCACACATAGAAACTAAATCTCCAATATAAATCAACATTTAATTTTCAGTGTTATTTCAGGTTCATTTTCATCTGAATTGTGAGCTATAACTTCTCCATCCATCAATCAATCAATCTATCTATCTATCTATCTATCTATCTATCTATCTATCTATCTATCTATCTATCTATCTATCTATCTATCTATCTATCTATCTACAGATGGAAAACACAACCACGAATACCTGAGATTCCTCTCTTTAGCCAGCGGGGTTCCTCCAGCACGATGAAGAAGTTCTCATGCTTTTCATACTCCTCGTCGTCAATTATCCTCACCTGGAGAGTCTGACTGCACACACAGACAGGAGCAGTGAGGGAAAGCGTTTGAAAAGTGTTTAATTTCCTGGATTGTTTTCACATAAACCGTGATTTTATTCAAGAATCTATTAAGAAAAGAAGAGGGAACATGACAGGATGCTGAATCTGAGAAACGATGGCTCGCTGAAGGAGAGGAAGTCAAGATGATGGCCATGACAAGACCTGTTAGCCTCCCAGCGAAAGGTCATCACAGGGCACAGCTCGCTGATGGCCGAGGAGAATGAACACTGACAGGCTCAAACAGAGAGGGGGGGGGCAAGGAAAAGGAGCGAATGTCAGAGCGGGATAAGAAAGGAGCTGTGAGATGATCAGGGGATGCAGTCAGACGCCATTCGTCCCCAAAGAGGACAACGCTGGGGAGAGTTTTCTGCTAAAAACACTGATTTTTAAACCTTTTTTCATCTCAAGATGAACCATGTTTGTGTGTACGAGCTGCTGATTGAGCTGCTCAAAGCCGAAGAAATGTCCAGATGAGCTGGAAAAGAAACGTCCAGAACGAAGGGAGGAAGAGGAGCTTCAGGCTCACAGGCAAACACAAAGAGTGACCTTATATCAATCGGTCTGTGGCAATAATGTGACCTGCTTCCTGCCGCTTTGGCCACTTTGAGCAGATGGTAAAATCTGGACACAATATACACGAAAACTATTGGCTCTGTTGCACGGGATTCTGCCACGTTATGCTGCTACACTTGAATAATTCACCACAGTTTTTGACCTCTGACCCTAACTTTGCTGGCATGCTGCGCTAATGATCCATCAGACAATGAACAGCCACACGAACTGCATCCTCCTGCACACACAGACTCATGGAGGATTCCACTTGGGCCAGCCTTGATGAATAATGGATGGTGCTGCTATCGGGCAGCGACAGAGGGGAAGACAGGCAGGCAGCATGGAGACAGGGCGGTGCAGGGTGGGAGGTGGAGAGCTTAAAGGGGGCGGGAACGACATTTGTAGAAGGACGAGGTGAGAACCTGTACATTAATAGAATCCCTGCATGCGTCTGTGAGAGATTATTCATCCTTTAAGGGTTGTAACCTCACCAGCAGAGCAGGGGAGTTTGAAATCAACAGAAATGAGATGCCTTCAGGTGCAGAAGAGCGGTTTGAAATCAGTATTTATGTCCACATGGTGTCACACACCATGCTCAACAAAACACAACGCCAACGGCACCAGAGTCACTTCGACAGATGCTTTTTCAAGAAGGAAATCCAGAAACATTACACTTCCTCTCTGATGTCTGAGCCCCATCTGAGAACCACTTAATGTCAGAAAAATAGAACATATCACAGCTGAAATGTGCTGAAACTTTAAGAGTGCTCAAAGCAGTCCGGGGAAGAATAAGGACAAGGCATAAAATTGCGAGAATCAGGATGTTCCACCTCTTCAGCGGCAGGTCAGAAATGGAACTATTGAGCTATGAGAGGCCGACACAGAGAGAAGATTACAAAATGACACAGTGCTCATCAGCCTGGAGTCCTGGTCAGGCGAGCTTCTCTCTCAAAAGGCGCTGCTAGCTTCGGCATCATCTCAAGGATAATAGTTTGGATCCACTTCCTTAAAATCTCAGAGACAGGGTACACCCTGGACAGTCCATCACAGGGCCACACACAAGGACAAACAACCACACACTCACATTCAAATTCACTCCTAAGGGCCATTTGGAATGTCCAATCAACCTAACATGCAGGTTTTTGGACTGTCGGGGGAAGGCGGAGAACCTGGAGAGAACCCACACAGACACAGGGAGAACATGCAGACTCCACCCAGAAAGGTCCTGGTTCCCCAAGGACTCCAACCCAGAACCTTCTTGCTGGGAGGCGTCAGTGCTAACCACCACACCATCGTGATTCGTGCCACCCCACATCCAGCATATTCAGAAGTTAATTTACAGGAACTAAAGTGCCAAGAAACACAAGGACCTCGTATAAAAACCAAGGGAGCATTTATACTGAGGAGGAAAAGGCTAAACAGGTGGATGCCGGCTAAAAGGGTGAGGGTGGGGGTGCGAGCAGGAGTAGAGGAGGCGCTCACGTGGTCTGGTCGTTGGTGAACTCCAGCTCTCCCCGGGCCTCCTCGTAGTCCTCTCCCGTCTTGGCGCTGCCGCACTCGGTGTGGTAGGGCAGGATGACGGTGCCGCGGGCGCCCGAGTTGCGCACCACCGTCACCTCCATGGTGCCCACGCTCTCGCTCACGCGCACCAGGCGCTCGCCGAACGTGAAGATGCCGGCGTGGTCGTCGTCCAGGATGGTGACCGTGGCGACCAGGGGCTCCACCAGGCGCGCCTTGGGGGCGGCGCCCGCGTCGTCGCTCTCGAACATCCCCTCGGCGTCGCCCACTCGCAGGTTGAGCAGACGGACAAAGAAGTGCTCGTCCTCCTCAAAGATGTCGTCATCAATTATACCAACCTGCAGAAAGAGAGAGAGAAAGACATTTAAATAAAAGGCTCCTACTTTAATGAGTAAATCACAGTACTGTGGAGTCTTTATGACAACCTTATTTGTCTATATCTAAGTTCCTTCTTAGATGTTTTTTGCAGGTCAATCACAAATCTTTTTGTCTTACACATGAATGGGTTCCTTTGTTTTTAAGGTCACTTAACTCAGACTCAAAAATCATTTAGACAGAATAATACCCCTAACTCAAGGGATGAGCAAGCTTGGTTTGTCAACCAAAGCAAAGCAGCAGCAGGAAACAGGATTTATGAGGATTCCCAAATAGCTGCTGGCTGAAAACAGCTTAGTGTGCCATGACACCTTAAAACATTTGAGGAAACTGGTCGAGGGGAGGACAGAAGAAGAAGTGTTGGACATAAAAAAACATCTCCAGCAGATGAAGAGGATCTGAAAGTGAGGTCCTTCAGAAAGAGGAGCAGATCCAGCAGAGAGCTGAAAAGGAGCTGAGACCTGGACCTCCAGCTGATCAGCTCCATCAGAAATGCTCTCCATGAAGGGGGGCTGACCAGAAGCCATGAAGGAAGGAAACAGGAAGGAAAGGAACCAGAAGTGGACTGAACTCCAGCAGCTCTGATGGAGGGACTGATCATCTAGAGCTTTGGGACGTCCTTGAAGAAGCTGGAGAGCTTCTCCTGGAGGCTCCTCACAGAGAGGACACACAGCTGCTGGAGAGGCTTCAGAGATTGAGAATCACTGTAATAATTTCCTGTTTTCCTTGAAAAATATAGAGAAATTCAGGGTGACTCAGAACTTTTGCCTTATACTAATTAACACATCTGGTCTATCTGGCTACGTTTTCCTGGCAGTGAAGCAGAGCAAAGAGTGCAGCTGCCTCAGAGCCGTCCACTGCCCCCTTGGTCCGGGCAGAAACTACCCGCAGACACTTCAGCCGCCACAGCCCAGGCGGAGAGCAGCAGCTGTGCTCACAGCTGGCGAAACCACACAGAGGCGGTCGGAGCAATAAATGAACAAACTGCGACTTCGTCTCTTCCATCTGCTGGTTTCTCCAAACTAGCAGTAAATCAAAACTTCAGTTCTGTGCCACAGAAAATTCTGATTGACTGTAGTATTATAAGATTATAATAAAACTTTAAAAAGTTGCTTGTTAGACACAGGAGGGGATCGGGTCAAGGTGGATTCAGTGTTATTCATGTGTAATAATTCATGACTTACTTTCTACCCTCCAGAAGCTGTGGAGGTAAAATGATACTTCTTCCATAATGTGAACTGCAGTTGAATTCAAAGTGAATTTATATGCTTTTAGTGGATTTTTGGATTGTCTGGACAGCTGAGTTGAGTCAGACATAAATAGAAATGATCTGATGATGATGATTTGATTGTGTCTGAACGCATTAACAGACAAAGAGCTCCTTCATCCAACCACGTCAGGTTGTAATTCAATGAGCTAAACGGCCACTTGTGCAGACTTCATCCAAGATGAACAAGGCGTCAGGGAAATGTGTTTTTTTTCCTCTTATTTTATACTATTCATTCAGCATTTATTCTTGAATAAGTATATTTTAGAGATAATGAATTGACCTCTCACGTGATGTGGTTGTTGCAAAGGCCTCCATGATATAGAGCTTTAGTTTTATCTCTGCTTTTAAAACTCTGTAAATATATGAATTCTGGCTCAGTTTATGTTGGAATTTCTGATTACCAAGACTTATCAAGCGTAAAATAAATATGCTTTTGGAATAGACCCTGTCCCCCAGCTAAATGTTTTCTCTGACTCTGTTCATGCTACGCTGCATTTAGCACTTTAAATATGTGGTTAAATCGGTTTCACACGCTCGATCAGCACAGCCTGAGGCATCAGAACTGCAATATAGTTTATTTTTTGTGGATTTCAGCTCTTGCTAAAAGTCCCTGCTTGTCAGCCAAGAGCTGCAGTGACCAACCTGCTGGCTCCCAACCGGGTGTTTAGAGATCCCAACTTCGCTGAGAGCTAAATTCAGATCCACAGCTCTTCAACTGACAAAATAAAAGGTGTCGTTTTTAAGACGATTATGTTTTGCCTCCAGAGATGATCATTTAGGGGCTAAATAACCCTCAACATCATGGAAAAGCTAACCTCTTAACTACTTTTTTGGCCGAAAAAACTAAGCTAAGCTCAAGCTAAATTGGCCTATAAGTTAGTGCGGGTTTTCCTCTTTCCTGGTTTTGCCTTTGCTGGTTTTGGGTCTGATGGATGTTTTGTCATCAAAGGGAGTTTTTTCCTTCCACCGTCACCTTGTGGATACTCAGGAAGGGGGATTAAATCTGTTTAAAAAATTAGTCTCTGTATTAATTTGATTTGATTGGATTAGTTTATTTGATTTTTAAGTGGCTGAAGCTGGACTGTGGAATTTAATTTCTCTTTGTTCACCGTTTGTGGTGTGTTTGCTGAATAGCTAATGCACGTAAACAAGAATTACTTGAATGCCTCCATTAATCTCCGCCTGGAAAACATCAAAGTCTTTATCAGTATGCTTTTGTTGTGGTGTTGTTTAATAATCACCGAGGCAGAGCCATAATCAGGGTAACCGTGAACACAATGGGATGTGCCACGAATCTGGAATGGCATTAATCGGAGCTGAAAATCATCAAATAATCGACCCGTTTTTTTTTTTTTTCTTAAACAAAACAGCCGGGCTCTTTGTTGGAAAGCTGAACTCTGACAGCGGGATGCTTCATCCAACCCAGGACTGGGCCTGTGAAGATGGAGGTGACTTTCACACAGTGGAGCTGACACGGCAGTGAAAATGGGGTTCTGACAGGTGAACCATTTCACTTTAATTGGTTTGCTGCTGCTCATTTCTAACTGGCACGGCGGTCGATGGATTCCGCGGCTACGCTGCAGAAATAAATGACGCCAGCCTTTTGCAATATACTCGCTCAGCTTCTCTCCATCTATCCACCGTGAGTGGATAAACTGATTTATAGGCTTCTGCATGTTTCTTCAGTGGCAATTCTTGCTTTTTGTGACTCTTTAGGCTGTCGCACACTCTCCTGTCATCCAGTGCTTTTGATCTTTAATCAGGCTTTGACTCTGAGTGGAGGTTACGCCATCCATTTCTTTGTGTCCAGTCCTCCCATGCTTCCACTTCACACACAGCCTGTTTCAGAAATCTTAGGTTTCAAAGGGAAATCTTTACTGCGTCGTTTGATCTGAGATCAGAGTCCCGATGAGGAGTCTGAAGGCATGACCAACTTAAAGCTGCCAGGCTGAACTCTGCCATACATAATTGATCAAAAATAACGTCTTACAGTTGTTAGTTCTTACTGTCGAAATGATGAATCACGATTTTTCACTACAACACTTCTCAGAACACGTGGAAAAAGCTGCAGCTGCTAGTGGAAAAGTTGATAGTTTGATTCTGGGCTGCATATCCAAGTGTCCTTGACAAGACACTTTTACCCAAAGTTGCCTGAATATAATGCATATTAATGATCAACATGTGATAATTACTGTAATATGCATTATAATAAATATAATTAATACATGTATTCCTATTAAATAAAAATAAAAAAGGAAACAAACAACTGAATCCCTTTAGGGCTCATTCATTCCCATTAATACAAAAGTTTCTTATAGTTCAGGTCTATAACGAGCTTTAACTGGAGTGTGCTATACAATAATAAATTAATTAATTGAGATGTTATTAAAGTAATAGTGAAAAGTATTTATCTGTTGCTTTTTTGGTTGTAAATGAGCTTGCTGAACTGAGAGACACCAAATGAAGACTAATTTCCTTTTTTAACACCTATATGAGAGCAAGGAAAAAATGGACAAACTTAAACATAATTTAGGTTAAGTGAAAATACAGAGAAAATCAAACAAACTAAAGGGTAAATTTGACCCGTTAACATCACACTATGTCTTCCCATTTAAGTTGCATTTTTAAGATGTTTGTTCTGATTCTTGGAAACAGCTAAACGGTTTCTGTCTTTGAGGAATCTGCACGGCTTTCAAACAGTGGCAGTAAAATCCATCCGCTTCAACTAATCTCCGCAGCCTTTCTCTCACTCTCCTGCAGGGAGTCTCATTATTCATCTCACCTCGACTCCCTCCCTCTCCCCTGTTTCCCTTTGCTTTGATCTCCTGGCACATCTTTCCAGACTTTGCAGCCATCCTGCGGGTTACTCAGAAGTCTGCAGTGTGTTTTCATACCTCCGCAAACTCTCACCATAGTCAGAGACTGTGGAGACCGGCTGCTTTCTGCTTCTTCCTCAAAAATTTCCTGTTGTGTGATCAACACAAAGGCCTGGTGATCCCATAGACATTTCTACCATTTAATTCAAAATAAATTAGGAGTTTTTACAAACTAAAGGAAAAACTGAAAAGGAAATGAAAAACCAAAATTTATGAGAAAAGCAGCAAAAGTTTGCAACTAAAAATTTTTCCTCCCTGCATAATTTGTGTTTAGCCATTTAAATTGATTCCTTCAAGGTTTATTGGTTCAAATTATGTGTACATTTACAATTTTAGTAATTTCTTTGCAGAAAAAAACTTGTAATAGGGTTTCTTTGTCAAAGATGTTACAGGAATCATTTTCAATTGAAAGATGAAAGAAGTGTTTCTTTCTCCCCTCAGAGAGTTAGGAGAGTTTTAAATTAAGTGAACTCATACTGTAGCTGCCAGATGGTGGTCGCTGGTGCTGCAGAGGCAGTAACCCAGCAGCATCTCAATTAGCTGCTACAGAGCCTGAAGCCTGATTTTGAGTTAATCAAATGAAAATCAAGTCCAAAAAATTACTTGCACATAGCTAATAAGAAAACAGAAAGGAATTTATCTAAATTAACAAGTAGACATTTAACTCATTGGCTGCCAAAGACGTCTATAGACGTCTTTTATGTTTTTCAACGCGAGTGGCTGGGGGGACGATCTGCTAAAGCTTGTCCGTAAATATCAGGCTTCTAGACAGAGTATGTAGTAACAAATTGACCCTCTAGGTGGCAGTGCCACTTTTGAAGGGAGATGAGCATAGACTGTAGGGAAATAAAAAAAACGCAATGGTTCGCTATGAGAGAAATGGCGCCGGTGAGACGCAAGTCAAGGAAGAACGGAATATGGTAGAAACAAAATTTTTTTCCTGATGAAAGAAGAGAGTCTCCTCTTTCTTTTGGTGTGTTCGGTGTTTACATAGTCACAGCACAAACTATTCTGTGGCTCTTGAAAAATCAGTCAAAATGCTCAAAAAACTCTGGCAGTATGGGACTCTCTGTTCTGAAAATGGCTGGCAGTCAATGAGTCAACATTCTTGGGTGGCATGGTGGTGTGGTGGTTAGCACCATCGCCTCACAGCCAGAAGGTTCTGGGTTCCAGTCCCAGAGGGTTCTGGGTTGGAGTCCCCGGGGGAACCAGGAGTCTGTTTTCCCTGTGTCTGCGTGGGTTCTCTCCAGGTTCTCTGGCTTCCTCCCACAGTAAAAACCCTGCATGTTAGGTTGGTTGGACATTCAAACTTCCCTTAGGAGTGAATGTGAGTGTGGTAGTTGGTCTCTGTGTGGTCTCTGGTGGACCGTCCAGGGTGACCCCGCCTTTCGCCCACTAACCACTGGGATGGCTCCAGTTCTGCCCGCGACCCAATTAGGGAATAAGCGGTAACGATAATGGATGGATGATAGTTAAACTTCTCTGGCTATGCTTTGATCAGGCAATAAGGCGTTTGTGAATACAATTCATTTAGAGCATTTCAGGTTTATTCTTGGACAGTGAGACCGTTTTATTTAATCTCTTCTGATGTCGTTGGGGTTGAGACTAATTAAATAAAACATTAACACACAGTTCAGACCAGTTCGAAGTCTTCCGGGTGAATCTTTGAATTGTGTCTCGTTTCAGATTTTACCGGCTCCCTCCACTGGATTAGTCTTTTGATCTTAAGAGAACAAAACTGTGTTATCAGTGCCTTGATTTCAGATGGAGCTCCTTCATAGCTCTGATATCTGAAGCTTAAACATCATGTCAACTACATTTAATCCACCCTCCTCATTAAGGCCCCGTCCGTCTTACATATCTACTATTTCGGGTGGTTTGTGAAGCACGCTTCATGTGTCCAAACCTCCTTCCTGCCCAGTTCTAACTCACCTTTATCTGTTTAGAAGTGTCTCCAGGCTTGAACACCAGCGTTCCCTCGCTGTAATCGTAATCTGACCCGGCGTTAGCCGACCCGTCTTCGGTCCGGTAGTCCACATAGAAGGTGTTCTCTCCCAGGCCTCCTAAATGATCAATAAAACACAACAAGAGAGGGTAAATTATTCTTATTATTTAAACGACCGTGCACTTCTCATAGGCTGCACTTTCACTTTGTTCGTCGACCTGAATCAGGCTTAAAGGGCAAAAACCACCGGAACTGAAAGCAGAACCTAAGACACAGCTTGAGTTTTTCTTCCTAAATGAGAAAAGTGTGTTTTTATTGGAGGAAATACAGGCAGGCAGCCCTTTTGGTTTCTTAACATGACACTGAAACGCTGTTGTGTTCTCCAGTGTGAATACAAACCATCTACCTGAAACACTGTGTGCTGCAGCTGTCAAGGTGGAAATGTGGACAGGTCGTGCTCAGCTGTGTGTGTGTGTGTGGGGGGGGTCGGGGGGGGGGTTGGGGGGCATGAGGCCTTGCTCAGGGAGCTGCACCTGTCTAAGCTTGTTCCTCAATGTTAGCCTAAGGCAGCATCTACGCTACTGTTGTGTTCATGTTTGTGCTGGAAGGAGGAGCCACTGTGACACAAACTGCCAAGAGGAGAGGATCCAAACACAGAGCAGCAAACAGTGGATGACAAGGAACAACTCAACCAGAGTTTACACGAAAATAACAAAAGGATGGAGAGCCAAATGCAAACAGGTAAAAAAATACAAGCAGCAGGGCACTAAAATGATGCTCATTTGCCCCAAAATATTACATCTGCAACAACAGTCACATAGTTGTTGTTTTGAACCGATAGTCCTTAGTTTAAAATCAAGTTTAGTCTACTGTCACACATATATCAATTTATCTATGCTACTATTCTCTTTACACTTTCATTTCCATTCTACTTTTAATCCTATGTGTATGCTACATGTTCTGCACCACAAATTCCTGGCATGTAAAAATATTTGGTGAATAACTCTGATTCTGATTAGAGGATGAAGAGCAGGTGAAGGGAGTGGAGCAGATGACCAGACTGGAATAACACCAAAGAGTCTAAGCGAGAATGACAGAAACTAGGAAAACATAAAGCTAAAAGATCAAAGAACTAAGCAAAACATCTCAAAACTGGGTAAAAACAGAAGTTACAAAATTCAGAGTGAGATGTGGCCAGAACATCTGCAGTGAACTAATACAGCAAAACTAATCGGCCTTCTTCTCCAGAGGCTTAATTCTCTTCCCAGAAAACATCAGAGAGGCAAGAAAAGCAACATTTTAGTACAGCTGAGTGGAGATCTGTGTTCTCATTATAGGACACATGAACAGCTGGTTCACTAACATGTCTGACATGATTTACGATGTTAAAATCCAACTCTATGAACTCTGTTCAGATCCAGAGGTCATAAACTGTCACACATAGTTGGAGTTGTATTTATGACTATCAACTATCTTCAGTTAAACTCAGTATTTACAGCAGTTAGTAAAAGTAAACTGGATGCAAACTGTTTCTCTTTTGTTTGACAATTTCTAACAGCCGGTTCAGTTTTCTGCTTGAGGGATATCTCAAAATGAAGAAAGATGCTCTTTCTTTTTATGTTTATGCTGACATCATCAGTTTTTAATTGGTTTAAATACATAAGGTCTCATAACACAAAGAAAGATTAAACCCCGTATTTTTCCATTTGATCAACATGCAGCTATTTAACCTGTAAGGTTTAAATCTAAATGAAATATGAATGACATCTCGCCACATGTAGCAGATTAACTGCCCTGTTATGGCACTGGGAGCTCCACTTATTGACCATTGCTCATGTTCATGTGTGAATGGCTCCTAACTATAAATCCTTTATGGCTCCAAAACATCTGGTTACTTTGATCAACAGTCCATGTTAGCCGGAGCTGAATAAGCTGAAATGAAACACGTCCTGTTGATCTATTTGAACCCTTTATCTGTGAATCATGACGATGCTGTACAGATAAACTCCTGAGCCAGTTTCCCAGCTGGCTGCAGACTAATTCAGACAGTGATCAGAGACTGAAACCCTTCAGAAACTTTGAAGAAACTGCATTTTTGATGTGTCGGTCTCAGACGTTCGTTTTCGGGTTTTTTTTGCACCTTGACAGACGACCGTCAGCATCAGGACGCCGCAGTTCTCCATGCACTGGCTGTGGGCGCTCTCAAACGAGATGCGGCTGCATATTCCCAGGTCGTCCTCCTCATCAGGTGCCTCCTCGTCCACCACAACCGCACGGCGTGCGTGGTCGGCGGCGTGCTTCTTTAAGACGTTTCCGGCGCCGATCATCATCCGGGTCGCCTTTAGAGACACAGACAGAAAGAAAGGCGTGAAAGGAAGACAGTGCCGGCTCAAATTTGGATTATTTCAGCCCATTTGTGGGCATGTCTCCTGCAGATGGGAATTGTTGGGTTTCTGTAATTAACTTCAGAGTAGGGTCTGACCTGCTCTGTTTGGAAAGCGCTGTGAGACAACTGTTGTTGTGATGTGGCGCTATATAAATGAAATTGAATTGAATTGAATTCATTTTAATTTTGTAATGTCATTGTCTGAACGTGTGTTTGGACTGATTTTGTATTTTGTGATTTTGTGTTGTTTGATCTTCCTGCCTCAGGACGACAGATGTAAACTAGCAACTATGCTATAATCTGGCTCATTTACAATCTGTATGAGATTGTTCATTAATGTGCACTGTCCTGATTAAATAAATAAATAAATAAGATGTGTCGCCTCTGGGGATACTTGCTGGTTTCTGTGTGTGATACCTGAATGCGGTAGAAGGCTCGGCTCTTCTGCTGGTGCAGCAGGGCGTAGTAGTTAGCCAGCTCCACCAGCTGGTCCAGCTCTTTGTCAGGATATTTCTGCTTCAGCTCCTTCAGGATGCGAATCACCTGCAGAGAGGACAAGGAGAAACACAAACCAGTTTCAGACATCAAAACAATACACTTGGCGGCTTCAAAAGCTGGAGCAGAAATCAGAAATGAGCTCCTGCTGGCTCACAGCACCTACAAACTGAGACTGGTCCAACCTGAATTTTTCTCATGGAGAGGTTTTCAGCAACATTTTCAGGCTGGATGATAAAAACAGCACAAAAGTTGGTCCAAAAAAAGTTTAAATCAAAATGCAAAACAATGTCAACCCAAACTTTCACAAAATTTTGGGTGAAATCTGTTTCCAGTCTGTTTCTGAACTGATTGGGTGTTTCTTTGTGTTGATGAATCAGATCCTATTTGGCCTGAATGGAGAATAGAGATTAAATTAATGATTTGATTGATTTAACATGCTCCTCTGTCTGTACTTGTACATCCCTGGTGCCCATAACAGATGGATGCTAACTGTAATGTTGTATCTGCATATGAAGTAGCTTTGGTGAAAAGCCTCTGCTAAATGCATAAACAAACAAACAAACTTCTTCTTTTCAAGATACCTTCAGTCGAACATTCAGCCCCACAAACACCGTACTCTGAGAACAACTAATCTCTTTTACAGCAGGCTGTGAGCGGGTGTAAATGTGGATCGATCTCAATTATTCCCTTTACAGCCGTAATAACTTTAATTGTTTTCTTTGAAGATTTTTACCACAATGGTAAAGGTTTCAGTGTCCATAAAAATGACAGACAGAAAAACACTAAACAAAGGGAGCAGCTTCTCTTGCTTCCTGCTACTCGTCATCATGTTAACGGCTATCTTCACAAAAAAAACACAAGATTACAGATATATTAGTGCAAAGACTTTAAAATACTGGACCTCTGCACATGTTGCATGAAAATTTTACATTTAGATCTTTTTCATAAACATGAAGGCAAAGGGTGTCCCTAGAGCATCAGCTTGTAGGAAGGTGCCACATTGCTGATTTGTGAGAGAGTAGCTGTGGTTTAGCTGTCTCAATTGTTTACCAGCTAAAGTTGCAAATGAATAACATCCTGCTGCTGATGTTTTTATTTAATCTCTCAATATCTAAAGAGGATGGCAAGGAGTGGACCTCTAATGTCTTTCTCGTCTTTTGGGAGACACCGTTTGGACAGCAGACACTGAAATAGGGTTTAACGTGTGCGGTTGTCGCGTTTCACCTCTTTGCGGCTCTCGTCGAGCTCCTTGCTGCTTTCCATGTTGACCATGGCGCTGTTGGAGGTGGGTAGGTTGGCCCCGCCTCCTGTCGCCATGGCTCCCGCCGCCCCGGCGGCGTCCTGAGCGCCGCAGTTCTCAGCAGGAGCCACGGTGCTCCCGCCAGGTGGGAACTTGCCGTCTGCGATCATCTCCATGCCGCCCTTGTTGGGAGTCAGGTCGCCCTCGGTTTCCACGACGATGCCGTGGCGCTTGTCGGCACGGTAACGCTTGCCCATGTACTTGTAGAACAGCAGGCGGCGGTCGGCTATCCACGCCAGGAGGACGCACACCGGGAAGAAGAGCAGGGTCACCAGCGCCTCCCAGACCTGGAACACAACGCAGCAGCCAATCATGACGCCAACCAGCTTGTGTGGAGATTCTCAGCCATCCAGGTCCTGCTGACCCTGACCGAGCAAAGGCAGCTGGACCTCTTCTGTTTGGACATTGAACACGTTTCTCCCCTCATCCTGACGGCTCTAAACTGGAGGGGGTCAGCTTTAAGCAGAGAAGGGGCCTACAATCTGAACAGCCTGATCAAGGTGAGTCAGAGCCATTTTCACCTGTAGATCTTCTAACTGTCTGAAAATTGAGTTTTGGTCACAGGGTCCAAACAGCAGCTACACAAGGACAGCCGTTCAACTCCACCTGAAGGTGAGGAGACACTCTGGACAGAGGAGACAGATGTTGGAAAGAGGAAGAAAGGGAGCCATCTATGAACAGAGGAGGGGGGCTCAGAAAGAAAGCACCTAACTGAACCTTTAAGGGTCCAAGGACTTGTCTCTGGGGCAGTTCACTCATAGCTCCTTGTAGTTTGTCGATTTAATACTTGGGAACATACTGTAAGTGTACCATTAAGGGCTTCTAAAAGCACAAATGTGTTCCTTGGGGTCCAGCTGTTACCAATATGGGGCACAAAAGCAGATAAAGCACCTCTGGAGACATAAATGTTTTTGTCCGATTACCATCTCATCCAGTGCAGCTCTGTCCCTCAGATTAGGAGGTTTCAGCCATTCACACCTTGGACACTGTGACCAAAACTCGCCTCTCAGACAGTCGGACCATGATAATGACTCTAACTCTGGTCAGGTGGTTCAGACTCATCTCCAAGTCCCAAAAATACGAAGCAGAAAAAGTAATTCTGCGTTTACTCGGCCTCTGAGGATTTCTACAACCAATAGCTGTCACGACTACGACTTGATTTGATGGAAAATGGACCAAAAAGCGTACATATGTCAAAAGCTGCTGGAAAGCTCACCTCCACAACTCCCGGGGAGATGACAGACAGGATGAGGTAGAGCCAGATGTAGGCGAAGATGCTCCAGAAGGCGGTGATGAAGAACACCCGGAGGTGTTTGATCTTGCGCGACTCCCCGTTGGGGATGACCCACACGCAGATTCCGATGATCACAAACATGTTGAAGGCGGCGCTGCCGACGATGGTGCCCGGCCCCAGCTGACCGGCCTCAAAGTTATGGCCGCACACCTTCAGAGGTCCAGGAGGGAGGTTTCGGAAAGATACACACAATACAATACGAAAGGGGGGGGTTAGGATGCTCCCGATGAGCTGGTGATTTTCCTCTACGAGAGCTGAAAACAGCAGCTTGCATTCACCTCTATGACGGACAGCAGTATCTCCGGCGCGCTCGAGCCCAGAGCCATGAGGGTCAGGTTGGAGACCGTCTCGTTCCAGATCCGAACCGTCGCCACTGATGTTTCCCCGTTGGGCATCGTTATGGTCACCTCTTTCTCCTGTTGGCCCACAAACACGAGCACAAAACAGTTAAGAGTTACCAACCACCCCAAAAAGAAGAGTTACTCTTTATGCTGTCTCAATCTGCATATGTTACAGGTCAGTAATGGTCAAATCTTTTTAAATGTTGGCAGAGGGGCTTAAAGCATCAGAGACTTTGTTAAAGTCAAAGGTGGAGTAACCCTCACTTGGTAAAAATGGTACTTCGGAATTACCGGAATTGACTTTTGACTCCTTTTAAATTGCCTCTCACCACCTTTGACTACCTCAGTGAGTTACTGACTCGCTCCCATGACTGAGTAATCTGTGACTCCGACAGATGATACAGATGTTTTTCGGCAGGCGCTCTGCCGTCAGACCTGAGAATTATCAGGGTCAAACCGAAGGTGACCTGCTGTGTGGAAGTAATCCAGAGAACCTGAAATGGGAGTCAGCTTTTTCAAGGTTAAAAACTAAATGAACCACATGGTTTTCTGATCAACAGAAGGAGAGTCCAGAATCTTCCTTTGACCACTGAGATTTACTTATAAAAAGAGCTGAAGGCAGATGCTGCAACAGGGGTCTGAAAGGGAAAGCTACGACAGATAGCAGAATAAAAAAACACAGGAAATGGACAACAAACAGACTTGAATGAAATCTGGAAACCAAGAGACAGAAATAAACACAGAATTATCAAATAAACAAACAAATGAAACAGAGCGCAGAGAGGAACCGAGGGAAGCTTATCAGTGTGCACATTTCATGCACAAAGACAACTCAAAAGGCTTTAAGATTTGATAGATAAATAGAAAAAAACAGTTTGAATATGTAATTGGACAGCAAAGGGGATAAAAACAAAAAAAAAGACAAAACCAGAGAAGACTTGTGATGTATTCTAGCCCCCAAAAAACCCACACAGACAGAAGCTGTAACAAGTCGTTACAAATTTGGATCCCCGAACGGCTGCATTCACAGCGTGTCTCCACCAAACTCAGAAACGCTCGTAATGAAGACGATCAACCAGGAACTGTTGGAGGAAACACACTCAGACTGTAAAGTAGCCCTCACACACAGTAATGAAAGGAACCAGGCCTGTGATGACGGCACCGCGGCTACCACGGGGGGACATAAAACCCAACCCTTTATTTAGGCTGACCTTGGAGAGGATGGAGCCTCAGCCTCTATTTTCCTTCCCCCCCCCTGCTGTCTCCCCCTTTTCCTCCATCTTATCAGACATATTTGCCATAATGGGCAATCTAAATGTAATTCGTTCCATCTCTTTCCATCTATTCAGCCCGAGGAAGGAGCTGAATACAACGCGACAGCTTTTGTGGAGGGATAACTGAAAGGAAGAAAGTCCAATGAAAACACCTCAGAACATGTAAACAAGCTGCTGCATGCAGATGAGGGCAAAGTTTGAAAGGATTTTCTACCAGATGTTTGTTTCTCGTCCTCTTTCCACAAACAAGGACAAAAATAAGCCCATTTCTTTGTCCTTCCTCTCTCCTTCCTGTTCTATTTTCTCCCCCTGGCTGACCTTAACATCTCCTCATATAAAACCATCAGCCTCCATCCAAACCTGTGTGGACACCTTTTCCTGCTGGCGGTGTCCAGCCTCACCCCCCCCCTGACCGTTAACGGCCGCCTGGGACCACATCACGCCGGTTCTCTGTGATGCAGAGAGTCGTTTTCCCCGTTGAGCAGGACACAAACAAGCAGAAAAATCCGTCAACCCGATAAAAGAAAAACGGTACTGACACATTCAGGGGCAGCTGGGAATGTTGGGCGCTCGCGACGCAGCACATCTCTGAATCATTTATGGCGAAATGGCCACCAGCTTTATCTGGGTTATTATTAAATAGATTTATTTCAGAAAGTCGTGGCAAGGGCAGCAAATGGTGGGAATGAAGGACTCCGTCTTCTGTGTGTGTAAGGGGTGCAAAAATTACATACTATTAAAGAAGAGGTGCTTAATGGAAGACTATTAATTCTTCACAAACAATTTGACTCCTCTTAGGGGCCCCCTAGTGGTCAGTTTGCTTGTGCCATGGGCAAATCTGAGATGTAGCTTGAGTTTTTTGACCTTTTGGATGACTTCTTTTGGAAGACTGACAGCTGTCCTGAATGTTTTTGACCAGTGAATAATCTTTCTCTCTTTAGAATGATGGAAAAATGGACAGTTTGACTCTTCCGACTGGATCTCTAAGATCATTGCTGATGTCTTTCCTCCGTGGCATTGAGTGAACACACAGCTGAATGCTCCAAATTCCGCTTTTACAGACCTGCTCACGCTCACTGATCATTTCATCAACAGTCACGATGCATCTAGTTTTTAACACACTGATGTTTAGTTTTAGTTTTAGTTGGAAAAGAGACATACCGTCTTATATGACGTGTTGTTTGTCTTAAAACTTGTCATTGTAATGTCCTGATACATGAAGCCTTATAATTTGCTTTCCTTTTGATATGAATGTGTGTGTAGATGATATGAATGAGCCTTTGCCTTCATGGGCTCCTGCTCACCTGGGATGTGATGACCTCAATGGACGCCATGAAGCGATCTGCGATGATGGACACTCCCAGGAACATGTACATAAGGGACACAAAGTAGACCACGGCCCTGGCCACCTGGTAACCGAGTTCAGGTTTGTCGGGCATCCAGACGGGCAGCAGGATGCCGGGCTTGCACTCGGTCTCCATGTCACATTTGTCTATCACGCCGATTCCCGTGCTGTTTCCATAATACGGGGAGGGGGGGAAGGAGGGGGGGACCCCCGAGGGCCCGGGCGACGCCCACTCAGGCTCAGCACTGGGCTCGTTGCGCTGGGACTCCGGCTGGCAGGGCGGCAGCGGCAGGAGGAGGAAGAGGAGGAAGACTAAGGCTGCAGGAGAGTTGAGGAGGGACATGGTGGCGTTCAGGTCCTGCAGGCCGCAGGAGGGACGGCTGGCTTCAGGCGGGGGGGTCCGGAGGCGAGGGGGAGAGGCCGGGTAGAGCTGAGAGTGGTGCGACTAGCCCGCCTGCAGACCGGAAAGAAGAGACAGAACATCCTTTATGACACAAAATCTGTTTCTAAACGTTATATCTAACCATATCAAGCTAAGAGAGATTCAAAAAAGGTGTGTGTGAGTGAACAGAAAGCTGATCTGACAGAGTTGGAGGAAAAAAACAGCGGTCATCCTGCCTTCGTTTCTTAATTGGTATCAAAAGGCTCAATATCAAATCAAATTAAATTAAACAAAATCAAATCAAATCAAATTCAACTAAGAAAAATAAAATATAATTAAAATCAAATAAACTAAATTGAATTAAATTAAACAAATATAATTAAGGGAGTTCAGTTCTATTTGATCTTATAGATTTAAACCATTTCTTATATGGCTTTGATCATAATTTGATTTCTGATTATAATTTCTCCATAATATACATTTCACGGACAACTCCTTGTTGATACATTGGGTTGAAGCCACTTCCTTGTTACCTTTAACAAGGTAAGAATTCATTTATTACCTTAATTATTAATTTGGTCCTCAATAAAAAATATGAGCAGGTCAACGATTAAGACAGAATTCACATGTTTTATGTATTATGTTTACGTTTGGTTTGTCCCTTCTGGGCCTCTGTAGAGAGCTGTGCTCTAACATGGTGAGTGTGAAGGCTTTGTATGCAAATGACTCATTAAAGCACTCACCTTCATGAAAGATATCAAATTTCAACTATTGATGAGTTATTGCAACATCAAGCCTTCAGGTGACCCAAAAACAAACAACTTTGGGAATGAAGCAACTTGAATCAAAAGGTCAGACTTGGATGCCCCCTTTCATAAACCTGGCCTCATGCGGACCTTTTTCAGGACGGCAAACATCAAACATTTCCCCCGATGAGCTCAGCTCTGTGTGGTTTGGACCCGTTTAGCGAGTCCATGTTTACCCCCCTGGTTTGCTCTTGTGTGTTCACTGAACCCAACAGGATGCAGGCAGGCTGCCAAAAATCCCACCAGCCAGGAGTGGGAAAATCCAGCTTTATTTGGGGAAAACATTTTGGGCTGTCTCCTGTTAGCTCAGGTGAAACAGATGCACATGGATATGAGCGCATCCAGTTTGTGTATCGCCTCTTTGACTGAAGCCTGTTGAGTTCATTTAGAGGAATTTCTTATAATTTAAATAAAAGAAAACCATATTCTAAAACGCTCTCATCAGGAAACCCAGTGGTCTCTTTTTTGTTTTCCATAAAAATGGATGTCTGATCCGTCACGACGGGCTGCCGCTCATTCTTCTTAAACCCTAACGAGGCACAAACTGAGGAAACCTGAACCAATTCTGTCATTTCGGCCCTTAAATGAAGGCAGATCTGTCTTTGCTGACCCGAACTATCTGCTAAGGTGTGAATCATTTCATCTATTCCTGCTGTCATCACTTTTGTAGATGGAATTATTGAAGTGTTCATTTTCAAATCCCAGCTGGGTCCATTCCGGGGAGGGGGGGGTTGTGTGACCTCCCTGTGTCTGAACACTCTGACCTTCCCAAATCAAAACATGGATATCAGACAAATTGTATCTGACAAATTGTATCTCTTTAATTGAGCAGAATAAAGCCTGTTCTGGATCTTGATTGTGAGACGTGAACAAAATCCCAGCTTTTCTGGTCCCACATAAGCAGATCTTCGCTTCAGGGGGAAAAGATTCTGCTCTTTAGCGCTTGGTTTGGCCCTTCTGGGCCTCTGTAGAGAGCTGTGCTGTAAACATGGTGAATGTGAAAGCTGTGGTGTCTTTGCATGCAAACGACTCATTATAAAGCAATCAGCTGCTATTTTCAAGTAATTTTACACCAATAACATCTTGATCAAGAATATTAAAACACAAATTCCTTGAACCAATCACCTCCAAAATGTTACACGGGCCTGTTTAGGCCAGCGACAGCTCAGTGATAAACAACGTTGGCCTTTAAAGTTTAGTGACAAAGACGTGCTACTGAGACCTGAATAACAGCTGCAATGATGAATAATTCACCGTTTCATTTCAACCTTGACAAAACTGTAAATGAGAGCGGGAACGAACAACCCCAGGACGTTCGTTTTACCCACGGCAGCACCAGGCTGTCCCAGCCTTTCTACGGCCTCTGAAACGGTGGACAAATGGCAGACGGGCTGAGCACCAATTACAGAAACTCCCTCCAGAAGCCGCCGTTTGGATCCCCTCTTTCTGAAGCGCTGCCACACAGATTACAGGAGAACCTGCAGGTTACAGCCATTATCCAAACAGATGTCCGGGTTTAGAGGAGCTGCGCAGCGGATCAGAAGTGTGTGTCTTCCCGTGTGAGGCACACGCTGCCATGACGCAGCACACACACACTCTCCGCTGGCTCGGTTAGCACATGAGATCACCCGCTACCATGCAGTCACAGTAACTGCCTCCATTAGCTGGAGTCTGAACCCTTCATGTATCATCCACTGCCTCATCTGCCCCGGCTGTGGATTTAAGGCTATCACTGTAAAGTCTTGTTAATGGAGCTGTGGGAGCTAACAGAGACGCTTGTTTATGCTCCTCAGTTCAGGCTCCAGACATGAAAAGATGCTCAGCAACTTGTTACTCTAAGAAAAAAAGCACCTAATTGTGTCTTAAGGGGTACAAAGGCTTGTAAGCAGCGGGTTCTTGATCACTCTAAAGGCTCCTGTTGTGTCAGATTTAAACATTTCTATGACAGCGTTGAACTGTGAAGTCCGTTTCTCATGGACTTTCACAGACTATCACAATAACAACTGGTGATTAACCCTTTATTCTCTCTTTTGACTAATTTGAAAGAAAGATTTTCGGTTTTTGTGGACTGATTTTGGTTGTTTTTCCCTGTAGTTTTGGTTATTTCATCACCCGGATGTACAGGATGGGTGAAAAGCTTCAGACTCTACAATGAAAGTGACACATCTGAGCCCCCCAGCTTTAACAGGATCGGGGGGGACCCATCTTTTAGGCTCTGCCCAGAACATGGCCGCCATCTTGAAAAACGCCATGTTGAATCATGGGCAGGTTTTACAAATGGGGAAGAGGTCATGTACCACATCAAAGAAGAGCAGAATCGTCTCAGGAAGCGATTTCCGCAAACAGATTTGTGAAATCTCTGGTGGTTTTAAAGTTGCGACCACCTGTGAAGGACGCTGGCTGTGATGCTCCAGTGTTTCATCAGCTCACCTGCTCCTTCATTAATCACTCTAATCTGTATTAAGCTCTCTGGCTCCTTTCCCTCTTTGTCCTTTTGCTGTCCTCTGTCTGTGAATTCTCACAGTACTCGCTATTGTTTCCACTTTTGTCTCTTCGACCCTCATTCTGTTTCGTTCCGCCTGTTCTCGTATTTATAATTCATATAAATAAAATCTCCATTCGATCCCAGTCCCCTATGCTCCTTCCTTCACACTCCGAAGCCCTCAGGGTACAAATATGGACCTTTGGCTCCAGTTATTGGTAACAAGGGGTTCATATACTGAGAAAATAAATCAGGGGACAGAAATGTGCTCCTTTTGTGCTTATTTTTTAACAACATGGGTTCTGTGTGTCACATCCATGGGTGTCAGACTAAATATTACAGGATCATAAAGCAAATCTTTTCCTCTGTGAACAAACACTTCCAGATGAGCTGACTGTACAGAAGCACCACTGACAGTGTAGGCGTCACAGTCACAGTCTCAACTCAAAGGCTCTAAATTATAACAGTTTGGGGGGGGGGGGCACCTCCACAGAAACATACAACTGAAGGCTTCACTTTAATACGCGAACCACAGTGCGTGGAGAGGCTATCTGGAGGTGTAAAGAGTGTAATTTATCCTTCTGACAGCTTATTTTCTATTTGGCCGTCACCACTTCCCATTTCCAGCCGAAAGAACAGTTCAATTCGAGCTTATTTGCTGCTAATGGAAAACAAGTCACACCTGTGAGGGTTTGTGTATTTCATGCTTCTGCCTGGGTTTGTTTCGCCTCTCCTGGTCATGTGATTGGACGAGTTTTCTCAGGAGAGAACTGAGGCTGTTTTGGATGGCGTGGCTTTATTCCGGCTGCTCATTCAGCTTTGTTAACAGTGGTCATAACTCACCACGTCCCACCTCGATGAACGCGTCCTCCGTATTGAAGGTCCTCCCTGGGGATGCTCTTTTTTTTATCACCTCACACTGGGAGTATCTGTTCATCATTACAGACCTAAAACCCCACAGAGGCTTAATGACTCTGAAATATTGTCTAGTTCTGAATTTCTGCATCATTTTGAAGCCAGAACGGGGTCAGAAAAGCGTGTCTTTCTCTTTCTTCATTTCATTAGTTCTCCTTCTTCTCTCCTTTTGGCTGTTTATGAGTTAGTTTAAATGCAAAGCTAATGCCAAGTAGAAACGCAGTATTTTTGGATCTCAATATATTTCATTTTTTAAATGCTGCTGAATTAATCTATCTGCATATTTTAGATGCTTCAACTCAAAACTGAAGTTTAAAATAATTAAATTAAAATTTGATATTCACATTTTGATGGTTAAAAATGCAAAAACATGTGTCATTACCTGCAGATTTAACCTAAAATGGGCTGAGAAATGGAATAAATGCTGGCACAGATGAGGGAAAAGCAAAACATAACTTGATTTATGTGAGACTACGACAAAAGACAGAAAAGAAATACGAGTTAGAGCTTTAACTGAGTCATGACGGGCAAGAAAACTGCATCTCAGCAGCTCTTTATTTTAAGAGGTTTTCCTTCTTTTCCACGATTCAGTAAGGAAAACAAATCATTTGAGGGAAAACATGGACGTTGGATTTTGTAATTACATCTTTAGACATCAGATTAATAATTAATCTAAGCTTTTGAAAGAATAATTAAATTTCAGATCACTTTTGCATGCAGTACGAATTTGCAGAATACAGAATATAACTGAAACCTAGCCAGTGGCAGGACTTTACAACCTTTAGAAAAGGTCTATTCAGTCTAAATCAGGTGTTTGGATGCAGGGAAACATCTCAAACCTGCAGGGCAGCGGCCCTCAACTGTATTAACTGTTTGTACTGCATGTGCCTCTTTTTTGTATTTATCTGTTTACAGTACACACACTAACGATCCCCTGCTTTCACTGATCGTTTTAATGCTCTAATAGTTTTGTGCATGTAGGGCACACAATAGAGACACAACTGTCCCCAAAACACACATGAGTGACTTCCATCTAATTTCCCTCTGAAGACGTTTGATGTAAAAGAGACTCACTTGTGTTCAACTAAATGTCCAACAGGAGTGAGATTGATGTGCTTTCTGTCTGCGCTCATCAGTAACGCTCCGCTTCGTTTTGAGCTTAATTGCTGTCTACAAAGACACTTTGACACTTAAACAGTTAATTAGCCGTCATGAATCGGCTCGGCAGATCGGGCTCCTGCCGGCGTTTCCGTTGAGTCGCGGTGGTCCTCCACGTGCGCTCCTTTTGTCGGTACTAATGACTTCTCAAGAGAACATCAGAGCATCATCGCCAGATGTTAGGCTGATGCTAAAATGCTCTGATTTTTTTAGTCTACTCCACTCATCCTCCTTCAGTTCGCTACACTGAGCCAGATGTAGCAGATTCTCCCATCAATTTGTCTGCTCCTGCCCATAAACTGGAGGGAAATTGTACACCTACTGTGTACAGAACTAACATTTTTGGAACAGCAGGTCAGGAGTTCGATTCCTGATGAGGGCAACTATCCAGTCAGGGTTCCCAGGCCAGGCCCTGCATGCCCCCCTAAGCCAACCTCAGAGTAAAAGCACCAACTAAATACATAAACATCTAAATATCAACGTCAGCTTTTGTGTATTTTTGCTGATGATTTTGTTGACTCAAACTAAAAAAAGATGTCAGATGGGCTAAGTTAGTAATTTCTAAGATTCAACCCTAAGTTTAAAAAGTAACTGATTTTTTTTGGTGAAATTTGCAGAAATGCTTTTAAAATTTAATGTGAAAAATTGAATTTTTTAAAAATACATATATTTTAAATTATTTAAAACAATTTTTTAAAGAATCCAATAGAGATTTTAGATGGGGAAAGTTTGTATTTTTATCCATTGTTTTAAACTGGGTCGGGCTTTATGGGGTTAAAGGCAACCAATCAATCATTTGAGGCCTGATTTGAGTTAAGGACTGAAAAACAGCCGTGATCCCACAAAGCGTCCTCCTCCAGTCCTCCTGTTGCTCTCGTCTTTGCCGAGGAGACCTCACAGTGAGCAGCAGTCTGCCTCTCTGACGTATTGAACTGGTGCAGAAAACGACAGGGCAGCGGAACAGGCGCCACAGCAGAGAAATACTAACCCAATTTTTCTGAGTATACGCTTAGATTTGATCACCGAAGCTGAGCAGCTGTGTTAGGATAGACCCCGGAGGAGGCAGAACATATTAAAGATGACATCCAGAGCTGGAGTCGGAGCTGATCTCTGACCTGTTTAGCGTGCAGCAGTCTGGAACGAGCAGCACGTCGATTCGGGCTCACAGAATTTGTTTTTTTCTGTCATTTTTGCCTAAAACGCTCCCCATGAGGAGTTAAAATGACCTGAGAACGCAAAACAACCACAAAAAAAATCCATGCTCCTCATCTCAGAGGCAGGTGGTATGTTTTTACTTCAAAGACAATTTTCATTAAGAGCTTCCCTGTGATGTATTTTTAAATAGATCCCAGTTACATAATTCATCGCCCCACAGCCTCCACGTGTGTCAAAGCCCTGATTCAAGGTCCCAGAAATCTTTTTAGTTCTACTGATACAAAACATTTGGACTCTGAAGCTACATGGTGATGCTAACCCACGCAGCTCCATGTAGCAGAAAGCAGAGAAAGCATCCAGATGTGTTAAAAAAATGAAAAAGCCTTTTAAAAATCCCTTCGAGGTGCTCAGAAACATCACAGCTGGCCACATGTGGGCAGCCATAAAGGTCAGAACATGATTCTTTTGGTTTTTGGACACTTAGACAATACTTTTTTGTAAATAGAGCCTTTTTTAAAAAGATCAAAATGAATAAATTAACTAACAAAGACATGAATGGACGGAGCTGAAGGATTTTAGAGCCCTCGGCTGGCCACATGTGGACAATATGCACAATGAGCTGCTTTCAGATGAGCCCGCTGATCCCTGGGGGGGTAACAATCTGTATGCAGTCACTTTGCACCTGGAGGTCAGAGGTCACCGGCAGTAATGGCTCTGGTGCTGTCTGGGATGGATTCTGAACGCTCAGGTGGGCAGCTCACGCAGAGCTCCACGTTCTACGCGACAAAATCGCTTAAAGTTTGCGGTGAAAAGCAGCGAAAGCTCTACAGGTCTGGAGCTGTTGAGCTTCCCCGACTCTGACAGGCTGCTCCGGCCCAACAGGCGAGCACTCAGCAGCAAACGCTTTGAAAACGGGCTTCTGGCTGCATGAACGAGGTATTAAGTGGGAAGGAAAAAAAACTCAGGCGGCCCTGCAGGGACACAATAAGGTTAAAGGCTCAGCGTTTAGCATTTAGCTCAGAGGCAGCTGCTACTCTGAGCTGCTTCTAATGAATAACAACAGCAGTCTGGAGGTCTTTTATCCGCTCTTTGAAAAGCAGAAAGCATTCTTAGTGGGACTCTCTGCCTCTCTGACAAGCACAACTACTCAAACCGGCTACAGTCGGCCGCTAAATTGCCCTTCAGATGACTCGCAGCCAATCGACAGCTATCAAAAAAGTCCTCTTGATTTTAGAGATGAGACAGCTCCCTGCCAGCTGTGAGGATCCGACGCCTCCATCACAGCCTCCATTTTCTCATTCTGCCCATCAAGCCTTTAACTTCCGCCCCATCAGACGATCCAGGATGAGTCTGAGCCTTCAGGGCTTCCGTCCTCAGATCTGACAGAGCAGTCGGTGCCGATTGGCAGGGCAACGTTTTTTACGTGTGCTTTAAAGGTTTGAAGCCTCCCTCTCACAGACATCATAGGCCATAGGCTAGCTTTTCTATCATGTCATCCCGTTCCAGTATTATGGGTAATAAAATCTGTTTATATTGTCTTAAAGTTTATCATACCAGCAAGCTTACATTCAGTTTCCACACGCAGAAATCCTGCAGTATTTTAACAATTCAAGCGTGAAGTTTGCACTAACTTTCCATCCGCCATATGCAAACGATGTGAACTGTTAACATCCCGGATATATTTCTGACCAATCAGCGCATGGTGATTACTACACGTGAGGAGGCTGACATGTAAACAAAGATGCATGCGCCCTGTAAGCGGCAGCGTGGATCGCATGATAAAGATAAAAATCTTGTTTGCTGCATGCATATATTAGATAATTGTATCGAAAATACCTGTGTTATAATTAGAGCAAGATGGGACACCTTCAGAAAGATCGCAAAAGAGTGGATATCGCTGAAAGGGAGAGAGTGCAATGCCGTGTTGTCGATCGTACACACGTTGGAAAAGGAGTAGGCTACAATGAACTGTGTACAATGAAACGCTGCCCTACTATCATCCCTCCTGTTACAAACGGTTTACAGACAAACGGCAAATGTTCTACGCCAAGAAAAGACAGCAACAAACACAACAATCAGCTAGTAGCGGTGAGTACATTCATATTATTATTGAGATCTTGTGTAGCCTTCATAAAGCCGAACATATTACTTTTAGGTCATCAATTAAATTCAATTATCAACACAAGTCAGCTTAGCTACAGCAAACAGAGACAAATTACTAAATGAAATGAAATAAAGTTATACAATTAGGGATTTGAAGGCCGATTTGAATATAATAATAGATTATATCAGATTAAATGAATCAATAATTCATGCATTTTTTGTGCCATCCTCATCATAATGATCATGGACCAGATTATTTTCTGATTGGCCTAAAAAGGCTGTAGGCATGACAAGTATATGTTGTTAGATTTTTTAACCATTGTCAAAATCATTAGCCTAATGACACAAAAATATAAAGAGAAAAAGTGTAGCAAACACTACATAGGCCCTACAGTGAATGTTGTTGTTTTGCCATTGATCTTACTATGAAGAAGTGCATGGATCATAATGGCAAACAGTTTGTTCTTGTTCGATAGTCTAGTACATCTTCGGTTAGTGAATGATTTAACCTATGAAAATGATTTCTGAAAGCTATTCATTATTCCATATTTATATACATTTTTACCCGGTATTACTGTTTTATTTCCAGATAGTGCTGATCCTTCTCCTAAGAGATTGCGTTCCAAAGGCTCTTAAGTTGCACACACTAAGGGCTAACTATCAAGCTGCCATTCATCGTCGTGCTCTGCAGCCAGTAATATCTGCACCGTCACCAGATGGCCATGGTTGGAACATCCACGAAAAACAGCCGTCTATCAATTGGATGACTAATGATCCTGCTCCTAAAGAGGTGCTTAAACTTATTAGCTGTAAGTGCAAAACAGGACAATGTGACACTAAACGATGTTCATGTAAATCTTCCAACCTTAAATGTACAGAGTTATGTGGGTGCAAGAACTGTCAAAATGTTACTGGAGAAGAGGAGATTCTGTCTAGTGATGATAGCGAACATGATGATTGTACAATCTAGTCTGAGGAATAATTGAGACATTTTGCACCAACCAATAGACTTTGTGGTCATAATTGACATTGATAATGATGCCTTATTATACCTTGAAGATTTTGTAAATTTTTTCTTAATATTAAAATTCTTATGGATTGTGAAAATTGAAGTGTTTACCTTTATTGAGATAATTGCAGTTAAAGATGCTATTGTTGGAGGCCCAAAATTTCATAAAATTTTCCAAATATGTTTAAACCACACCTCCAATACGTCCGATATTTTAGGGGTTGATTATTTGTAGGACCCTCCACAGATCTACCAAGTTTGAAGTGTGTGGCTGTATTTCTTTTGGAGGAAGTTAAAGATTCTATTAGAGGCCAGAAATCTAAAAATTACATGCATTTTACAAATAAGTTTATTTCAGAACCGCTTTTTCAAACCGGCCAATATTTAAGGGACTGAATATTTGTAGGACCCTTTACAGATCTACCAAGTTTAAAGTGTGTGGCTTAATTACTTTTAGAGATAATTGAAGTTAAAGATGCTATCAGAGGCCAGAAATCCAAAAATTACATGCATTTTCCAAATAAGTTTATTTCAGAACCGCTTTTTCAAACCGGCCAATATTTAGGGGAATGAATATTTGTAAGACCCTTTACAGATCTACCAAGTTTAAAGTGTGTGGCTTAATTACTTTTAGAGATAATTGAAGTTAAAGATGCTATCAGAGGCCAGAAATCTAAAAATTACATGCATTTTCCAAATAAGTTTATTTCAGAACCGCTTTTTCAAACCGGCCAATATTTAAGGGACTGAATATTTGTAAGACCCTTTACAGATCTACCAAGTTTAAAGTGTGTGGCTTCATTACTTTACGAGATAATTGGAGACAAATATGCTGTTAGAGGCTCAAATGTCATTTTTTTCATGTATTACCCAGCTTCAAAAGACAATTACTCAAAAACTGCAGGATGCCCGCGTGTGGAACTTTTTTTCTAAGAAGTTTAACCATTTTACTACATAAAAACCATGATAAAAAGTATTACCCAAGATGCTGGAACGGAACTCACTTTCTGACCACTTTCTGAGAGCTAGCCTATGGCCTATCAGTCATCATTCTGTTCACAGCTCACTGGGCAGCACACGTGATCTTTCTCCCCCCCAAAAAACTGAAACCAGACTCAGTTCAGGCCCAATTGACTTTTGGGAGCCGCTCTTTGTAGCTTCACACCATTTCCTTCTCCAACGAGGAGTCCCGCGGAGACGAAAAAGGTTAATCACATTTCACAGAGGCCGTGTGTTGGTAATGAGAGCTGAACTCACATGTCATCCTTTCCCCCCTTATTTAAGCAACAGTTTCAAATATTTAATCAGCAGAGTGGAGGGACCTCAACTAAATGATCTTTCATTACTTTCATTGTGAGATGTCAGCATGGCACCGCTGAGGAAGTAATGAAATCACTAATAGGAGCATTTGGAGAGCGAACACTGTGCCGTTCCCACCTGGTGACTCAATCAGGGGCAAGATCCTGAGCAGATTTTGGATGTTAGCAGCATTTCTGGCACTCTGAGATCTGGTAGTTACCTCATTAATGCCAGATTTCTGAGACCCACCAGCATCAGGACAAAAACACAAAAAATGAACAAACTTTAAATGGTTATCAAATTTGAAACAAAAACAGATTCAAAGTATTTTCGGTCAGTTATTCGACATTTTATCAAAGAGCAAAACAAAGACTTCAGATTAGAAAGATAGGCTTTTCTGTGTATATATATTGAGAAACATCTGCAGCAACATTATGTTTTTCTTACATGAGCTTATCAATGCGCAACATGTGTCATTACCAAAGAGAAAATTATATATCTGAATATGCCCTCATGATTACTGGCTGGAGTGTTTAGATATGTCATTTTTTCCCTTTAGTTTCCAAAATAAAACTGTCATGTGAGTTTTGACTCATCTTTTATATTTCTACTCAGGACTTGAGATAAGTTTTAAGGGCTTACATAAGTTCACTTTATTCTTTCTACATGTCCTTAAGTTGAGTGTGATGCATTTGCTGGACTTAAGTTTATGTTTCCATTTCTATTCTCTATTCTTTTTAACAGTGCCGCTGTTTGCTGGTTCTGTGATGTTTACTTTTGGGTGCATGGTGTCAGCTGAAGATGCTCAGCCGACTCCAGAGACTAAAAAATGTTATTTTTGGTCATTTTCAGAATCTTTTCCCCATGTGATTTGGCTCTAATGATGTCTGAAACGTGGCCATCCATCACCCGTTTTTGTCCTTGAGGTCTTATCGCCCCTCAGTCCTGCTCCCCGCGAGTGAATCCCCTCATGCTATGTAATATCAGCTGAATCCAGCAGTAAAAACACTAAATTGGCCCAATTCTGAATGACTGAAACGGCCTATATTTTATCTCCAATCTTCTTTGACCATTTTGCTGCCGTGATTGCTCATCCTCACTCTCACATTTTATAACGCCAGAGAAGAAGTGACTCGTTTTTCACTCTCCTTCGACAGATCAGTTATGTTGCCTTTTTTTAGGCTTTCCCTTGGACCATTTCACCTTTCCTTTGTCCCTGGTTAGCTTTCTATTCCAGCCTTTGGTTTCTTCTTAACCTGATCCAAGAAAAACTAGAAAGAAAATTAGATTTTTTTTTTACCATGAAGTCTTTATTAGGCCCTTTAACAAAACATGAAAAATATAAACAGACATAATCTTTAAATATTTCAAATTTTTTAGTGCAATAAGTCAAAATTAATGTCTATAGTCTTCTTCCAGCTGTTATCAGGTGTATCTAACTGTGTAAAACAAGGTTTTGAGCAAAGTTTTTACCATTAAATGATGCAAAAGGTCTCAGATGAAAATATATGTGACACTGCGTGTATCAAATATGATACATTTGGTGTTATAGGGCTAATAAATGAACTCACTGTCATGTGTGGGTCCTCTGCCCTCTTTGATTCACTGTGAATCGTGACAGCTTCACTTGGAGCACAGCTCCGACTGTTGAACCCAGTTTCAGGGTTCTCTACAGGAGAATTTAAGGATTTAAGGTCTGAAGCTGATGGAAACCGCTTTCTACGACAGCAGAACTCATCTCGTGGCTGTTAAGAAACACAATAAGCCGAGGCACCGACACCAGCTGGCCCACGGCACGATCATCCATCAGCCTGTCAGCGCGGAGGCCGACAGGGCGGGATGTGCCCCCATCAAACAGAAACTGAGTTAATTATAGTAAATGATTGGATTACGAAGCCCAGGCTAACCCGTCCAAAACCGACATCCTGGCTCTGCGGGGGTCCGAGGGGGAATGATCGTGAAGTGTGTCATCGGTGGAGAAACATGGCGGTCAGGGGTGCGTTAATGATTCGGCCTTTGAGCCAAAACGGGGGAAAGTGGCCGCAGTCCAGCAGGAACCTGTGTGTGATGTCAGCACCATCTGCTGCTGACTAAAAGGGACCGAAATAAAAGGGAAACCGTCTTTTTCTTTATAGTTTGGTTGAATTCGAAGGCTCGGCCGACTCTCGGGTGGGTGTTGACGACTAACAATGTAGACTTTAGTCTCTGGTGTCGCTCACAAGGACAATTCAAAGGATCGGCGTCCATATCGGAAAGCTTTGGGCAGCAGAGGGCGCCGATTCAGGCCAACTGCCCCCCCCCCCCACAGACTGTCAGGGGCTCCACCCTGACAGTGTCGGATGCCAGGACACCTCCCATCTGGGCTTCTTGTAAGCAATTAGTTTCATCACTGAGCTTCCACATTTTGTTTATCGCTCTTTGAGCAACTTTTAACCAAAAAAAACTCTAATTTAACCCTCTAATGTCAACTTACCCTACTCGATTCACATATTTCTGAGACCAATTGCACCTTTAAATATTTAAAACTCTTTTAAAAAATGGAATATAGAATATTTCCTACTTTTTGCATTCTAGATTATTCTAAAAATTAGCAGAAAATATTGCAAATAAAAATGTTATTTCATCGTGGTGGCGCCAGGAGATTTAACGTCGAGGCAGCTGTGTGTTTGTAATCCTCTTTGTCGTTGCCACTTCTTCCACTTTGGCAACAACAAGTTGCTGCTTAGCAACTCTGAGCAGCCACGTTCACATGCAGACTGACAAATAAGTGCGCACAATCCTGCAGCAATGCCAGTTTTCTGCCGGCTGGAATTGATTTGGAGGCTAAATGAATTAGATTAAAAAGCCCTTTTATGATTTTCCTTCACACAGACTAATGATGGGAACACTCAGCCGCTCCACTCGTTCAAACGGCTCCGTGTCATTTAAATAGTTCAATTCAAACAGCAAACCTCTCCACAGACGTGTCACCGGGTGCACTAATGAACTAAATTCAACTAGAAATGGCGGATGTGGGGGAGGATTAAACAACACAAGCACGTACGCTCCTGAATAAGGAGGAAAGTTTCCAGTGTCTGTAAATCCTTCTTAAGGAAAGTCAGAAATGCAGTCGGAGAGTAAAAGGGTTGAGCAGGTTCGCTGTAAATGTTGAGGAGCTGTAAAGTTTCTAAGTTCGACTGCGTTCGGCACGACTTTATGTAAGTTTCAGAACCTTTTCCCAAAAGCAGCTCCCAATAGTGAGCTGTTAATTAACTGTGCGTAAACTGGCAGAAGCCCCGGCCTGGAGGATGTTTTAAACAGTTTATTTTCATCTATTATTACACAGAAAATCACACATAAAAAGACTAAACGTTTAATTCCACCCTTGTCTCTAATTCCTGGCACACCAGCTGATGCTCTACAGCCCGATAGGTGGCGCTAATGCCTCTAAGGCAGTGTTTTTCAACCTTTTTTGAGCCAAGGTACAGTTTTTCATTGAAAAAATCGCGAGGCACACCACCAACCAAAAATGTTAAACAAATCTGTAGCCGCCTATAGTAACACGATAGGTATTCTTATCTTATTCTTTTCTTATATTAAGTGTCTTGAATAGGAATCAAATAAACACAAAAATTTATTTTTATCATATTTTATATTTCTTCTTTCAAAGTGCTCTTAACATGTTCACTTCAATATGCAAAATTACATACAAAATCTAGTCATAAGGAATTACTACATGATTACGCCACCAGTCACTAGTACAGCACAGACACTCAAAAATGGCAAATTATTTGCAGAAAATTATCAAAAATTCTTTTAGACCAATTAGGTGAAATAGGATGATTTTCTACGGCACACCTGACCATCACTAGTGGCACACTAGTGGGCCGAGGCACAGTGGTTGAAAAACACTGCTCTAAGGGTCAGAGCTGGGTAACCCGAGATGGAAGGTTTTTCCTTTAAAAACCTTCTGGTTGCAGCTCTTGTAACGTTGTGACTGGGCTCTGTGGGAGATGACAGCCTCCCTGAGTTGCTGCGCTGCTGATCGGAGACGAATCAACTCAAATCTGCACCTCAATAACACCCAAAGTGACAAAGAAACTCACAGCAGAATGAAAGAACAGAAAACAGAGCGATTTAGCTTTACATTTTCTTGAAAATTACCCTCTTTGTTGACAAAAAGACAATCTTCTCCTCAGTCAAACTGCCGTTACACCATTTCACCAACAGCGCACATAAATGCCAGACGTTTAAAGTTCTCAGAATACATGTGCAAAAGCTCTTATTGAGAGCCTTTACGGCCCCTTCATCCAACTTTCCCTGGTTCAACACACCTAATTCACATTAATGTGCCATTAGCAGGTTAGCACAGATCTTTTGAATAAATATTTAATCTGATTCAGGAGTGTTGAAGCAGAAGAAAACACCTCAAACCTGCAGGTCAACAGGCCAAAGACCATCAAGTACAAGGACATTTGTCCAAAATGATAAAAAAAATACGCATGATATAATATTTTATAATATTTCGACGCATTTCTGGGCTGTTTTGTGAGGCCAGATATTTGGTTGTTTCACTGCATTAGTTCTCAATCACCCAGAACTCCAGAAAGTTCTTCCAGACCACAAACCGGTGGCTGTAAACGTGGGGGGGGGGGGTTATAAATGAGTGGTCGGGATGCATTTCCTCTGCCAGCTCATTTGTTATGCAAACAACAATCTCAAGTTAACTTTTTAATAAAAGTCAAAGAAGCATGAAATTTGCATTCGATTGAATAAATTTAATGAAACTTACAGTCCTAATTAAATGCAGATGAAATAAACAGAGGTGCTGACCTTGGCACCTCTTCAACTCCTCTCACCTTAATTTCTTGCCACCTTTCCACCTTGTCTCCTCTTTTGCTCACTTTTTCCTGTCCATCTGCCCTACAGACTCCATTTCAAACATTTCTCTCTCTCCCTTTGTGCGTGCATGGAATTTAAAATAGCTCTTTTTTGCATTTAATGTTCTGTTTGATGGTGCTTCTACAAGCCCAGTTCCAATAAAGCAATGCTGCGTAAAACACAAATAAAGACAGAGCTGAATAGGCCAATAAACCAATGTCTTTTATGCACAATGTGGAATGGAAAGCAAATGATATTTAATGGAAAATATTAACAAAATGTGTCTAAAACGGAGTGAAATGGTAGTTGGAAGTACCTGGCAAACTAACGTTTGGAGGCTGAACTCCTCAGAGAGACGGAGTGTCAAAAAAATAAAGGACAAAGGTGGAACAATCTGCAAAAATTGCTTCTGCAAATTGTGAAGCAATATCAGGGGAATTTTCCTCAGTCGTGTGGATACTACATTTCATACAGTTCAGAATATTTTCAAAGATTTGAAGAGTGTGCAGCTCTGTGTGCCGGAGCATGGCTGACAGTCAGAGATGGACACCCTGATCTTCAGCCCCTCAGGCTGCCCTGCATCAGAGCCCATTCTGTCCTGAAATGACTGCACGGGCTGAGGAACACTCCCAGGAACCACAGTCCGTGAACGCATCTCGCAGCAAATGTGTGTTAAAGCTCTGTCATGCAGAGAATAAGCCGTATGTGAACAAGATCCAGACAAGGTTTGCACTTTTATCACAGAAAGGTCTGCATAAGGCCTCATTATGTACCTACTCTGGGTTTTCTTAGTTTTTAAATTTTTTTATCTTCAGCTTCAAATACAAATACAGACTGTCGTTTCTAAAGGGGTTCATTTGCGGTAACCATAAATAGTAGATTAAAGCATCAATGGATCATAACAATAAAGAGGAACTTGCATGAAGTGAGGGAAAAAATTGAAAATTAAATACACATAATTTAATAAATTAATTAAATTAACATTGAACAATGTAAAAAAACGTTTTTAAAAGGAGAAAAATATATGCATATATTGTATATTGTATATGTATATTTATATATATACACACATATAAATATATATATAAATATATAAATATATAATGAAGACACAAAATAAAAAGAAAAGAAAAAAGAATAAAATAAATAATTTATATATAAGAAATCAATAATACATTTAAGAAATTGTTTTTTTCTGAATTCAATTCCATATTTCTTAAATCTATTTTTTTTAAACTAGGTTATTGTTGGTTGGTGAATCCAGTGAGGAATCCAGAAGATTAAAAGAATATCAAATGTACAAAATAACTGAGTCAAAATAATCCTTAGCTCACATCCACCACTGACCTCTTTCATCTCATTTTAGACCTGATAAATACATATTTCTTGCTGGAATGCTCTCATGGACATCAGATGGACATTTCACCCATCTAAGCCGTCACAGCTGAACTATCTGCTATATTTTTACAGATGTGATTAAGCAGGCAGTTTGAAACCGGGCCAGCTCTGGCTGGTAGTCACATGACCATCTTTCGATGGCAGTAATGAATGAGCTTCATGGGACTGGAACCAGGAAAGCCCCGAGCTGCTGGCACCACTTCCAGCTCTGCTGCCGCCAAATCTGACTCAGCCTCACACATCGCAGCACAAACAACAAAGAGACCCGCTCCCTCCGACTCTCTCCCACACAAGCCCTCGTTAGGACGAGCTGAGGCTTAAATCAGAGAGCAAACCGGGCTCTCAACAAAGGTTTTCTTTGTGTCTGCCGAGGCTCGTCCTCTCAGGAGCCAATCAGTGTCAGCCTGCAGAGACGAGAGGGTCCTGAAAGGGGCCGGCCGAGTTCAGAAACACAAACATGAGCCCCAAAACCCGATGACGACGCGTCAGGAGCCGGGCTCTCGCCACGACCAAACGCTTGAGTCGACTCAGAGGACGCTCAGAAACACCCACGCTCTGCTTCTCCACAACTCAGAAACAAACAGAGAAAGAAGATCAGGCAGAAACTGGGAACATTTGCTCAACGGCTCCTGGATATTTCCGATCAACTCAAATCAAATTAAACTTTATTTAGATGGCACTTTTCATACAAAAGCAGCACAACATGCCTCACATAGTGAAATCATCATAAAGTCATCCAAAGAAAACAACAACAAAACATCTGACTGTAAAATCTGTCTCTTTAACAGAAACACACGAATTCCTTCTCTAAGCTGAATGATTCTGTGAGTTTTTTGCTTGGCTTGCTGTTGAATAAAAACTGCTCCACAAAACTTGAAAGACGAAAGACAGAAAACGAGACTGAAGAAAATCAGGATACTCATGAAAATGTATTAGATCCGAATCAAAACTGCCCCTGTTCAATTCTACGATTCTACAATCTACCAATTTTTCAGATATTCACTTTAAAAAGTTCCTTCTTGTTGTCAAGTGCTCTGCAGAGTTGTGTCTTCGTGCTCGATGCACGATTTCTAATCATTTATTTTAAAAATGTCCCTCTAATAACAGCCCATCCGGGCCCCTGCTGTCTGTCGGACTCATCAGCTTATGGTGCACCCACTAATTACACAGCTATTACCATGGATGACAGAGTCTGTGATCGACACAAAATGTTCTCTTTACAGTGTTGATGTCAGGGAATGACAGGAAAAGAGCACTGATGGAGGAAGATGATGCTCAGCTCAGATTCCTGCTGATGTCACGGCCTCGTCATCACAGCAGAGATACATTATCATCGGATTAAATCCGCTTTATAACGGAGCATACACGATTAGTAGGGCAACATGTATCTTTATATAAGAGCATGAGCTTAATAACTGAGACGTAAAAGCAGCTCGGGGTATACATTAAAGCTAAACAGGGCACGGAGGAATAAGAGTATAATCCATATAATGTACGGCGGGGGTGGGGGGGCTCGTAAAGCTCTGTCTGCATATGGCTGCCATCTTGGATCAAGTTTTTCCAAAGGAAAGGTGGTCATGAAAATCACAGAAGAATAGAATCGCCTCAAAAATCGAAAAATTTGCAACAAATCTCCTGGTTCAAAAGCTATGTGGAAAAAAAGATGCTTTTTGGCATCTTCAGCACACTGAACTCATTAAACAGCGGTTCCCAGTTGTTTCTGCTACTTTATGTGCTGGTGACTTTATAACCACAAGTGATGTTACGAATCTGATCTTTGATATGTTACATAATCTCTAATAAGGAATAATAACAATACGAAATAATCTGGGTGTGTCTCAGGTTTACCCTCAGCTCATCTCAGAACTCCTTAATTATACAGAAGAACTGGCTATAATAGAGACTTTCTGGTGTTTTTGGACAACAGAAGTCATCCAACAAAGGAAAAAACTAAACGCCCGAGAAACTTTCCAGAAACTGGAACTGGGCAGATAATTAGCAAAAACACGGCAAATCTATGGAAACCCAGACGGCTTGTGATTGTAGCCTTTAAAATGATAAAGAAAACAATTAGCTTTTTTAATGGTCATTAGGAAGCATATAGAGCCAATTTATTCTAAAAGTTCCTCAGAAATTACCTGGCTTGCTGACTATAGATCCCTAATCAAGTGTTTCAAATCAGGTTTCATCAGCAGAGGCTCCTTTGTTTCACCGACAAGATCAGCTGGACTAAAACACATCCTCCGTTTACAAAACAGAGAGACAGAAGCAATTTTCACATTGATTTTTTTGTCTGTGAAAAGACCTGATTGAATTACAGTCTGCCTTCTCTATCCTCTGAAGTGAAGTCGGATTAATCAGACTTTGCCTTCCACACTCCACATCTCTTTGAAACTCTTCCACCTGCTCGGACTCAACACTCAAAATGCCTTCAGACGCCCCAAAAATCCATACTGGATAGAAATGCTGACGGGTGGGTAACACATGGGTTATTCTGTGTTCGTGGTTCCTCTCATCCCAACGGCTTCTTCAGCTCTAAACTACGTCTTAAAGCAGAGATGGGTCACAGTCTGAAGCTCCTGACCAATGAGAGGCAGTCATTCTCACCTGTAGTTTGTCTGAAAGGGTGAGTTTTGGTCACAGGGTCCACACAGATGGCTCAAACCTCCTCATAGGAGGGAAAAAGCTGCGTTGTTACAGGTGGAAAGTGACACCTGAGCGACCCTCCTCTCGTCCTCTCTCAAACATCTGTCTCCTCTGCCCAGATGTGACATTCCTGTCCTCACAGAGAGTCCCTTCTCCTTCAGATGGAGATGAACTGCTGAGTTTTTAACCAGGATTTTCCTCAAATAGTTTAGAGTTAAGAAAACTAATCAGGTCTACAAGAAAAAGCCTGCATCCCGGTTATTGTGTCTCGTCCCTTACCTCCAACCCCCCCCTTCCTGTCTGCTGATTTGCAACCTGGCTGATCTCAGCGGCGCCTAACCCTCCGGAGAAAAAGCGAGTGAATCAGATCACGTTGTCCTGAATCTGTCATGATCAGACATTTACAAATAAATATGCTTTAGTGCTGACAAATGTTGAAAAGCCATTTCAAACTGCATGGTGAAACAGAGATGTACATGGGAATATAAACACAAAGATTATGAATGTAAACAAACGCATGGGGGGGCGGGGGGGGGACCGGGAAATGAAAACCCCTATAAATAAAAAATACAACACATAAGATAAAGAAAGCCACTGTAAACTTAACATAATTTACAGAAATAAATTATGTGGGTATTATTCATACAGAAGGAAAATGTAAATGTACAATAATAAAGAACAGAAAAACCCGGAAAGGAAAACAGAATGCAAGATTCAAGTTAACGAAATGAATTATTTATTTGATTGCTTTTTTATAGTAATATCAATCTATTCTTGAAGCCATAGATGTGGATAAGAATATATTAGTTGGTTAATGAGAAACAGAAAAGAGGTGATGGATCGTTGTGTAAAGAAAAGCATCACACAAAAACTAAATACCCAAAACAAAACCACAAAGCAAAGACCAAAAACCAGGCTGAAACAAAACCAAAACACTGTGACTTTTGTCAATGATTCAAACATCAGTTTACAGATTCCTGAAGTAAAAGATTTATGTAAGAATAATTAGGTTTTCTGTCCCAAACGGATGAGTAATAAGTGACAATATACAGCTGCCCATTGGGTCAAAACCAAAAACTTTTACTATATACATGTCTGGAAATAAAAATGGGCCATAAACAAAGATAATCCTTTAGTAACTGTGAATAGACTCCACATTGTGTTAACTTCTGTTTTAAATTTTTTAAACAAACAGAGGTTTTTGCCTCTTTCTTTCCATTCGCTGATGATCTGGGCCAGGACAGATGCATCTGTCTCACCTAACGCGTGTTTTACCACCATTTATCTCTTTAAAAACCTGAACAGCTTAAACCCGAAGACCTCTTTCCATTAGTCACCATACCAGCACAAAACAGCACAGACTACAACTGATTACAGACAATAAAAGGTAACAGAGGTCTGGAAACGCTCACCTGCTCTTTCAGAGCACATTTATCATTAGAGATCTTTTGTAAAGAGAAAGTAATTCACTCTCCATCTCAGGAGAGGGGACCTAAGGCTGGGCCTCCCTTTGAACATCAAACGCTTTGTTGAGTATTACTTGGACGTGGTCAAACACTTGAATTAAGAAGATTCCCGGCCACTCACAGAAATTAAATCATTAGCAGAAGTGCTTGGAGAACAGAGTGGAACCCTCCGCTGGAGGTAAAGATAATATGGTCATGATTTAAGCGGATGGACTCCTGGAAAAAGCCAAAACCCACTGAAAGTGTCCATAAAATACAGCTTTTGTTGGGGAAACAGGCATCATTATGGGGCTCCCCACCTGAGACTCACAGACACACAAACGCCCCCTCAGCTCCAGCAGCTCCGGCTCAGCTTCAGTGCGTCTGTAATCTGCCTTCAGGGGGATATGTGTGCAGGTTTTTTGGATTAATTGAGTTTGTTTCGGCTTCTCTCTGGATTTCTGACGACCTGCCATGAACTCGGTGGGTCTGAAGAGATGGACTAACTATGCAAACAACCATGAGGAACGAAGACGTGCACTCGTGATGCGCACACTCGGGATTTGGCCTGAACACACACACACGACAACTACGGAAACTTAAGGACAACTTTTCATGCTGAGTTTTACATCAGGATGTCCAGAAAGTCACCCTGATATCTTATAGTGAGGTAAACACATGATATAAACAATGTGGATTCATTTAGCTACCAAAACATGTTCAGTCTTTTTCTTTTGTCCTTTAATCTTTAACTAACTAACTAAGAGCCTGAGACCTGACCCAAAACACTAAAAATGAAATGGGGAATTTCTTTTAAAGGATTTGACATGAGCAGTGAAATAAACGACAAAGCAACCCAAACCTGAACGGCGCTTGCCCCTAAACGCACCATTCTTCACTATTTGACTGAGCGGCTGTTGGACGCAGCTAATGAGCCATTAACTTTGCGTTGCATTAGCCCCTTAAAGCTCTCACACTCTTGGTCATTGGTCATCTACACACACGGTTAACGCAGCAAGCATCTGTGCGAGCTCATCTCATCTCATTACCGAAGCGCAAATCAAAGAGAAATAATCGTTAAAAATGCGGGAGACCTCAAACTGTTTTCAACTCACAAGGCCGTAAAAGGTCTGTAAGTAAAACACATGAAAAAACACGTGTGTATTGGATGTTTGGAGCCAATTAGTGTATTGTTTGTCTCTTTAATGGCCAGAAAATGAATATGACTCACTCCTGCAGGTACAGCGTCTCATCTATCTAGCGGATCTTGATAGGAACGGGGTCGTGTGGCTTTTTAAAGAAGAGCAGAACTTAAAAAAATACTGTTTCTTTCTTTTTATTTTACATATTGACAGTCAGAGGCTGAATTTCCATCATCTGGTGAAACAAACCTAAAGCAATATCCAGAAGACAACAGCTTTTGTCCAAAGAAATACTTTGCGCTCTGGGAATATTTGGGATATTAAAAGATTCTTGTGAACAAAGAGGTTTAAAAAAAGCCTAGTTTTTATCAATTTTTACTGTTTTCATTCGGCTAATCTTAATCGAATCCTCAAACCTTAAAATGACTCCTTTATTTGTTCATTAAAAAATGGCATCTCAAAAGTCACTTCAGTCATTTTCTGGGTTCTCTTAAACGTGAGAAAAGAACAGCAAAGTTTGCATTTACATTTTTAAAAGAACGTCCGACTATTCATCAAAGGGACAGATTCATGGGTTATGGGAGGAGCTGCCCCCCCCCTTTGTGGCCTCGGACAGACTGGAAAGGTGGAGGTGTATCCTCCTGCAAGCTGAGCACGACACCACCAGCTCTCAGGCTCCCTCTCTGCCTTCCCTGGCTGCTCTCTAAGGCAATGATGGCCCGATTACGGCGAATCCCGCACGCAGCGAAACACAAATCCAGCACAAAAGGAGGCAAACTCACCACGCGTCTAAGGTGCTCCCTGTGATCCACATGGAGCTGAGAGGAGGCTCTCACTGAAGCGGTTCAAAGACCTCTGGGGCAAAAACGGGAGCAACGGCGGCTAAAAGCTCCCTCAGAAAACCGCCCAGCTCCCACAGGAGAACACGAAAAGCAAAACAAAGCCAACGGCAGGAACACGTCCCCCATCAGCCGCACAGAGAAGAGGAAGGAAGCCGGGGGAGAAGTGGAGTGTGAGAGGGGAAATAGGTCAGTGATCAGGTCTCATTTGCGGAGATGTCAGCTAATTAGGTGCATTATCATCCTCAGAGATGGGTCACGCACAACGAGCACCAACCTTAAGCGGAGCGGCTTCGGCCTGAGAGGGCAGCATGTCTCCCGCCTCAGAGCAGATGGTGCCAGAGCCGGCCGGGGGGGGGGGGGAACACAAGCATTTAAATCTCCTACACTCCACAGATAAAGGCAGATATTTCACTCTGAGTGGTATATTTCATGAACGATGCTCAGATGATGACGCACAGTGTCGTGTTGGATGCTGTTCAGGAGAAATGAACAGCTTTTTTTTAACACGTCCTCTGATTTGATGAGATAAAAAGTGCAAAGCTGAACATGAGATCAGCTAAAATTATTTAAAAAAAACTCACAGCTGTGCCCGGCAACACGTGACATTAAAGAGCACGGCCGCCATCTTGGAAGCCGCCATGTTGGGTCCATTGGGGGGGCGGTCGCGTAGCACATCAGAGAAGACGAGAATCGTTTCACAAATCGAGTGTTAGGATCCGATTTTCAACACCTCTGGTGGTTCAGAAGTTATGAACACATTGTGGCAGTCGTGCCACTGTGGGTGCCCCGAAGGAGTTCCAGACCAGAGGTTTTGGGTTCAGACGGTTTATTCTGAGTGTGTGCGCCACCTGCACACACACTCTCTCACACAAGCACACACACTCACGCCCGGCTAAGGCTCTTTGTTTTGTCGCTTGTTCCTGCTCCGTTCCAAGCTGGTCGCTTGTCCTGCACCAGCTCTCCTCCAAACCAGTCCTCCCCAGGTCCAGCATGCTACTCTTTTTACAGAGGGGAGAGTGATTAGCCAACCGGTTCCAGGTGTGCCTAATCATCTCCCCTGGCACTGCTCACCTGAGCCTCTTCCACCCCTCCCCCCTGCAGCTGAGCGCCACGCCCCCTCCACACACATGTTCCCCAAAACTAAACTAATGCATCCAAAGAAAACTATCCATCCATTATCAATACCGCTTATTCCCTCATGGGGTCACGGGGGGAACTGGAGCCTATCCCAGTGGTCAATGGGCAAGAGGCAGGGTACACCCTGGACAGTCCGCCAGTCCATCGCAGGGCCACACACAGGACAAACAACCACTCACACTCACATTCACTCCTAAGGGCAATTTCCCCAATCTCCAAAACATGCAGGTTTTTGGACTGTGGGAGGAAGCCGGAGAACCCGGAGAGAACCCACTCAGACACAGGGAGAACATGCAAACTCCACCCAGAAGGGCCCTGGTTCCCCCGGGATTCGAACCCAGAACCCTCTTGCTGGGAGGCGACAGTGCTAACCACCACACCACCGTGCCGCCCTCCAAAGAAAACTATTTGTACTATTATTTAACATTATCATTATTACTACTATTATTATCATTGCTACCAGTGATCACTGTTTTACTCATAGATAGGTTATTTATATATTATTTGTATTTGTTTTCTTCATATATTGTGGTAATCTAAATTTTTCAATCACTGATGTTATTGCTATAGTTATTTAATGATATTTAGCTATGCATTTGTTTCCTAGTTGAGTGTAATTTAGAAGGAAAATGGAAAAAAGTATTAGCTAAATGGTGACAGTGACATTGGTGGAAAACTTTTTTTGATAAAAAAAAAAAAGCGTCATATAAATTTGGAGTAAATGATTAAATGTTTCTGCAACCTGTAAAAAAACTATGGCTGCTTAGATTTTATCCCACCAGGTTCTAAGGAGTGGAAATGACTTCCCGGCCTCATAGTTATGCATTTGTGTGCGTTTCTATGTGCGCTGCTGTGTGATTTGTGTGTTTCCTCAACAGTCACCTTGGCGCATCACACAGTCGTCACCGTCGTGGGACGGCGGGGTGTGATAGATGGGCTGTAAACTGCTGTGTGAGTGCTGATAAACAGCAGATTTCCTGCCTCCTCTCCTCGCTCCGCTCCGCCCCAGAGGTCTCTGCTAAAGGTTGGCGGACGCTTTGTTAGCGGAGATGAAGTTCAAAATGTAGAAAAACTCCTTCCCAGAGCCGCCTCTTATCGCTGTGCCCTTTCTTACACTCTCCCTCTCTCTGCCCAGCTTTCTGCAGGTTGTGCTCTTGCATCCCATCACCTCTGGTCCCTTTTGTCCGCATCCTTTCTCTTCCTGTCACACATCTCACAGTACTTCTAAAGGTCGTGTCAAAAGACATCTTCAAAGCAGCTTTCAGTAAAGTGCACTAATATTATTTCCAATTGCACATTTTTTGGGCTTTTTAATAACAAAGAAAAAACTGAAAAACAGAAATATGGGTTTCAGCTCTGTATTTCGGCTTCAGGATGAAGGATCTGTGTCAAATCTGCACATCTGATGCAGATTTCTGCAGCCTCAGCATGGACTTTGTGTCTTTCTGGCTCGCTGTTATCCTGGAGGACGTTCTCTGTTCTCTGAGGTCTGTGAGGCTCCAGAGGAGACATACGTCATTTTATTTGTTTGGCTGCTTTGACATCAGACTTTACTGAGTCTGCAGCTCTGATTAGATCCTGAAACTGTAACATCACTCCAATCCGGAGAGCTCAAGCCTTAAAACATAAGCATCTTTTGAGTATCTTCATTGTCCCATCAGACTCATTTATTTACGTCCTCACTGGTAAACTGCATTTCCTGGAATCACTTTCTAATATAAGACAGGCAGCCTGGAGCACAAATATACCGAATACATTGAGTCCTTTTTTGGAAATGTGGCTTGGCTCTTCTTAATGCAAACAGACTCTGGCTTTGGAGGACGCTGAAGTGCCATGAAGGCATCAGCTGACAAGCAGCCTGCAGAGCTCTTTGAGCTCTGGCAGGATGAGCAGATGCAGCTGTGGAATGCAAATTAGAGCACTCAGAGAAAAAGATTAGCATGAGCAGCACTTTGCTTCCAGAAGCTTTCAAGGAAAAAACGCAATACTTCTGGACTAGGAAGGAAAACCGGCTCGATAGCTTAATATCTCCAAACCTCTTGATCATCAACCCAAACGCAAAGGTTTGCTCTGCGTTAGAGAACCACAGCTCCTGGTAGCCTCGTCATTTTGACAGTTAAAGAAGAACTATGAGAAAAACTAGGCCGGATAGCCTGGTGAGCTCTGCAGAAAAGACGCTTAAACTCCACTGTGTCGGTGAAAAGATGAGCAAAACAATACTTACCGCCTCCTTTTGTCAGAGATGCTAGTATCTGTGCAGAAAGGCTGTTCTCTAGAGCCCAAACCCAACAAAGCCTCACACCAGAACAACACATCCTCCTAAAGGCTGAAGCCTTTCAAGTGGCTGCAGCTTCCGGGCTGAGGGGGTTTGAACTGATATTCCATGTTCAGCTGGAGGTGAAAGAGCTGGAGGAGGCTGATGCATCACAGACTGCAAGCTGCTCTTCAACCAGCTGCATCCCAGAATTCAACAGGCCGGAAAATGTCGTTTCACATCTGCTTGTACATAACTTACTATACCGAATGGAAAATCGGGTCTCAGGAGGAACAATTTCCAACTTGTTTGTGCTGAAATAGTTTTTCAGCTGGTTGTAAAGGTTTTAAAAAATGTGTTTCTTTTGGATTTTCTTCAAATACGTAGACTAATATAGACTAAACAAAAAAAAGGATTTAAGAAAGTCCAGAGTGTATATTGACCGACCCCCCCATGTCTCCTCGTGGGTGCCAGCCTTTTTCCAGCCACAAACTCAGAAATAAATCAACTGGAAACAGTCGACTGCGTCAGCTCCACACAGCGTTACACAATCTGTTACCAGGCCCGACACTTTCTCTCTTTACTAATTGCAAACAGCTGCAGTTTTGTTGACAAGTGCAAACGGGCCGGTTGTCATCACTTCAGGACTCACACAACTGATCCCGTCTACTTTTAACATTTGTGTCAATGCCCCACAAACCACAGCAGAAACAGCAGAATTCCTACGACGCACAACCACACAACAGCACAACAGCACAACTGCACGGGGAAAGCAGCTGTTTCTGGCTGATTAGAATATTTGGAAGTTGTCTGGAAGCGATAAAAGCGAAACCCCTAAAAAGCAGCGATAACTACAAAGCAATAAACTGACTTATTAATTGTTAATCAGGCGTTTTACGCCTTTAGAAAATCCAACTCGGCAGTTTCTATAATCCAACAAAGAAATGACACCATTTATTTAGCAATGCTGCCTATTTTTTAAAGCTTTCGACAGAGGAGATGCCTCTGAGATCTCCCTCCTGTCTGAAAAACAAGAGAAAATGACCGCCTGGCAGGTTGTTTTGCAGAGCGCTGAAGCCTCCTCTCATGTCTGAATTCAAATGCTCTGGATTTACATTAAACTGTAGCGAAGGCACATTTAAAGCTTGTCAAAAAGAGGCATCACACGGCCGTGAGAGCCGCGCAGTGATGGTTTAAAAACTCCGGAGAGCTTTCGAATGAATGCTTTTTCTGAGGAGCCTGAGGCTGCCGGATGATTTGAGTGATCTCTGTTTGTGCTCCGCTACAACTGAGACGCCCTTCGTTTCGATAACTGGTTGGCTCTCTTTATGGATTCATCTTCCCTGCGTCAGTCAGCGAGACCCTGAGATGACCCGCGTGTCATGAGGATTGACTTTTGATGACATGAAGCTTTTTAAGGGAGAGTTCAGGGATAGGGCAGGGCTGCGGTTTTGCAGACTTTTGATCAAGTTCACCACTAAAGGGAGCAGAACAGATCAGCCGGAAGACAAAAACCCAACACTCTGAGGGGCAGAGCTGAGAGACAGAGGCCACTCACACTGACTGAGGTGCAAACATTCATACAGCCTCCGTCACTGCGATGAATCGAGCCGTCGGCTCTTTGCTCATTTCATGCTAAAAGCCCCAGATGGACAGCCATTGGACAGATTTCCGATCCTAACAAGTACCGTGCAGATACAGAATAGAGCCCCGGCTCTTACTGTGATCAGTCCTCATCAAACAAAACTACGAGCTGCAAAACACTGAGGGCTACAAGTGTAAAATGCATTTCACTTATTTATGAATCCTGAAACCGACCGTCGCCTCACAGATAGAGGGCTGTTTGTTCTCCCCGTGTCCTCTCAGCCCAGAAACATGGCTGTTAGATTAATGAGAGGCTGTAAATCCACCCCAGGAGGGAATTTGAGTATGCATGGGGGGGTTCAGCTTTGAATATTAAAGACACAATATGTGACCACTAAACAGGGAAATAAACAGTGAAGGAGCAGAATTTCACCTAATGTAAAATCAGAGGTGAAACATATTCTGCTCACTAAAGCTTTAAAAAGCATCTGAATGCAGATTCAGTATCTACCACCGTCTCCTAATGTGCTATTTCCCCCTTTTTCCCATGAAAGTGGACTCATTTGTCAGGTTTTTCCAAACCCATCGCCATTAGAAAGTATAAGAAAGGAAGCATTAAAGCAGAGATATCTCAGCCTTAGGGGGGAAAGTCTGGCTTCTGATTAAACTTCTGACTGGTTGGACCCACTTAATATAGAGCGACCATGAAGTAGAACCGATGAGACGTATCAAAGCTGTACATTCAAGTGACATAATCTCCATTAGAAATGAGAAATGGAACAATCAGACAGAGATCAATCAGCCCGCCACACTGGGTCTGGTATTACTGCTAAATAATGAGGCTCCCCTCAGGTTTTCTGTGTTTAGGAGGGCCGGGGTGGACTTTATGTGCACTGGCGCTGGTTCTGTGGTCCAGTGGAAGCTGAACGGCTCTGTTTGGAAAACAGCCTGAGGAATTCGTGTCAAGAATTGTAAGGTTTATTCATTTCAGATTGTTTTGTTCTGAGGCTGGAAGTAAGCCTCTGTGGAGAAAAGTTGATAATAGGGAAAAAATACATGCATGTTTGTAGAGTTTTCAGTTGTTTTTTTGATACCTGATTTGCACTTTTGCTCTTATTGTCCAGTAAAACAGAGAGAATGAAGGTTCTGGTCGAGGGGCGAACTGGAGTTGTTTCTAAAATGTTGGTCAGCTAGAGGAAATCGTTAACTGTCCATTCGAATGTGTCGGTTTTGGCGAGGTGGATTCCTGAGTCTGTTGGAGTCGGTTAGGGTTCAGATGGCCTCTGCGAACTGCTTCTGGGGGACATCTCTCTCCTTACCGAGCGCTGCACGGACGCTTTTGTGCAGCATAATCGTTCCCATAATCGGGCCTGTTCGGGTTGCTTTGGTTGTGACCTCTCCTCTGTGTTTTCTATGGAGCTCGGAGCATTTATCATTCCAGTGGAGCGCCTCCTGTCCCGTCTCATCCATTTCCTCATCAGTCTACGCCCACTCCCCGCACCCTACCTCCTTATTTTCTAATTGGTCCTCTACTCTCCTGACACTGATCAAATTTCGTCACGTCCACATGAGAGTGAGTGAGCGAGTACCATGTCTGTGGATTCTGTTGATCGTCGACGCTCCATTTACTACAAGGGGGAAAAAATCAATTCATTCCCATCAAACGTGAAGCAAATGCTTAAAAGTCTTCAGAGAAGGAGAAGTGGAGGAATGCTCGCAGAACCCAAATCAACGTCTGTCTGTGTTTCTAATACAATAAAGCTTGGGTCTGTAATTGGAAGGAGACAAATCAATGCAGAAAAACTAATGAAATCCCAACTGGAAAGCAAAGATATGACAGAGCAAGCGGAATTATTTAACATGTAATGAATTGTATTTAATCTTTAATGTATGTTTAAATGCTCATTCTGCATCGTGTTGTAATTCTTTTAGTTTCAGGTAAATCGCTTTGAGCTATTCGCAAATAGAAACTTAATGTGTGTTGTGTTAGTAAGTGAGGACAAACCTGGGCTCCTTCTGGTTCAGATGCGGAGAGCAGCGTCTTTACAAACCTCAATTTTATCGCCTCATTTCTTATTTTCGCTTCTAATCTCATTTGGCAGTTTTTTTGTAATGTCAGCCTGCAGATTATTGATCTTCCTGCTGGCAGTCCATTCTCGTTATCTGATTTGCAGACTGAACATCTGACTCTGCGTTTCTGCCTCTGCAACAGAGCTCGGACGAGCAAACAAAATGGAAAAATGACACTTTTTAATGTTTCTTTCCACTGAGAACGGCCAGATCTGAGATAAAGTGAGTACGAATGCCTCCTTTGTTTCATGAATCTGGTTTGATGTTTATCTGGCACAGACCAAGTCTAAAATAAACCTCAATTTTGGTTCACAGAAATGCTCTTTAAATCATATAATTCATTTTGTTTTATAATACCCAATTTAAAATTAGTTGCCCAGTTTTAAACCCTTAGGAGTTACTGAAAGTGGTCGGAACAGGCCTCAATTCTGACTTTCCCACGCTGTCAACCCTTCCAGTCTCCAAGTAATGACTTAACTATAATGCAAAGGTGAACCCTTTAAAGCCTGATCCTAGAAAAAAAGAAAAAATCGAATTTTTGGAGTGTGAATGCTTTATTTTGCCTTCTAACAAAAAGAAAAAAGAAAAAAAGAAAATATATTTCTGTATATTCACCATTAATTAACTTCATTAACATTAAGTCAAAGGTATTATTAGATTGTGTACAACAGGGTTTGAGCAGAGTTTTTACCATAAAGTGATGCAAAAGCTCTCAGACGCAAATTAATTTAGAAATGAAAAGTTTCAAATATGATGCGTACAGCATTAATGAGTCATTATGGCGTTCAGTAGCATAAAAACAGTTTAAAAAATGCTTCCGTGCAAACAAATCAATGGAAAAGATTCACGTGTCTAACTGGAATGGATTTTTATTGATCTCATAAATATACGAACATGTCAGACCTCCGTGGGCTCAGGAGGAGGCCGCCCCCCCCGCTCAGGTCTGCAGTAGGACGGCTGGGAGCCGGACAGGAGACCAGCTGCTGGCTCCAGCATCCCTCCTGTTTTTAGAGAAGCTCTTCTCATAACAAACAAGCTAATAGCTGGACTTGTCTTTCCTCAATTTCCCTGTTTTTCTTCATCTTCTGTACTGAGTCAACTGTAAGAAGGGCTCTGCAGCCCTCCAGACTCTTATTATAGCTGTTTATCTAAAATTGCTGTGAGCTTAGCTCTCTTGTATCCTTGCTTTGGATAGAATAATCTACTAAACGCATAAATGTAAATGTATTTCAAAGCAGCTAAATGAAATGCTGGCTGTCGGAGGCATGATGCGAACTGGCGGCGTGAATAAAAGAAAAACTGCGAAGCGTTATGAAACATAACCGATCTCGAACTGGGTTTCTTTTCCAGCCGCGGGGGGGATAAAAAGAAGGACGCGCCGGCGAGGGGGAAGATCCGGATTGTTGTGGAGGAGCAAAGAGGGATTTGGGAGGCGCTGAACTGGTTACATCAGCGCTCTGTGGCCCGGCGCGGCCACTCTGGGATCACATGAGCGCGCAGGGACGGGAGGAGGACGCTCAGGCCTGTCGTCAGCTCTGCAGGCAGCAGATATGAGATGGATGCAGTTGTCAGGGAGCCAGATCAGTGCTGAACCGCGGACGGTCGGGATTAGAGAGGAACCAGGAGCTCCTTGAGCTCTGATCCCAGTAACCCCCCCCTCTCTTTGCTATCATGTAACATCTGCTGCAGAACAATGAGTAAAATTAGCTCATTTACGCAAATGTAAACCCAGAGATCTGGGTGGCAGTGGGGAGATCAGAAGGGGGACAGATGGATCGTGTGTGTCCTCCTGCTGACATCTGACAGGTGGCCATGATTACAACAGAATTAGTAGCATCACTTCCTGCCACTCTCCACCTGTTTGGCCACACAAAAATAAAGCATGTTCGCAATGTCCGCTTCGGCTTCCTGAGACGGGAACATCTGAAAATTTCAGACTTTTGGTGGTTTTCTTCTGAGTTTCAGATTTACAGTATTTGACCATTCTGTGCCTTTCTCTTTGTTGGCTTTCCTCGCCCTTAGTCCTGTGCTTTCTTTTTTAGTTTTTGACATGCTCAGTGTTTGTTATTTGTTGGTTTCATTTCCTGTTTTGTCCTCCCGTGTCTCCTCCACCTCCACCATCAGCTCAGCTCCGTCCCCTGAGCTCACCGGCTCTGCAGTCACAACAACTCTGGCCTCAAAAAACTCTCTGCTTCATTATTCCTTCATCATTTCTTCATCCTTTTTCTCCACCTTTGAGCCTCCATCTCTGATCCATCTCTGAGCCTCCACCTCTGGGCCTCCCCTCTGATTTTCCACCTCTGAGCCTCCATATCTGAGCCTCCATGTCCGAGCCTCCATATCTGAACCTCCACCCATGAGTCTCCACCTCTGAGCCTCCTCTGAGCCTCCATATCTGATCCTCCATTTCTGAGCCTCTAACTCTGAGCCTCTATATCTGATCCTCCATCTCTGAGCATCCTCTGTTAGCCCCACCCCTGAGCCTCCACCCCTGAGCCTCCACCCCTGACTGCAGTCTGGTGCAGCCGGCTGCACGCCTGGCCTCCCAGCTGAGGTCAGCAGCATCGGTCTTCATCTGGCTGCTGCCCGCCTGAGGGAGGGACGTCCACAATTGATGTTTAGAAGAATTACGACCCATCAAGATGTGGCCCAATTCAAGGCCCCCGAAGCCAAATGATCAATGCCTTATGGAGCGTTAACCGCATTAATATGTTAAACGTGGGGTGGTGAAAGCTGCCGGCGGGTTCTGTTACACCTCTAAACCGAAGGGTTTGCCTCTTCTAACCAGACTGCTGGAGTCAAGACAGAAGGACTCAGGATTCATAGTATGAAGCTGTGTTGTTCAATGGTTTCTGTTCACAGAGGTGAGAGTGAGGAAGCCGAGAGGTGAAAAGCCAGAAAGGCTTAACAAATACCTCAAACGATAAATATTACTAGCACATCGCAAACAAATTGTCGAGAGCCCTAAAGAACGAAGGTCCAGGATAATAGAGGAGCAGCGGAGTTTAACAGATCTGACTTTAGGCCTCAAAATATGAGCAAAAAATCTAATCCTGAGCTCTAACTTCTGACTCATATTCGGAGCCAGCTCGAGCCTTCAGCCTTAGCCAACTCTAATTTAGGCTAGCACTGTCCATTGATCATTCACAGGCCCTCAGTCGACCCATTAATACGAGTGAAACAGGAGCCTTTTGTTGGAATTAGATTGAGGAAGAACATGGAAACACATAACAGATATAAACAAATAAAGGCCTTTCATTAGTATTTGGAGTGACAAAGTAAACCAGTAGACAAACGTTTCCTGTAAATCTTTTCTTTGGTTTACGAGTCATGTTTGAAGAACAAATGTAGGAATCAGTAGTCCTCTCAACAGCTTTGTGTTGTATGTGATAATAAACTTTAGATGACAGGAATCGTTAGTTAATGGTTTGAATTGGGTTTGTGGGGCTCTAAGTGGCCACTTAGCTCACTCTGATTATTTCATGTGTGATCCCTCAGTTCTACGGCCTTATTAAATTGTTAGATTGGGCAGTTTGTAGACAGGAAAGCCTGAATCTGAGCCAGCAGTTGGTCAGAAAACAGGGCCAACATTTTTAAAAAGGCTTTTCCAGCCCAAAAGGGTTCATTAGATGCTCTCCTACAGGTTTATTTCATACACATTTACAGCTTATTTTAGTCAGCGGACTTTGAAATTTCCTTCCACCAAAGAGAAAATGCCCGCAGAGCAACTGAACAACGCAGATATGAGTAATATGTGATACCAGCGAGGCCTGTGAGGGGTCGGCTGCCTCTGCTGTGCACCGAATGGGATCAGAACTCACATCTCCATTAATATCCCCCATCAGGCCAAATGAAAGGCCACTTCCTGCATTGTGAAATGCCTGTTGGCGATCAGAAAGAGATGAGAAACTGGGAGGATCTGCGTTGATGTGAACGTCAGTTAAAAAACAAGTGACATGTTCCTGTACTGCTTTATTTCCCAGTGGGAGTCCCAGCTGTCACCGGTGGACCAGAGGAGGATCTGGACACACCTCAGAGCCGAGGGCAGAAGAATCTCTCTCTGCGTTTGGGCAGAGGCTCTATTCAAAGGCTGGTTTAGACCAGAGTTTCTTCTTCTTTATTTTCCCTTGTTGTGTTTAGCATTATGGTAACAGAATTATAATCTTAGTGCCGTGCTGTGCCCATCACTTTTGCTTTGCCCAGGGAGGCCTGTCAGGGTGAAAAGCCTCCCTTGATCGTCCAATTCTGCTTTAGTATTTATTTAAGATTTATTTTTGTTACAGAAGTAAGATGGTTGATGCCAAACCTGACCGGGGGACAGGGAAAGAGAAAAATAAAGAGAGAGAAAAAAGGAACAAAAGATTCAATTAAAAAACGATGAGAGAATAGAGAAAAGGTAACAATAAACCGCGCCGAAAAGAAGAGAGATCTCTAAAACAGGAAGCGAGGGAAAAAAAGAAACACAACAAAAGCAGACCAGAGTCTCTTAACCAGCTGTTCCAGCACGCCGTATCCAGACGAACATGTGGCTGCCATCCCTCTGCAGAGCGGACGGGCCGATCCATTCATCCGAATCAGACGGTTTTTCTGCTCCTACACACCAGAACCTGGTTAAAACGGGTCTTTCAGGACATCTTTCTATCCGGTGCGTCGAAGCAGAGAAACCTCCAAAATGTGGAGGACGGCGGCCCTCAGAGGACCGGGGTCTGACCGCCCCCGGCTTTGGCTCGGTGAGCCGTCCGGTGTTCGGTCAGCGGACTCTTTCTGCTCGTGTTCGGCTCTCAGAGGAATCCACTAACCCACCACACGTCTCAGCGCTGTCAGAAAAATACGACTTCCAGAACTTCTGAGAAGCTATTTCTTTGATATTTTGTTGCTCTCCGGGATCCGCTGAGAGTTAAAAGGTAAACAAAGCCAACTGAAATGTGTTTGCTGATCTGGGTCCTGTTTATTCCCTGTTTTCACACTCTGTTACCTGAGCCACTGCTTCAGGATCTCCTCTCTCTCCTCCTCCTCATCCTCCTTACTGCCTCCCTTCCTCCTTTACTTCTTACCACCCTCTCTACCTTCTTTCCTTCCTTTCTTCCTTCCTTCTTTCCTTCCTCCCTCTCTTCCCCTTCCTCTCCCTCTCCATCTTCCTACTCCATCTTCCTTCCTCCCTTTAATTTTCCTCCCCTCCATCTTTCCTCCTCTCTCTCCTTTTCCTTCCTTCCTTCCTTCCTTCCTTCCTTCCTTCCTTCCTTCCTTCCTTCCTTCCTTCCTTCCTTCCTTCCTTCCTTCCTTCGTTCCTTCCTTCCTTCCTTCCTTCCTTCCTTCTTCCCTGTCTTTACCCCCTCTCCTTCTCATTTTCCTTCCTTCCTCCTCCCCTCTTCCCCCTCCATCTTTCCTCCTGTCTCTTCTTTTCCTTCCTTCCTTCCTCCTCCCCTCCCCCCTCTCCATCTCCTTCCTTCTAACTGTCCAGCTAACACATTTTAAACACGCCGATGGGAGGAGTTTCACTGAATTGACACGTGAAATTGAATCCTTTCCACGACACGAAGCATCTGTCTGTACAGTTCAAACCCCCATTTAAAGGGAATCCTGCACATCGATTCTGACCCACAATGCTTTGTAACCCCGGGGGCCGACGCCGCTGCTGTCACGAGTCGCATTTAGTTTCTGCCACCTCGGAAAGTGTCAGAAACCAATAAGATCGCAGCTCCTCGGTCCCTCGGGTGGAGGGCTCCGATCCCATCAACCACAAACCCACATCACAAGCTCTGGAAGCAAAGCGATGGGGACTACAAAGCCAGGAAGTCTAAAGATTATGATCATCAGTGTGCATTACGTGGGGGGGGGGGGGTGATGCATCCTTCGAAAATAACCTCTTTGATGTTGGGTGGAAGCATGTTTCCTTGTCTGTGCCGATGATAGCTGGGCTGCAGGGCTGAAATCTATCACCTTAATCTATTCATCATAAAACTCTTACAACTGACATAACGTTGAGTTTCTTTATGTTGTTTCTGTTTAATTGTTTTGATTTATTATTAAAATGCAGATTGTTCTGTCTGTACTTGGTCGTTTTCTGTTGGTTTTGATCATCTGAACCCAAACAGGCTTACTGTTTTCAAACTGAATTTATTTAGTTTTAATTAGCCTCCATGTTCTTATGGCAGAAAAACAGCTGCTCCTTCTGGTTTCCTGTAGATGTCAGACTTTCTGAGACAGAAAAAAACTATCTCCCAGTCCTGTTAAAACTCATTTTAACAGCTTAACTTTAAAGTGGCCTCGAATTCTGAAATAATTTGGTAATTAATTCTTTACTTTATCTTAAATCATTTAACTTCCAGCGGCAGAGCAGCTGCAGATGACCCAGTATTCACAGCTAAATGGGAATTAGCAGCATGGCTGCAGATTTAGCCTCATCAGATGCATTAAATCTGCATTTCTGTTCTGCTGCAGGGCATCGAATTAACAAGAAGTACGACTAAAAAGTCCCATTTGCACACGCACACACACTCACATACAAACACACAAGCGCCCGCTGATAAAAAGGTGGAACCTGCCACAGACATGCTTTGTTTACTGAGCACCTCTCGTCTTTCTCCCACTGCTTCCTGCCAGAGTTTGAATGAGAGTTATCCATCTCCCACCCCCAGCAGCCCTCTATAATTACAGGGCCCTGCCTCTAATACTGCCCTCATCACAGAGAGGGTGCCCATCCAACACCAACGACACCCCCACTCTGTGGAAATCAGCTCCACATCAGCCCCACCTCTACCGGTCCCCCCACACACACACATACACTAACATGTGTGTGATTGAGTGTTTCTCAGACATGTAGTGATCAAGAAGATAATCTGATTCATGAGATAAGAGGTAGCTCTCCACTGACGGGTCCCGTGTTGACAAATGACTTTGCCCGAAGTGGCCGAGGACCGTGTTTCTGAGCACCGTCAGGACTTCCTGTTCTGAGCACCGGTCGTTGTTTGATCGCAGGTGAATTCATGAAAAGCTTTGTCATTGTCAAAGGATAACGGATGGGTTTCAGACTCAATTTTAGCCAGCAGGCCCTTTCTGACGTGCACTCTGTTCAAAAGGTAAAGTCGGTTACTCCTGTTTTCTTCAGCATTTTTTTAAGTCTGACTTGATCACATTTACACACAACTAACTAATTTTTTTGCAATCATGCAAAATTCATTTTTATGCAACATAAAAGATGGACTTCTTAAGCAAAGCATCTACTTTTCAGAGGAAAGAGCAAAAAAATCCTTTTTCTACCGAGTTCTTCTGCTGAATCTAAGTTTTTTTTTTGCATAAAATGTTCTGGTACTTTGACTTTCAGACAGTAAAGACTAGCAAACTCGAGAAAGATATAAAAGAAATAGTCTAACTAAAGAAATCCTGTATGTATCCCACATATCCTCGAGCGTCTGTTCGCTGATGCCGGACTTATCAGCAACACCTCTAAATATCTCCGCACAGCCTCCCTGTTCGTGACTGCATTGAAAAGATTCAGCAGTTTCTCTGCAGAGGGGATCAGAGAGAGGGATTTATTCCTCCCCATGTCTTTAGGAGTGGGAGCACGTCCCCGTTCGATCCGCTGACCAGCTCTCCTGCTTCAGAAGGAGCCGCAGTGTGAAACTGAAACCGGAGGTAATCCAGTTTCTGAGAGGGCTGCAGGCGGACCCAGCGAACTCAGTCCACCATCTTGGTTTAAATGTGACATGCAGATCAGGTTTCTCCGGAAAAATCACATTTCCCAGCTGCTGGCCCTCTGCGCGCCCATTAGCTACAGCCTCCTGATCCTTTTGAATCTTCCTTGCACTCCGGCAGCCTCTTCCTTGTATCCAGTCGATGGTTTAACACCCCTGGGTGGGAGGCTTCTGATCAAGTCACACAGGGGGGAATCGATTTTCCGAGAGGGGAATCACTGTTTTCTCCCACCTCTCCACTCAGAGCTCCCTCGAGCCGGGCTGTCATTCAGCTCATTGATGTGTTTGGATTCGGATTCCTCTAACTTTTCATCTATGCACCTCATCGCGGTAACTTTCACCTCAAAGCCTCTTATTTATGCGATCATTTTTTCAATTGAAGAGATTTTTAAAGATTTTTCGATCCGGTGTTTCACTGCATTTGTTGTTTTTGATGTTTCCTCAGCTTTGAAATATATCAATTTAAGCAGAATCGGGTGCATTACAGCAGGAAACATCTCAAACCTGCAGGGCAGCAGCCCAAACAGGACCACAGTATGAGATCCCTGGACTTCTTTACCCGTTTTAAAGTCCTTCAATGGGATTTTAGAGCAAAAGCGAGTTAATCAAAACAACATTGTTACAGTTGTTAAGTTAAAACCTTACAAGGTAAAACATCCGCTGTTTTATCAACTGAAACGGATATTTTCAGTTGTTTCCATCCTCTGCTTAAATCAGGAATGGGCATCACCTTTAGGGATAAACCAAATATTAATGTCAAATTGCCACAGCTCGATGGAAACATTTCATTTCATTGATGTCTGAAAGAGGTTTGACAGCATATGTCTGTGTTGGGTGGGGTTATGGGGCTAAATGATGATAAAAACAAACGCATCCTTCCATCTCTACTCTTTCCTGACCTTATTAGGATGTGCGCTCAGAGGCATGCGAGCGCGTTTCTCCGTGTGGGCGACACAGAGCAGGAGAAGGAGGCACGCGGGTCCAGGAAAACGTGTCCTCTCAAACAAACACGTCCAGATGGAGACACTCCAAGACCTCTTAAGTCATCAGCAATCATTCCCTTGCTATGGATTACGGGGGCCTCCTCAAACACAAGCTCCTGGAGATCGTCAGCTCCCCTTTAGTCCATCCCCAGAAAGCCAATTACAGCCTTCTGACTCCAGTCACCCACCCACCCACCCCTGTCTCCAGGCAGGCCTGATGAAATGTGACAAGAAACTGTGAGTTTATCAGCCTGAGAAAACCGCAAAGCATTAAAAACTAATCATACGCAAAGCTGATTCACGCAGTTTAAGGATCAGCCTATTTTTTCCACCCATCAAACCTTGAGATTTATAAGTTAAATCCATGCTATGGTTTGAAATGGTCATTTTTCATGGTCTGAAATGGTCTTTCTGGGAGTGTAACGGATGCTTCTGAATGCATTTAGAGGTCTTTAAAAAATCAATTGCACTCGTTTTGCACTGGGACTCAGTCAAGGATGTTCATGAATGCAATTTATTCTTGTCTCTCAGACAAAATGACTGATCTAACTATTTTTACATGGATTTTCTGTATGATTAACAAGGCTTAGAAAGACCTAAAAATCCAAAACAGGGAGCTGTGTCTAACATGACAGAAATGAGCAGCAGCCAAATCGATTTTGTGTCTTTTTCACACATGCGAGGGACGTCATCACCATCTAATGAAAAAATATTGATTCTGTTTCAATCTTTTTGGGGCGGTAAGTCAAAGCTGCTGATGTGCATCAGTCAGTTTATTCCAGTGAAAGCCAGAGGTTAGGACTGAGCGGTCGAAGCAATAGCAACAAACCAGCTTGTTTTCTCCTAACAGTCGAGAAAAAAATTGAAAAATGAAAATATCTCTGTCAAACAACATCTGAATGACCAGGGCCTAGACATCTGAGTGAGTGGAGGAAGGAAGAAGGACTTTGAACATTCAGATATTGATCTTAAAAGACAACAAAACTCAGCAAATGAGAAAGTATCTCTTCTCATTATCTCAAACAACTGTTGGCCTATCCATGTAAAAGTGATGTACAGATCCAGCTTCTCAGGTCTTTACATATCTAAGCCAACCCTTTATGTAGTCGCACCTTATTGTTAACTTTTCAAGTTAATATATTTTCTGTCAGTTTTACAAACACATTTTTTTCTTTGTGCATTGTCTGCTCTTTCAGTTCCTGATCTTTTCAAGCAATTTTCAAAGAAATTAGATTTTTATGTGTTTGTTAAGCCACTGATATCTAACCTATGAACCATCATTCAGGCACAAAAAAGGCCCCTAACTCAAGGGATGAGCCGGTGTTGTGTCCACCTCAGCACAGCAGAAGTTTAAAGTGGATCTTTAGGCTCTTTGTCAGCAGCAGTCTGTCACAGAGACATCATTTGTTCCATTTCTGTAGCTGATGTGTGAAAAAGGCCAAAGAGAACTCAGTCTGACAGACAGGAAACAGGATTTCTGAGGATTCCCAAAGAGCTGCTGGCTGGAAACTGGGCGGATCTCAGCCTGGTGAGCAGTGAGTTCCTAAAACATCTGAGGAAACTGGGCATGTGGAGAACAAGAGGGTCTGAAAGTAAAGTCCTTAAGAAAGTGGAACAAATCCAGAAAAGTATTCAAAAACACTCACATGTCTTTGAATTGTGTAACTCTGCTCTGAATCAGTGCGTATCCCCAAATACAATAATCCAGATATCTGCAAGGCCACAGCAAACAGTTGTATGGTTTGAATTAAACAGAGAGCAGCGTAGCTGCTTTAATAAGCCACAAATAGGGAAAAAAAAAGACATTCCCTGAGGTTCAATAAACAAAAAAAAACGTAGTGTGTTGTCTTTTGTGCCATAACATGAACACACAAAAGCACTCGAATCAACTTTACATTTACAAGGTCGATGAAACAGCAATCAGAGCGACTTCATTTACTGCCAGCTCTGACGCACACCTCCGCACAACGGGCCGCGATGGATGAAATGTTGCTCAGAGGAAATTACTTGTGATAAAACTTGGCGCAATGAGGGTAATAAAATGCTAATGAAGAGGCGGGGGCGATTCAGCCATGCATAAAAAGATAACTATCAGCAATGCTGCAGCCAGAGCAGGAGAAAAAACAAAAAAAAGAAAAACACACACATGCATTCTGACCACTTGCAGCCTTTTGGTCACAGGCCGGCTCTCCAGCCACAAACATGAGCCGATTACAGCTGGAATAGCCACAATCACAGAGGCATTGAGTTCAGCAGAGGCAAAAACAATCCCGTAATCAGGCAGAGAATTACCAGCCCATCTCAGGCTCATTCAAGCTCCCTTCATGTACCTAAAGCCGGTTTATTTTTAATGGGGCTCTCCATAAATCCCGCCCACTAAGACTTAAAACCGCTCTGAGACACAGAAAATGTGTCTGAAATGAGGAAGAGCTGTTTTGTAACACATCTGTCAAGCAGCGTTTTTAGCACATTCTAATAAGTAAGGTGGCATTTCTTATTTATGGTCTTTGTAATTGCAAAGTTTTGGCATATGATCGGAAAACAGATGAGGAAAAAAGGCTCCTTTTCCCTGATTCCCACGTGCACAACTCAAATGTGTGCACAGCTTTGAGATTTGAGGGGCGTAAATCATATCCTGAAACATCTTTTTTTCTAAAAATAACTGAGATAATGAATGACAGATTAATGTGATTTGTTTATTTGTGGTTCCCACCTCTGGTTTTACCTCAATTATATATTATCAAACACAAAGAAACATATCAGCTTCCCTGTTCAAATGAGAATTTAATCATTTGCTTTGCACGGTTCTGTTATCTACAGGGATGCAGACTTCAATCAGTTTATTGTCATTTTTGTCAAATCAGATGTGGTTGCTTTGGAGCTTGGTTTGCTCGATTTCACTTTGGTGAGAATCCGAATCCTTTTTACTCCCTTTTTTCAGACTCAAAACAAACTCACTGCCCAAACCACTTTCACCAAGAAGCTCCAGCTGGACTCTTTCTTTACACTCGTTTAATTCCATCGTGGATATATCTGACCGACACTAAACTGGACTTGGATAAGAGTGAGAAACAGCACATTTCTAACTTGTGTCTGAGCAGTTCTTGGCTTCCTATTTGTGGATTAGCGGCTGTGAGATGTTTAGTATTCAGAGAGGAGGAATGGAACCGGTGGCCTCAGAAACAAAGCCCCCTCAGTGTGTGGCTCCAGAAAAACGTTTGCTCCCACACTAACCGGCTGCTCATCACTACTCTGCACAGGACCGACTCCCTGCTGCCCGTGTAGCGAATGCAAATCAACATTTAATCACCAAAGAATGCATGAAGCTGGTTTACTTGCCCGAACCAAACTCATGGAGTTGATGGGAGGTTCAGCTGCCCTGAAACAGAAAACAGAGAATTGAATTAGCAGACGCCCTGTGGACAGCAAATTACTCAGTGTGCAGTTTTATTTAGAGCCAATTAGGGAATATTTGTTTCCGTCTACAAAATCTGTGTTTCTGCTCCAAGGAAACAGAATAACATTGGCAGAAATATTTTTTCCAGAGGGTGCTTTGTCTTCCTTCGAGTACCGAACCGGTTTTCCTTCTGCCTCAGCGAGGCAGATCAATGGGAGCCCTGGTTCACAGTCCACTCCACAGCAGCCACTCAAAAACCTGCTTCAGTGCTTCATTTAGAGGCAAAGGTTGTGCTCTTTACGCTTTAGGGCACCTGGCAGAGTGAATCAGACCTAAAGAAAGAGGGGTTTTTGTTCTTGGGAAGGTGTGGGAGTCTGAATGCGGCTGCGCTGCCAGGACCTGGACGGCCTGTTTGTCTGAGACGTGCCTGAGATGCCAAACAGAGCGCCGCTCCTCAGAGGACGGGAACACATCGACTGGATTATTGATCCAGGTTTTATTTTCTTTTATTAGCGATCTGGAATCTACCAACATTAAACCCGGAGCAACACAATATCCGAAAGACAGGAATGAACTCAAGCTCTCCTTTAAAGGGAAATATGTGCATTTGAACTCATCCAACAGTAAATTAGGGATCAGATTTAGACTTCTGATTCAAAACTCCATAAGAAACATATCTGGGTATTGTCAAGTCATCAATGTCTGAGACAAAATACAAATCAAACCTGGATCCAGATTTGTCCATAAACTAAATAAACAGTGTGAAATTAACAGCTTTTCGGGAGGTAGGTTGGCCACATTTTCCCATTTTAAGAAGTATTCATAAGACCTGCATCAAATCTTTGGAATGAACACGAGGCATCTCAATGATTTCTGACCAAACCAAAGCACTGAATTCACTCATCAGCGTACGCCTGACCATAAGCATTTATCCTGAGGACATTTAGGCCCTGGGCTCAACTTCTCTGGCTGAAAGCATCTGGCTGGAGACCCAAACACAACACGCTGTTATCCCAAAACTCAACACGCTGACACACAGCGGAGCCACAGGTTTGAGGAAAGCACAGCTTTGTATTTATAAAGCACCTTTCATACAAGTAAAGTATCATTTTGCAAACAAAATAAGAATAAAATAGGTCCCCAAAAAACATTTAAAACGCCCTCTGAGTACAACAAAAGACAGTCTGATAATGATTTCTAACTGAAGCCATTAAAGGCTTTAAATTAGTTTTAAAATCAAAACACAGATTTTAAAGCTGGAGTAGCACAAACTCGCTTTCTGGTCTTCTGATTCTGCTTCGGAGGAAATGGGGGGGGGGTTCTCCATGACCAGGCTCAGCGCTGACCAACGGCGGCCATGTTTTATGGATGCTGTCGGTGATAAAGTTAATCAGCCTTTTTTTTTTTGTAATCATCATAGCTCCTTGTAAAACTGTCATTAAAAGGGAAATGTCCAGCTCAGGCCTGATTACTCTGCACCAATCACATCTGTGGTGATAACGACTGAGTTTATGATCATTAAAGCGTCCGAAGCTCTTCTGTTGCATGTTGCCAAAGCTCAGCCACAGTAAAGAAAAAGGCAGCATCCTTTGTGGGTTTGCTGTTCTAGAGGCTTTTGGCCCTACAGGGTGTTGCTGTCACATGATTTTTCCCACTTTAAAGGAGATTTCTGGCCCCCAGTGTCGCAACATGAGGGAATTCTTCTGTAGCTTTCTGTTTAAATCTTCTAAAAATGGAAGCTGTGCTTTAGTCTGAGCCACTTAGACCTCTTTCAAAATGTGTTCAAATAGAAAAAAAAATATGACGAATTTGATTTAATGTGTCTCCACTGATCTGGTTATTGGTGATGAGCTCCACATCAGGATGGATATGGAGCTCGTAAAGATAGATGCATCCTTATGAGCGAGGTAGTTTCGGTAACTAAACCTAAATAAACAGCATCTATCACAGCAGCAAAATCCCCAAACACAAACTGGGTTTTCATGCTACTTCCAAAGTAAATCTTAAGGGATTTTTTAAAAGAAGAAATGTGAGTTTGGCACCTTTAATGGATTTGTGCTAGTATGAGCCAAAAAAATACAAATGTGATGGAAGAAATAAAAGAAAATGAGAACAAAGAAGAGAGGTGGAAAGAAATTAAGAAAATGACAATAAAAAAGAAAATAAGGAAAAAGAAATTAAAAAGAAAATGGGGAAAAAGACAAAAAGGAAAAAAGATTAAATGAGGAAAAAAGGGAGTAGAAAAACAGATAAAAGGAAAAACAAAAGAGATCCATAAAAGGAAAATAGAGCGACCTCTCACAGTAATCCTGGGAATTATTAAATAACATTATATCTGACAGGAGTCAGGTTGGTACTGCCAGTCAGATGTTTCACCAGGAACAACCTTTTCCCAATCAGATTTTCTTAATGTCACTCAAAAAAGAGTCGTGGACGTTCATTAAAGGCTCATAAAATGTAACTTAATCTATTTATCTATTTATGTGGCTCCATTGTACAACACATTCAAACCAGTGTGTGCTCTCTCTTCGTTACATCTCTGCTGGTCTGATAAATTATGGTGAGAATGAAATGAGGGGACAGAATAGTAATTTAAGAGCAGCTCGAGAGCCTTTGAAAGTTTTCTGTCTGAGGGGACAAAATGAACAACAATGAACGATAAATAATGCTGTCTGTGCCTCTGTGTGTCCGTGTTTGTGCTGGCGGACACATTTTTTGCCTCCCTGAACACACAAACTCACACTGGAAAGAGAAATATTCTGCAGAAAGGAAACAGGAGCAGCAGCTCTGAGCGAGATCCAGACACCAGGCAGATAAAAATTCCTTCCACGAGTGTGAGGAAGCCGGGTTCAGGCAGGGTTGAGGCAGAAAAGTGAGGAGATTCCACGGCAACAAACCCCCTTAATGTGGTCTTAGGGTCAGGACGTGGAGGCCCGGTTGCCACATATCAGCCAAGCACGTCTTCTGCATTCAAAATGGAGACAAAAGGACAAATTCTCCAAAGAACCCAACGAAATGTGGGTCTGCAGAGCAAAACGAATGGTCCAATGAAAGAAACCCCGATGTAGGAAACTGTTAAAACTGGAAAGGTGTTTCTGAATGTTTAAGAACAACATGGAGGCTGTTTCACTCTAGGTCCTTACAGGTTGCTGAGGACTGAGGGTCTGCACAGGCTGGGATTCTGACATCGAATCAACAGCATCTCCAAGTAGATCATAGGTTTCTGAAAACAGCAAATGGGGACGTTTCACTGCATTTTACTGCCGATTATTTTATAAATACGCAGCCATGTTAACTGAGAGATGGACCTCTAGCTGACCAGCTCCTGGTGGCTGAATCAGAAATGTTCTCCATGAAGTGGGGCTGTCCAGAAGCCATGAAGGAAGGAGACAGGAGGAAAGGCTGAGCTCTGCCAGAGGAACCAGAAGTGGAAGAACCCCAGCAGCTCTGATGGAGGGATGGATCCTCCAGAGCTTTGGGACCACCTTCAAGAAGCTAGAGAGCTTTTCCTGGAGGCTCCTCACAGAGAGGAGTTTAGAGCCATTTTAATGTAAAACAAGCCTAAATACTGAGTGGATTTGAGTTCAAACGTCTCGGGGCTGTAAAGAGGAGAAAAAAACAGGCATTTCCATCACGTGGGATGTGGATCCGTCCCTGTAATAGCAGGCACATTTAGCACCTCGCTCGGGAACATCTCGGCTCTGAAGGTGCCTCCACAACACGACACATCCAAACTAATTATCTCCTTATTTTTCGCTGGTTCTGCTCCCCGTTGGCTGTTTCTACCTCTGCCCAACAGCTTTTGTGAGTCTGTGTCAGGAGCCGCTGTCAGCGGGCTCAAGCGTCCTATGTAATGACTCAGCGTTTTTGGATTAGCGGGAGAGTTTTAGACTCTGTATCAGCTGTAGATGCCACGAACCACTTAAACAGCTGTGACTAAATAAGGTTTATCTGCTTTCATAACTGAGAGAGAAACACACCCAGAGGCCAGACTGTCTCTTACCCAACCCCGGTGGTCTCCCTTATAACAGAGAGACCTCTGTGATGAGGATTTATTAGTGTAACAAACTGCTTGAAGCTGCATGTCGCGCGACTAAACGAGAGCTGAAAAATGGAGGCTGACTGACTTTAGCTGACAGCTAACAGCTTTATGGATCTGAGGCTGAGGAAGGCGAAACCATGAGAGAGGACCCAATGTCTATCAGCCAATCACACAACAGGAGGCCGAGACAAGTCGCCGACGTTGGCGGCGAGCATCAAAATGGGGAAAAAAGGGGGTTCGAATGGTTCTAGATGGGACTGTTTGTTGGTCTGATTGCTCGGAAACTGTTGGGAGTTTGGTCCGAAACAGCTAAAAATGTCCAGTGTGAGATGTGAGAGGTCAGAAGTCAATTGGCAGGCTGGCAAGGGGGGGGGGCCTAAGGCTGCAGCACACACAGAACCACCAGAACCGGACAAAAGGCGTCCGGAAAAATGCCGCGTCGGGATCTAAGCCGCCACGCTCAAACGGAAGGTCAGAATCTGGCCCAAAGGCTTGAAAATGTGGCTCCATCCTGCCTTCATCGGGGTCCAGAACTCTGGAGAGAACATCCTCAGACGAGCTGGCGCTCGCCCTCCTCGTAGACGGCCCCAGTTCTCCTGGACCTGTCCATTTTCTTATAAAGTATTCATGGAGCAAGACCTCCGAGAAAGGTTTCCAACTCCTCATTTAACGTTTGCCATTCAGAATTAAGTCGGTTCTGGAGGCGGAAGGGGGGTCGGACCTCAGAAAGGCGGCACGGTGAGTGTTTGTGCAAAGAAACTTGAATCTTAAAGTTCAGATAAAGACTTCTGACTAAATAAATGTCTGAAACATTATGAAAACAACAAAGAAGCTCCCCACTGGCTGACAGTAATAACTGCCGGGTATTCGGTAGCCCTGATGGGAGCTCTATTGTTCAGCCTGAACATGCTGAGCATGAGTCACTTTCCCTTTTATTTCTAGAAGCAGAACGAGTCAAAATTATCACGTTTCCAGACCGACTGCTTGTTTCTTTCACGGATCTGTTGTTTAAATGAAAAAAGCCTCTAGGCCGAAAGAAGATAAAAGCAGTGACACATCTTGAGGCTGACAGACAGAACGAAGCAGGCACAGAACATGCAGATCGGGGCCCATCGTGTAGGGGGATAATCACTTTAAAGGCACGAGGTGGAAATGATAGACCAATAGAAACAAGGACAGTCACAGAGAGCAAACAGCTGTAATAAATCAGAGAGGCTCTGGCAGGTAACAGCAGAGGAAACACCAGCTCTGTGGAGCAGAATTAGATTAAGACTATAAAGAAAGGGCCTGAGAAACAGATGGAAACAATACAGCCAGAGATGGAGATGAAGGGCAGGGAGGAAACAATGGAGACTACTTCAATAATCGTCCTTTCCTGCGCTCTGTTTGGAGCAGAGATGCAGGCAACGCCACAGTTTCCCAGGACTCTGAGCAGGGATGCGGGCAGCCGCGGGCATCGGAAAGAGGAGAAACTTCAAGGCAGCAAAGTGAAACTGCTGCACAAACAGAAACGAGTTCGCTTAAAATGGGGGATTCACATCAGCTCTGTGTTTATTTGTGCTTCGTCAAGGTTTTTTGAATCTATTTAACCCTTTAATGCCCTACATACAGTCTTTAATTCATGGATTTGAGTCCAAATTTGGATTAAAAAATACTGTTTTTTAATTTTTTTATTTTGCACTGTGGTTTATGGTTAAAACTTGCAGAAAATATTGGTTAAATAAATAAATAAAAACACATAAATTAGATATATTTTCCTCAGAGAGCCAAACAAAGAGTTGAGATTAAGAAAAAAATCTTCAATTTTTCATTTTATCTTTGGTCCGGCCACATAGGATTTAATTTACCCCCCGAAAACACAAACAGGGGCCTTAAAACAGGCCGAACAAACAGAACAAAAGGATCTGGCACACAATAAATGAATGGGACGTGTAAACATGCTGATCTGACCAGTTTGGCACATAAGAGGAAACTAAATAAAAGATGAATCACCAGTAAAATGAATGAACAGCAAATAATCAAACACAAGAGTAAGTTGATATGGACAGAAATGACTAAATGGTCTGATTTTTAAGTGTGACTCGGTGACGTATGAAAAGGATCTCCTTCTGAAATCAGGTGGCGAGTTGAGTTAGTTGCTGAGAGGAAAAACAAAGTCTGTTCCAAGAAGGAAGCAGCTCTCCTTGAAGACGAATGTTGTTCCGTGGGAGGCGGGCCCCCGCTGCAGGGCTAATTTTATTAGCTAAAGTTCATCGTCTGCCTGTTGCTTCCTCCTTCTCCTCATCCTGTCTTCAGTTCCTCCTCATCGTCCTCCAGCTGGGATGAAAAGGGAGGCCTCTCCGCTGCCAGCTGGAGATCAATCTGTGCTGGAGATTTCTCCGCGTTTGAAGGATTTGCTGAAAAACTCGGAGCCAGAATGTCGCATCTGATCATGATCAATGGGACTTTTCCTTCTGTTAGCTTTCACCACACACACCTGCAGCCTGAAACCCAATGAAAGAGACCAGAAGGGACCAAATCCTGATAAAAAAGAGAGATCCCTTTTCCACCCGTCCGAGGTCGGCAGCCTTTAACACTCAAGGCCATTTGGACCTGTTTCCCACAGAAAAGTAGCAACAGACAGCCATAAAAACCTTTTGATACCGAAAACACTGAATATATTGTTTTGTTTGCCTTAAGGCAATGGAAACTATCATGTGTGGCATCTGTTGCACTAATAAAGCTGAATTTGGTTTCTGTGCAGCAAAAGCCGACGCTGACGTTCATGTAAAATATTCGTTCAATAAAGAGCCATCGTGTGTTTTGGGAGCGTGCAGCTGGCGGCCAGCTTGATCAACAAGAGGACCAGTTCACCGAGCAATGGAAGAAATAGATTGGAAACATAACAGACAATTAAATGAGTCGTTTTTAACTGATTAATGAGATTTTTGCTCCTGAACTTTAGTGCACAGTGTCTGCAAATCAGGGCAATTAATGCAATAAACTGATTTCATTTTCTAATCTGTCATTGGAAATATTCCTGGATGTGAAAAACCGTTTGGTAAAATTAGATTTTGGATCCTATTTGACCAAATCCGCGTCCCCTACTGGCCTTCACATCTGCATTAAGGTTTTCAGCCTAAAACAGGAGCCATTGGTTTGATTTATTTTCGGCATCACAAGTGATGAAACACCAAGAGGGATGCGGAATACCATTTATCCCAGCTAAAAGAAACTGAATAAATGAAAATAATACTAATATAAAAAACAGAAAATAAGAAAATTCTGTTTTTAGTTGCCCTAGTGTCTTTTTTTCCCATTGTACATATATTTTGTTGATGTATTACTTAATTAAAGTTAAATTAAATTAAAATCAAAATCAATAGCCTATGAATATATAAAACATATAAAAAGCTATAAAAATAATAACAAAGATGTATGAAAAGGACATTAAACCCGCTTTACCCACAGAGACGTTCCACTGCTCGCTATTGGCTGTGTGGGGAGGGTTTATAAAGCTCAGAACAAACATAAATCCTAAATTAATATGAGACCACCACCTCACTGGGGGGGGTCTGGGACCAAACCCCTGTGATACACGAGGATTTGAGAAACAAATGAATATGTTCTTTAATCCTTTCTTTGACTCAGATCTCTCCACCAGCTCAGTGTTTTCCACCATATGAGGCTCCCTTTCCTCACCTGAGATGAACTCAGCTGATGAGTGTGTGTGTGTTCAGCGTGTGTGTTCAGTGTGTGTGTGTGTGTGAGGGGGCGCGGATCTGCCTGATCCAGGTGGTCTCTCAGCGGGCGCCTTGTTCATCAGGATGTTGGAACTCCATGCACCAGCAGCCGCACACTCACAGGTCAAAGCACACACACACACACATTCACACTCACGCACACTCAGCATTTTCCCCCCAAAACCCTCATTAGACAGGATTTGTCTCCCTGTGATTACTTCAGATAGATTTGAACGTATTTGTATGATTAAAGATGGAAGAGGAGCGACGTTTTTTTTTTAAGCTTTTCAAATCTGCATCGTCGACTCCTCTCAGCTAAAATCAGCCTTGAATAATAAAATTCTTTCCTCCACTTTGCCTGATTAAAGACAACTGGAATCCACACGGTTTAAAAATACGACGCCATGAATAAAACATCTGTTTACTCCTTGATTAGCTTTCTATACTGTGCACGTGTCCCAGGAGGCTGGTTTGCATAGGAGCAGTCTGCCGGGTGGAGGTCCCGCCGGACCCGCGGCGTGCACGTGCGCGCACGGGCGTGCACGTTGTTTGGGGACGGGTGTTGGGTCGGACGGGAGGTTAACCAATCAAAGCTGGGCTGAACGTGTGAGTGTGTTGTTGTTCAGGAGGCGAAACACAAACTGGGTGACAGGAACAGAAAATGGAAAAACATGCACGAGTGGCTGCATGATTCCCGCCCGGAGCAGGAACAGACAAACGGGAAGCTGCTAAAGAAACCCGGGGCGTTCTCACTTTTTGCCCCTTTAAGCCGCGAGGACAAAACACCGAAGCTCAGTCAGATCGCTGCATCTCTGCAGCTCATTTCAAAGCCGGAGCGCCGCACAGATTCCACGTGATTCCGAGGTATTCCGCCGGATTCGGGGAGTTCGTTCAGGCTTCAGCCGGCCTCGTTTCCCACAGCTCGGTCATAGCTGGTGGCTGTAAGCAGCACCAGGTTGTTAATCCAAGAACCAGAAGAAAAACGAGCCCATAAATGGAGATTTCAAATGAATTTCTGAGAAACGAATAAAAAATTTGCCCTTACAGAATGTGACTCATTGTTGGATTTAAGTACAAAGTTGAAGTATGTGCTCTTCAACACTCACATTACTTATCGGTCATTTATTTTTAGAGGAACGTCAATACACTGACATGCAAAGACGGCAGACATTTGTGCATTTAGCAGACACTTTTACCCAAAGCAACTCACAAGAATACAAGAAAATTACGCACAGAGCAATCTAAGAGCAAATATCAAGAGTCTGCCGGGAATGGAGGGCCGATCGTCAGCTCGTTTTAATGCAGACGGAGCAAAGAAGAAGAAACGGGGGAATGGATTGGTGGGAGGAGAAGGTGAAAGATAACTACAGTAAAGGGTTATTTTGTTATGAGAGGAGAAAGTCTTGGAAAAGCGAAGGCACCTGGAGGGCCTTTCTGCCAGCGGGGGACCAGAGAGGAGCCAGGAGGTCACAGTGTGGTCACTAGTGTCTGACCCGAGAGGCTGCAGGTAGCCGGCGTGGCTCCATGACCTGGGGAGGGGCATGAGCCCTTTGAGGGAGGTCCCAGACCATCAGCAGCAGCTAACCCTAACCCTAACCCTAACTAGAAACCCCACCAGGAGCCGGAAGCTCAGGAACGGCCTGATTCCTTCTTTTGTTCAAAAACAGACGGTAGGAGGAGGTCAGAGGTCAGAGGTCATCTTCCTGCAGGTGTAAGCGTACAGATGTCCCACTTTACTTCTTCTCCCCCGCCTCATGCTTCGGCCTTTGCTCTGACGGGCTTATGCAACATGACTCGTCTCCCCCTCCAGGGGGCAGAGTTATATAACTCCAGAGGTCCCACAGGGGCCCAGAATAACCTGAGGAGCAGCCCCCACACCTCTGACTCCGGTGGGGGGTGTGGGGAGGGGGGGGGGGGGGGGCTCCCTCTGACAGCCTGGCAGACAACATTTGGGGGACTCAGATCAATTCCTGAACCATGATGAGAGAATCAATGCGGCCGAGCTGCACCCCCCCCCGGCCGAGCAGACGCCCGGAGCCGGGGGCCTCGGCGGGACCGTCGAGACAGTTCTGCCCGTCGCCGGGGTAACGGCACCCGGGAGGACGGTGCATGATGCAAAGCTCCGTGAGCACCAGGATCCAGTCCGCTGTTTCAGGGGGGGGGGGGCGGGTGGAAAAACTGGTGATTACTGTTGCTTCCTCCAGAATAAGAAACTCCAAGAGGCCGCTCGTTATGGAAATATGAAACATTTCTGAGCGGTTTAAAGAGCCGGGATGGATGAAAGGGACGTCGGGCTGCACCCAGGCACACAAAACCAAACAAACAGCATTAGGAAGGATGAGAAAAGTCCACTTTAAAACGCTGGTGGGCTTCATCAGAAGTCCCATTACTCTTTTTATGGGGATTCAATCCCACTTTATGGGAAAGGTGAGAAGAAAAGAACAATCAGTGCCGACAACGCGTGTGACAACGCGTCTTATTGATACTGCAGCTCACAGAGAACCTCATCAGAGACACAACGACTCAGCGCCATGACCCCGAGTCTGATAGCTGCCCTTTAAAGCACAGGGTGAGCACAGGGGGGGGGGAGAAACAGCTGTAAGGAGGTAGAGGGAGTCACCGCATGCTGTGAGCGGTTTCCAGCTGTTCAGCCTCTGGGTTAGACATCCAAAACTGTGTCCTATGAAGTATGGGCTCATTCTGAGTCCTGTCATATGAAAATGTAGCAAAGTCTTTCAGTAAAGACTTAGAGAGACAACAGAAAACAAAAAAAAACAACATATATATATATATGTACATATATATGTGTGTGTGTGTGTGTGTGCGTGTGCGTGTGCGTGTGTGTGTGTGTGTGTGTGTGCGTGTGTGGTCATGTGCGGTCCACGTGCCGCTGATATAACGAGCTCCCCTCATTACGACGGCATGTTCTTATTAAAGGCAAACATTTCATTGTGGCTCTGGCATAAGCGAGCCGTTACCAGCCGTGGAGAATGAGAGCGACAGGCATTATTAAACACGGCTCCCCGTTTAATAAAAGCTACACCTCGGGGTCACGGGGAAAGGGAAAAAAAAGTCAGAAATCATGCAGACTTTTTGGACAGTTTCAGTGAAGAGAATAAAAACTACCGAAGGAGCCGGAGTGAGTTTCAGGAGCCAGAAATGAGAAAAAACTGTGAGCAAAAACACCAGTAAATTTATGAGGAATGTCGATATTTATCTGATCAATAAAGGATGCAGAGGGAAACAATTCCTCATCTGCAGTTCACCTTAAAACCCATCAGAAGAAAAGCAGAACAGGTACTTTTTACAGAGTTATTTCTCCATTTCCAGCACTTAATTATCAGCCTAACTTCCATCTGCGGCCTGTGACAGAAAGTGGAATTAGTTCTGGTCTCTGTCATGTTTCTGTGGAAGAGAAATGTTTGTTTAACCGGTTATTCAACCCTAGACAGCCCTGAATGAGCTGCTGAGGATGCTAATGTTAGAAATGTTGATGACATCAGCGAAAAACAGAAGGATTTTTCGGTTCAGGTTTAATGCAAAGTGCAGGATTTCCTCTCTCTGTGTGAAAAGTGGATTCTATTCCGAACGGGAGGCTGAACTGCTGCTTGTTAATCTGCATTTTCCATATTCAGGCTTGCCACTGACATTTGCATCCTTTTTAATTAATTCCTCATCTTGCAGACTTGCACGTGTGTGCGGCTTAGGAGTTGCACGTTGATGGGAAACTCTGTGTTTTCCATTCACTCCGCACCTCTTCTCCCCAGAAAAGGTCTCAGCAGATGTTTTACTGCAGATTAAGCGGAGCCCGGCGAGCCGATCGGCCACAGAGACAGAAGAATAAGTGTCAGCAGACGGGTCTTTACGGCTCGGGCCCTCAGACTGGAGGATAAGTGCCGAATAGGCAGAGCAGAATCACAGAACGCGCCCCCTAACAAAGAGGTGGGGTCAGCAGGACGTCTTATCGGGCCTGGCCATGCAGCGGGCTCCCACCGGTGAGGACGGGCCTTCTCTTACACAGCTGCATTTTAATATCTCCTTTTAACGCGTCCCCTTTTCCCTTACCGAATACAGAACGTTCCTCACTCTAAACGCAGCCATGAATCCTCCTCCGGATCGTCTGCAGCTCTGACGGAGCCTTTTCTGGTGGACAGTCCAGTCCGAGTAGGAGGAATAAAGGTCATTTTACCACAGTAAAGGCATGGGTGGGTTTCTCCCTTTGCCCACAATGCAACCGTAAACTGTTAAATATAAATTAAAATACAGTCAAGAGTGAGAGAGACAGAAGAATGGAGATAGGGGAACAGGAGACCTAAATATTTTAAGGTGTTTAAATCCAAATCCAAATCCCTAAAACCTGGAGCAGTGTGTAAAATATAATGAGAGAAGGCAAAGACACGTCAAACTAACACAATTAAATAGTTAAAAGTCTGGTTTGTCTTCATGTGAATAAAATATTCACAAAAAATTTAACTATTCTGTTTTTATTTACATTTTAGAAAATACACTGATTAATCTGCGATTAGCATTCATCTATTAATTTAAATTACATTTTATTTAAACAAAAAATTGAGTTTTTCACTAAATTCTCGATATTTCGCATAACCATTGAAACATAGGTAGGTTTTGACAAAATGTGCTCGCAAAAGTAGTTTTAACACACTTTTTCTTTTATACTTTTCAATGTATTTATGCAGAAGAAAAATAAACTTTCCTGCTTTTATCTGAAATCATCTGTAACCAATGAAAGGCTCATTAATCCAATCAGAAACAGTCGGGCAGTCACATGACCACACGCACCAAGAACCAAGCCTCAGTCTAACATGTCCCCTGACATGTTTAAGGTGTCCAAAGCTGAACTCTAACACCAGATTTGGTGTATATTTCAGTCTTTGAGGCCTCAGACGTCTTCTCTCCTCTCTAAAAAACGATTCCTGCTTCGTTTTGTCCCTGAAAAGCCGCAGCAGTCTTGCACAAACCACTGTCTGTTTGCGTTTGCATGCCTTTGTGAGCGTTTTGTGTTGTGGACGCCGTGTCCCCCCCCCCCCTTCGGCCTCTCTGCTGGCTGCCTCTCAGCCTTCCCCTTGTCTTCCTCCCTGGTATCCTCTCACTGTCACGCACCGCTCTTTGTTTCCTCCTCCCCGCCGCCTGGCACCGAACGGCGCCCACAGCTCCAGCTCCTCATCGCTGTCGGCTCACACGTTTCATCTCCCATTCTGCTCATTTCAGCCAGCACGCCAGTAAACGTCCGTTTCTGCTACGACCGTTTATCCAAGGTCAATTATTAAGCGTTTCAGATAGAACCGGAGCTGGTTTGTGATGCTGGGTCTCTGCTTTGGTGTTAGCAGGTGTGCTCATTAAAAGCGAACCCTGGTCCTTCAACAAAGCCCTGCGTGGTTTCAACAGCTCCATCACACCTCATTTATTAAAATAGTTGGCTCTTTAGAGAGCTGATGGAGGCCCAGGCGTTCAGATCAGGTGTTTTTGGGAAACGCTGCAAATGAGCAGCGCTTTTGTTCTTCTGGGAACAAAACGCCTCTTTTCATAAGGGCATCAATCAAAGGCCACATTTCTGGATGACCCACTTCAATAGAGTTGTGTTTTCTTTTTAAAAAAGATCCTCAAACAAGAATACATGACGTCTTCTGTCCTTTCAATCTCATCTCTATCAGTTTTTTTAGGCTATATACATGGCCGCCATCTTGGAAGCTGCCATCTTGGATCACGGATCAAGTTTTCCCAATAATAAGGGGATCATGTTTCACATCAGAAGAGCAGAAATGTCTCAGAAATCGATCTTCACAGTCAGATTTGCAAAACTTTGTGTTTTGTTAACTTTTGAACCACTTCAGATATCCAAACAGAATGGTCAATTAAATTATATATTTTTCAGTTAATTGTTTTATTTTCCCCGTGACCCCATTATGGAACAAGGGGTAACAACAATGGAAGGATGGATGGTTTATTTTAAGTGTCTCTGTTTATTCTTGGGGCCTTTTATTTCCTGCTGATGTGAGTTTCAGTCCTCTGTGCTCTGAGTCCAGCTCTAAAATGTGTTACAGTACAGAGTATTCAGGCTAACCTCTATATTTAGGCTGTTACAGCAACTTTAAACAGGTTTGCGATGAGACTCAGAAAAGCAGCGCGACCTTGTTTCCGTAAACTTTGGAGCAGACTACAGCACTACAGGGACTTCAGGGAAGTCACCCACAGCTTTAAAACAACAGCAGCAGGAGTCACACAGAGAAAAAGAAAGTTTAGAGGCAGCGTGAAGACGAGGTGGATGGGGTGAGATGAAGAGCGATGGAGGAGTCACGGGGCCCTTAAAGCCTGACGGCTGGGGGAGCCGGGGCTCAGCGGAGCCTCGCGCGCCTCTGTTTCTGCTTTTATTTACTTTTTTTGTTCACACCGACAGGCACAAAGACAGAACTGTGGCAGATCCCTGCAGGAAGCAAACCTGGAGCCCCAAAAAGCATCTCCATCATCCAGCTGTGAGACGGATTTCCCCTTGAACAAAAGTCTTTATGTCCGGGATGCTAACAGCCTGAGCTAAACCGTAGCAGTGTTTGCTGTACAGAAGTTAAAAGTCGCTTTATTTAAAGAACGAAAAGTGACAAGATTAGTTATTTAAAACAGGCCCATCACCTCCTTTATCCCCCATTTCTCAGCTAACACTTTTTCCTGTCAGAAAATCCTCAGAACTCCTGTTTCCTGTCTGTCAAACTGTGTTTTCTTTGGCATTTTTCACACATCAGCTTAAAAAAATGGGAACAAATGATGTGTCGTTTGTGACCAAAGAGCCCAAAGATCCACTTTAAACAGCTTCTCTGCTGAGTTGGACGCAACGCTGGCTCACCCCTTGGGTTAGGAGCCTTTTTTCTGCCTGAATAATTCAAAGGTCAGAGTCAAGTGGATCGACAATTTTAAAAAAGCGATCAAGCTAGGAAGCACAAAATCACCAGTGGAGTCCTAGCCCCACCAGCTTTAATGCTCAGACACTGGACCTTTCAGTTCGCTGCGTTTAGTGTGTTAATCTTTATTATGGGAACAAATAGGATAATGACTGTCTCCGCTGTTACGCCACGGCTGTTTGAGATTAACCGACCTGTTCTCAACCCCAGCAAAGCATCTGAGTACACTTTTATTATAATGAAAAATTCAGAGGCTCTGTTATATTAAGACTCAGTGCTGGAGAGGACAGAAGTCGGGAGGAAAAGAACATTAATCTGACGAACGGCAGAGTTAATTCTTCTTTCTTTATCTTTTGCATGTCCGAAACCCTCAGAAATAATCACAAAAGATTAAAAATAATGATTGGTTTTAAATTAATAAAACTAAAAGAAGTGAAAACATAACAGCTTTTTATAAGAAAAACCTCCTTTTCGAGCTCACTCCAAGGCTTAGAGACTAAGCCTTTCAATCAATAGGCCTACTTCATGAAAATTAATGAATGCTGGCTAACAAAACACTCATAAATGTTCTGAATCCACTAATTAAGACCCTCGTCCTCTCATCTGAAGGGTCAAAGTGAGTGCAGGGACACGTTTTTAATCAGTTAGAATGTTAAGAGCAGGTTTTTTAGAACAACAATACAGATCCTGGTCCTTTCTTATTGCCCCTTATTGCTTTCACACTCAGAAAAGCGGACAAAAACAACCACATGTTGGCACATGTTTAAAACGTTTTTTCCAAGTTCGATTTGCATTCTTGCATGAAACTGTGTTTCAGATCTAATGTGTAATGTATGAAAAGCCTTCAGGCAAAAAAAAAATCTGCCTAAAACTATGACTGCTTTTCAAACTTCATGCATGCGGGAGGTCATTTAATGTTACCAAACGTTGTGGGAATATAAACAACAGCAGCTGAGGTCTTTTTTTGGCAAAACACTGCATATATAACAGCTTTAGTGGAGCCAAAAACACTAATCAAAGTATTTCTGATCAATTCTTTTCGCTTCGGCTTATGAGCTTTTAGCTAATCTGATGTCTCTGTATCTAAGAATCATGGCTTTTGGTTCATCAGCTTTAAAAAATGCATCATTTTTATCAACGTTTTATTGAGAAACATGAACAACTAGGTCGTTGCAGGTCATCTGGACTGTTTTTGAAACATGAATCAATATTCTGCTCAGAGCAAAAGATGAAAACATGGAATATATCGGAGGATTAACTCTCGAAGCCTCCTCAGGCTCGTCGTACAGTCATGCTGGTAATTTGATCAGGTAGCTCCTCTCACCTTCCACTCTGAGGACCCTCAACTCCTGACGGCGTTTGTTAAACCGTGAGCTGCCGCCGGCCTGTAATCTCCCTGCTGGCGAGCAGAGGTTTGGTTGACGAGCCCCTTTAAGTGCTCTGATCGTTGTGAATATTCATGAGGAAGCAGCATCACAGAAACACACTTCTCCAAATCTGGCGTAAGCCAATTAAGTGGAAAATTGTGAGCTGGTTGCTACATGTTTCTGCCTCTCGAGGACGCGCACCGCAGAGCACGGTGTGACATCTCATTTCTTTGGAATTTGAAATTCGGAAAATTGTCAAACGGCTTTTTATTGCGCGATTGACTCACTTCTCTGTACCGGCCCAGTTTCAGAGCAGGAGCTCCTGAACCGGTGCTGATGGGAAGGATCTGAGGAAGTCAGAGCAGGTGGACACACAGAAGCCTCGGTACAGACACAGCCCCACACAACTCTGAGGGATGCACATATTCCTGGGCCTTTACTGTACTGTTGTTTTTCTATAAATAAATCAGATGTTTCTGAGTCCCTTTGCTTCTCCAGGGATTGCGCAAGAACACTCAGAGTTTCTCTTCCTGGTCGAGAGTTTGTTCAACCTGTGAAACCGTCTGTGAAGTGGGAGGAAACAAAGGTTTGGACCCAACACAATAGATCGGGCCTGTTCGGATTAAAAGAGTAAAAATAAAACCTACTAAATCTGTTTCCTTGTAAGAACTGTAGACAGCAAAAGGTCACAGACTCAGTGCATCCCGAGTAGCATCAGTATCGATCCACCTTTAATCTCACTTCATTAGAAGGATGTAGCTTTTCCTATCATGCTCTAACTTTACCAGGGAAGGAATCAAACAGAAGCCAATCGGTAATCTCTCCAGAGAGGCATAAAAAGCTCAGATAAAGGCCTTTCTCCGCGCATACATCCCTAAATCACTGTTGGTGTCATATTAAAGGAGATCAGCTTTTATTCCGGCGCTTAGCAGCAACAGCCTGACTTTGTTTACTTTGGCTCCTTAAGTTCAGCTCTGACACAAAGACAGAGATGCAAACAGAGGCTTAGTGTTAAACCCTTCTGTGCTAATCCAGCCATTAGCTGGCCGTGATGACGGATCTCCCCTCAGCCTCTGGCTCCTGTCGTGGAGTCTCATTATGTTAAGAAAGGCTGCGTCTGTGCGTCTCAGCGCTGCCATTGAGAGGCAGCGCAGCCTGAGCTAATAATTGTAAACGCTCTTTTTTAAGTCAGGGACAAACTGGTCACTGTTGCCTGTGTTTGGCTGTTTGCTCTCAACAAACACATCCAGAGACTGGGGACCGCCAGCAGCTCTGGGTTTATGGTTTTCAGGCAAATTTATAGTTAGCGTCTAGTTTTTTGTTTTGATTTCATTATGATTCAATAATGTAAAGCACTTTGTGCTGCTTTTGTATGAAAAGTGCCGTCTGGTCAAACAGGAGGCAGCTTCTTCTTCATCTTCAACAGCCACACACTCATTTTCTAAATTTTTCACTTTATTTTCTCTTTTGTTTGTGTAGTTGCTCACTTTTGCTGCAGAAAGAAAAGTAAAAATAACATATCTGAATACCCCCAGTAAGTAATGGGGATCTGGAACATGTCCATCTTGGAAGCCGCCATCTTGGAAGCCACCATACTGGAAGCCGCCATATTGGATCAAGATTGGATCTCTTTTTTTCCGAATGGGAAGGGGCTCATGTTGCATGTCAAAGAAGGGCAGAATTGCCTCAGAAATCGATTGCTGTCATCAGATTTGCAAAATCTCTGCTGGTTCAAAAGTTTTCTCTTTCCCCAGCTGTAACTGGTGTGAACACTTCATACAGCTGTGCCTCACAGGCAGCGCTCCCAGATGTTATTGACTCAGTATATTTTCAAGCAAAAGTTTGGATGTTAAATTCATCTCTTTCTGCTTTGATGCATCCTACTTTAATAACGCATTTGCATGTCTGTGTCTTGTTCGTTGTATTTATTTGACAATCGTAACAAGGAATTCCAAAGAAAACAATCTAATATAAATTCGTACGGAAATGAAAAACACACCAAGCCAAGCGTGCAGAAAACCGTCGATGCCAAACATATTAAAATCAGCGACTCGTTTCAGAACATGTAGAATTGGTTTGTGACTGCAGACGTCCATGGCAGAACGAATGTGTGCAGGAATATGTGTGTAGTTAGTTGGTTGGGAAAACCTTGTCGCTTCATTTTATTATCACACTGGGCACACTTTTGTGTTGTTTTGTGTTATCGGTTCAGCCCACAGAACAGGTCCAGTCTTTAACAGGACTCAATACGGTTACACACCAGTCACTTTGGGTGGCCTGAGCACATCAGATTTATCGATACCTGCAGATTTTCCCCTACGTCCTCACAGATGTGACCACTTCCCGTTCAAAAAGGCTCCAGGAATACGTGCACACGCCTCGCCTGATGTGCACAGGCCAGCTACGAAAGGTAGAACGTCTCTTCTGTGCATTTTATGTGTTACAAATGAGCCTTCAGCCTCTGGAGCCTCTATAGATCAGCCGTTAAAAATTCAACATGAGATTTGCTTAATGAAGCAGAAAAAGTCTGCGAAAATCCTCCTTTTGGACTTCTTTTCCTTCAGAGCTTTAATGTATTCTCAGCTTCCTTCCTCATTTTTCCTTAACTTCTCCACCTGCACTGAATAAAACAACCTCTCCACTTTGCATTTTATGTTCAAATTTTCATCCTGCTTGCTTTGGATGTTGTAAATCCTCCCGCAGTTTCATCAGGGGCTGAATTATAACGATCAGCCAGATTTGTTCCATTTCAATAAGTCCAAACTTTTTTCTCCGTGAAAAAGCTGCTTTCAGAATGTGAGTTAACTTCCTCTATCGGTTCATTTGAACACATTTCTTGGTAGTTCTGACGGACCGCACCTATCCAGGTAAGATGGAAACTCATCATCTCACCACCTCTCATTTGCATTCAATGCCCTCTGAAGTTAATAGCTGTTGAATTTCAGATCGATCTCCGAGGTGAAAGATTAGAAAAGGGCAAATCAGCAGTGTCAAATCAGGAAAAAGACACATCATCTGTGGTGTTTTAAAGCCGTAATGAATGGCAGAGGTGTGACCTTTACATCAAATCTGATAGACTGTTTCTGGCGGCTGGTTTTCACTTCAGGAGATCTTTTGCCCTTTAACATTTTACTTGGGGGCTTGCTTTCCTCCATTAGATTAACAAAGCCCAGATTTGATAACATGGAGGTACAAAGGGCAAAGGATGGGGCAGCTCTGTGGAAACTATCTGGTTAGAATTGTCATTTGAATTTGGTTTAAATCTGCTCTTACTTATTCAGACATATTACAGGTGAAAGACAGGCTGAGTTAAAAGTAACAGGAAAGCATTGTTTCTCCGAAACAAAAAGGAAATGAGTCATATGGGTCAGGGGCCCATCTTTATTTAGGCCATGTCTGGAAAATGTCCGCCATCTTTAAAGCTGCCACATGACAAGTAGCTAATCAGAAAAGAACAGAATCACCTGGCTCAAACGTTATCAACCCAGAATGTCACATGACCTCCTTCCTAATTGGAAAAACTTGCGCTTGATCCATTATGGCGGCTTTCAAGATGGTAGCAATGATCCCCCCATTAGCTGGTGGGGTGTTTAGATAAGTCATTTCCGTTTTTCGTGCTAGAGTTAAACAGCCGCCTGTAACCACTGACTCGCCCAACAGCAGGAAACAAACAACCACCAGCCTGAACTGCAGCTTTGGTTTGTTCCTCTGGGGCTCCTGTTGCTGTGCAGCGTGACAGATAGGCGAGCGACCGGCCGCTTCTTTTGGGTACGCGCGCACGCCTGCAGACCGCACGGACTCACAAGAAAAACAGCCGCCGGGCCACTGAACTGAGAAGAAACGAGAGAAAAGGATTCTTCCTGCAGAGCGAAGACCGTTTGAAAAACCAATGTCTGCATTGGCTTTTAATCGGGTGCTGATTTGGGCCTCTACCTGAAAGCTTTGTCTTAACAAGGGTGGTGCGGAGCATCACTTTAACCATCAGCAGGGTGATGCAGGAAAGTGATGGAAAGTTAGAAAGTCCAGAGAAAAAACGACCATTACGTGTCTAAGAGGGTACAGCCACGCTGCAGTTTATCCCTCCAGCTGAACAAATCGGTTTCCCCTCCCTCGTTTTCACCGTTTTTAAACCTATTCCTGCTTCACAGTACACAGATACAAGAAAGGCCCCCACCAGAGTGCCACGGCAGGGGTCAGAAATGTTCAGCAGAACAGAGGAACACCGAGAACCAAACGACAAAATGCCAGCAGCTGGTTTTACAGTGCATTCATCCAGTGACGGTCTGTTTTTCTGCTCCAGACTCACACAAACTCATTCACACCTTCCAGACACTCCTGTTACTTTTGTAGCTCATAAAGTCCATTTTGGATAGAAAACTGTTACCGATTTCATCTTTAAGAGGAACCAGACAGCACAGAGTACAAAGAAAAGGTAATAAAAGACAACAAAATAAACACATTTATTTATCTTAAGCATATTTTTATGACTATTTTACTTCATTTCTGTTTATCCATCCATTTGCTTTCAACTGAAAAAATGACATAATTTCAACCAGTTCTTTCTGGGGAATCCTGAAATATTCCCGGGACTTAATATTTATACAAGTCCTCCAGCAGTTTCTTGATCTAACTCACAGCTTCCTCCCAAATAAGCATCCCCAGCAGTTCCTGCGGAGGCAACAGTCTCCGTCTGTTTCAATTAACCCTTCTTTAAGGATCATCTCAGTTTAAATTCAGCTGTTTCTGTGTGTAGGGGTTTGGATTCTTCCAGCCAGCAGCTGAAAACGTGTGGCCATAGCTGAAGGCTGGAGAGTAAGCTGGGATGATTTCAGGCTCAATTACTCCATCAAACCTGAAAAAGCTCCTAAGATACTTGATATCCACCATCAAAGTTTTTACCTCCCGAACCCCCTGCTGAGTGGAGGCATTCAGAGCCCCCATCCTGCCCCGCTGTGCAAACCTCTCTGTCCTCTAAGCCACTAATGGCTTCGTGGGCATTCTCTCAGAGCAGGTGACCCCCGGCCTAATGGCTGTGAAACAGGGCTGTCTGTCTCCATCCCTCCATCACATCCACCAGATGTGCTTCGGCCACCATTTGCAGGACTCAGCACTCTGTCAAGACTCCTCTCATTCCCCCTTTTCCTACATCCAGAACATCCTTTTTTCTCAGATATGATCGTAAAACATCCCCGGCCTTTCACTTACTGTCCTTTCATGGCCCATTTACACCTGTTTGGTTTCAGCACCAAGACATAAAAACACTCCTGAAGCATAAAGAAGCTGTCTGGTTTTTTATTCAGCCCTCTTACATCCTGCTCAACCCTTCGGTAGAAAACATTTTTAACTAATTATACAGGCTGCACCAGCTCTAAAATCAAGTTTGGGTGTGTAATATTGTATGAACTTATGAGCAGTTCCTATGAGACATACAAATAATAAATAACAATATTAATTCTAGTCGTTTTTGTTCCAAATAAATAATGAAAATGCAAAGAAATCTTTTTCAGTCCTTTTTTTCTGAGTGGAGAAGCTAAAGGTTTAATTAAAGAGGAATTTTTGGAAATAAACACCTCTGTCAGGGGAAGCTGATCTTCTACCCTGGAGCGTCTGTATTATTAGTTCTGCAGATCAGGGTGAAGGGGAATTTCAATTTGCATGAATTTAACCGGGAACGCTTTGTCTCTGAGATGTGTCTGAATGTGTTCAGGCTACAACAGAGTTTTCTACAAGTTTTACTGGAAGCTGTGAATTGTTTTCAAGTCGTTTCAAACTTCAGTCTGACGCCGGCTGCTATAAATATCATTTCTGTGTCAGGAGTTAACTTTCAGAGGACTGTGAGGAGACGTGGAGAGCCAACTGCAACATCCTCGGTTTCACGTTGGTTCAAAGAAGTCAGAAAAAATTAAACGTGTCTGAAAGCGGGGTTCGGTATTCTCTTCCTGTTTCTTTGTGAATTCCAGGAACTGAAAAACAGAGCGGGGAATTCTAGATACTAGATATTAAATGTTTTTGTTATAGTCAGATTTCTGTTCAAACGTGGCCAAACCAGCGCCCCCTACACCATCTAGGCCTCCTAAAAGTTAGGAAATAAGCCAACAAACGAAGAATTTGCTGTAAATCTAACCACAAAAGTAAGTAAGTAGGAATTAACCTATGAAAATGATGAAATGGAAACTATATTTTTGTAATATTCCCCAGCAGCTAATGTTGAAAAGTCTGCAACATGGCCGCCATCTTCACAGCCGCCATATTGGATCTATTTCTTCCAATGGGAAAGAGGTCATGTAGCACATCAAAGAGGACCAGAATTCTTTCAGAAATTCAGATTTGATCTTCTCAAAATGTCTTGCAGTGCAGGCTTTCAACACAGAAATGTGCACGACCCCCCCTTGGAAGAACCTGCCCCTGATCCAACATGGCCGCCCTGTTCTGGCCCCTCGCCCGGCACCTGCTGGGGCGCTCAGATATGCCTAATTTCCTTTGTTGTCTCAAACAAAATAGTGGGATTGAAGGATGGATTTGTGTAAACTTTGAAGTGAAAATGGCTCTAAAATGTTTCATCTTTTGACTTTGACCACGAAACCCCCCCCTTAACAGAACAAACAGAGAGGACCATCGGCTCCTTAACAGCCGAGCAGCATGTTGTTGTTCCACCAGCTCAGCGTCCTCTTTATAATTAGACCGAAGCCCTTGTGGGGAACTGTCTCCTCAAATCATCTTCAGGAACAAGCGCGCGCACGAGCCCGGGCTGGACGCTGCTTTTTAGGGCCTCGCCCCCACACGGTGAGTCATCCCACAGACACACACATAGAGCGGCCACATCAAAGCCTGTGGGCAGGTAAAGGTGAGTGTTTGTAGTCGGCGTGCTCTTCGCGCTCCACAGCCTGCTGCTTTCTGCATTCTGCGCCGGGCTCATTTCATTCTGTCAAATGCAGAACATCAATTTCAGCTGCAGATTGAGTCCTCGGGCTCCTTTAGGAAGGCGGTTGGAGCAAAGAAAAGCTGGGAAAATGCCTCCGTCAGCACCTGCTGAGGTGAACGAGTGGTCATGTGGACTTCGGTTTGGTGCGTCTGTGAGGAAGACCTGTGCCCTTGTTTCAGCTCTTCTAGTCGGGCGTCTATATATCATCTTAATGGGTTCCAATAATTCTCCTCTGGGCGGGAATACTATAAATTCTACTTTTATTTTTTTATGCATTTTGCACAAAAGCAGGCTGAAGAGGCTTAGTCCAAAGACAAGCAGTGGCAGGTCCAGTCTGTCCGTTGCTGACGGGAAAAGGTATCGCATGACTGAGACTGCTGAGTCAGCTGTTTGATAAAACGTAGGTCTTTTGGCTGTAACCGTTACGACTGTTTTCCAAAAAAAATGACCGACAGTGTTAATTGGAAATGTCAAATTTGTGAATTTTTTAGATCAAACTGATGAAAAATGTCTATTGTTTGGAGAAAAAATGGTTTAACAGTCTGTTTTTTGGGCCTTTTTGAGGTTTGTCTGCATCCTTTGATCCCGTCATTTCCCCTCAGACAGTTACTAATCCCAAAAACTGTGTTTCATTGCTGGCAAAGCAACATATTCGATTTTTCCCTGGCTTCAGAGGTCCATCACTCTGTCTCTGTATAAGCC
>JABUIW010000034.1:2970288-3001221 GCA_013363375.1 Menidia beryllina | reverse complement strand
TTGAGTTGTCGTGCTTTTGGGTTCTCTGTTGCCTGGACCAGTGGTCGTGACACTGATCATGCTGGTTAATCCATTACTTTGGATGCCGCCTCCTTGCTGATCCTTTTTTTCCGGGGCAGCCTACTCCCCAGACTGGGTCTTTTCCTAAGGATTTTGGCCATTTCCAGGTCCATGTTACTGTCCGATCCCGGTTCATCCGAAGAGGGCTGTCCAGAAACCCGCGAAGCGGCCACCGGAATTCCTCGCCCCGAGTCCGTCCCGCCAGGAGCGGGGAGCCCGGACACTCCGGCAGTCTCCACCTCCTCCTGGCTAGATAACCTCAGCATAGGGAGCGCCGCTCCCTCCAGCCGCGTTGCCGGCGTGTCCCCGGCCGCACCAGACTCCGGCTCCAGCTGGGGCACAGCAGGAGCAGCCCCCTCCTGCGCTGCTGCCCCGCCCCCCTCCTGAGCCGTCGCTCCGATCTCCCCTTCATCCTCGTCCGCGCTTTCCCCGTTACTTCCAACCACGTCCTCGTTGTTGTCACTCCCATCAGATTCCTGGCTTGCCTCGTTACATATACACTTGTCAATTGCGTTATAGCACAAAGCACACTGCCTCGGCTTCTTGCACTCCCTCGCAAGATGTCCCTGGGCTCCGCACCTGTAGCATTTAAATTCGGGGCACTCTCTCACAATATGTCCGGGCTGGAGAGAGAGTCTGCACACTCTAGCCTGTCTGTCATGAATAACACGGATGTATTCCGGCCCGGCTGCCGTATCAAATTTCGTGGAGTAGGGCAGGGACTGCACAGTCTTATTAAACTTCACTTTGACATACCGCGTCCCGTCCGCCACTTGAGTGCCCGGCCACATCCTCCTCTTCACCTCCGACACCGCCTCTACCTTCCACGCCGCCAGCTTTGCAATCACAGCCTCGTCCCCGATGTATGCTGGCATCGCCAGAAACGAGACCACCATCTCATCCGAAGTCAGCTCCCTGGCGTGCAGCACCGTCATTTTACCTAGATTGTATTCATTACTGGGAGGTTATAGCAAAATCCTATTTTGTGCAAATCGTGGCCAAAGCTGCTTATTTCTGGATTTAGACTGGAAAGTGTCATATCTTTTGACTGAAAGTGAGTGCAAGTGAGATTTTGGTAGTGAAGTCATGGAATGTGATGTAGAACACTTCCAAAGTGATTTGACCTAGTTTTGAATCATTCTTTTGAGGTTACACAAAAATCCTGTCCGATGTATATTTCTGTGATTTTTGGAATTTTGATAATGTGATATCTTTTGACTGCAAGTTAGTACCAGTGTGATCTTGTCTGACAAGGCAGGGAATGTACTAAATAACACTTTGAAAGTCATTCAACCTAGGTTGTATTCATTACTTTGAAGTTCTATCAAAATCCTGTTTTGTGTATATCTTGGCGAAAGCTGCTTATTTCTGGATTTGAATTGATTGAATTGAATTGAATTGATTTGAATACAAACAAAATACATAGACACACCAGTTCGGGAAGACTGAGGGCAGCCACACAGGAGGGCGCACAATTTTTCTTCAGAACAAAAAGAATACATTGGGAAAGCGGTTGCGGGAAGAGGGGAAAAAAAAGGCCCAGGGGACGTAACAGTGATTTAAAAAAAACACCTCAGTACACTAACGCACAGATACAGTCAAATCACAACATCAAGGACACATAGGGAGGGACGGATGGGGGTTGGAAGGAGGAGGAAAGGTAACAGCGAGGCAGTGAGTCCAAGGAATGCGTGACGTCTGTACTTGTGTGTGTGTAAGTGTAAGCAAGCTGGAGTCCACATCCACAGGCAGGATGGAATTTGTCCTTGTGATGCCCAAACTCCTTCTTGGGAGGAGGGAGGGGGGTGGGGTGGGCAAAGCGTCCGTCTGCAGTTTCATCCAGGGCAAAGTTGCAGAGTAGCAGCTGCAAGGCCGCTCTCGGGAGGCCAGATTGAGATAGGAGAGATAGCTTTGTTCCAGACAGAGCGTGTTTTGTCTGCCTTAAGTCCTCAGCAGGTCTCTCAATGGCGATCCAATTCAGCCGAATTGTGTTCATTTCCTTCCATCCGAACCACCAACTTCTCCAAGGTGTTCCCCATCACGCTCCTGCTGTCGGGCATCGTCCCCATTTTGCTCCTATGAGCCTCCTGACTGCTCCACTGAGTCTCCAGTTTGCTCACCAGAGCATCATGTTTGCGAGACAACTCGCACAAGGTTTGAGTCAGAGTGTTGATGGCCCGGTAAACCGGCACGACAGGCAGCCCGCCACCAGTTGCCATCAGCCTCCGAATTTCTCGAAAACCTAGGTATCCACCAACTCCAATCAGCAGGAACCCGGTTATCATGAATCCAAATAGGTAGGTCCTTGACCTCCTCCACGGAGAGAACTGAGAGGCATAAAACCCTCCAGCTCCTCCAGGCATCCATCGTGTAACCCGCAGGGTAAGTCCCGGCTGGATAAGTCCCGGCTGGATAAGTCCATGGTTGATGTTAGGCTTTAGGAAGTGAAAATGCTGAGATTCAACAGGACAGAGATAGCAAGCAGGCAAGAAGGGCAGGGAGGGAGCAGAGAGAAACACGTCTGCACTTGCCGAGAGCCGGAAGAAGAAGAAGATTTATACAGGAAAAGTGTGGTATCTTTTGAATGCAAGTTAGTAGCAGTGTGATTCTTTCTGACAAGGCAGGGAATGTGCTAAATAACACTTTGAAAGTCATTCAACGTAGGTTTTATTCATTACTTTCAAGTTCAATCAAAATCCTGTTTTGTGTATATCTTGGCGAAAGCTGCTTATTTCTGGATTTATACAGGAAAGTGTGATATCTTTTGAATGCAAGTTAGTACCAGTGTGATTTTGTTTGCCAAGGCAGGGGATGTGCTAAATAACACTTAAAAAGTTTGACCTAGTTTTGAATCATTACTTTTAAGTAACACAAAAATCTTACCGAAAGCTGCACTCTAAGAAATAATACTGCACAGTACTTAATTCAATCAATGCAGCATTTTTACACTTAAAAAAATTAAGTTGATATGAAAGCTCTCAAATCGGTTAAAGAAAACATGAGTAATGAGTAAATCCAAGTTATATTTTTAAGTACATATGAATGAATTGACAGCTCAATTACCACATAAATTGGGTAAATGTAACTGAAATACTATGTTAAGCGTATGGAAAACCTGAGTAGAAATCACAAATCAAATTGAGTAAATATAATTAAAAACATTTGTAGGAGATAACTGCAAATTTGCTTATGATTTACTTAAAAAATGTGTTGTACCGACTGATTTTTTTAAATCCTAATTTTCAATATGAAGAAGAGCTCACAAAACATGAAAGCTTTATTTTAAAACATTTTCCCACACCCCTCCCTGGTCTGCCACCTTATCGTGGTGGAGGGGTTTGAGTGTCCCAGTGATCCTAGGAGCTATGTTGTTCCGGGCTTCAAGCCCCTGGTAGGGTCACCCAAGGCAAACAGCTCCTAGGTGAGGGATCAGACGAAGCGCAGCCCAGAAGACCCTTTATGAGGAAGAAGAAAAATGGACTTAGAGTACCCTTGCCCGGGCGTGGGTCACCGGGGCCCCCCCCTGGAGCCAGGCCCAGGGGCGGGGCCTTTACCCATGGGGCCCGGCCGGGCCAAGCCCAAAGAGGATACATGGGTCCCCCTTCCCATGGGCTCACCACCCGTGGGAGGGGCCAAAGGGGTCGGGTGTGCTGTGCCCTGGGCGGCGGTCGGAGTCGGGGATCATTGGCGAACTGATCCCCGGCTGCAGAAGCTGGCTCTGGGGACGTGGAACGTCACCTCGCTGGCGGGGAAGGAGCCTGAGCTGTGTGCGAGGCGGAGAGATGTAGTCGGTCTCGCCTCGACATACAGCTCTGGCTCTGGAACCAGCCTTCTTGAGAGGGGTCGGACGCTCTTCTACTCTGGAGCTGCCCCCGGTGAGAGGCGCCGAGCAGGAGTGGGCATACTCATTGCCCCCCATCTCGGTGCCTGTATGTTGGGGTTTACCCCAGTGAACGAGAGGGTAGCATCCCTTCGCCTTCGGGAGGGGGGACGGGTCCTGACTGTCGTTTGTGCCTATGCGCCTAGCGGCAGTACGGAGTACCCACCCTTTTTGGAGTCCTTAGAGGGGGTACTTGAGGGTGCCCCCTCTGGGGACTCCCTCGTTTTGCTGGGGAACTTCAACGCTCATGTGGGCAACGACAGTGAGACCTGGAGGGGCGTGGTTGGGAGGAATGGCCCCCCCAGCTTGAACCCGAGTGGTGTTCTGTTTTTGGACTTTGCACGGATTGTCCATAACGAACACCATGTTCAAGCATAAGAGTGTCCATATGTGCACCTGGCACCAGGACACTCTAGGCCGCAGCTCAATGATCGACTTCGTTGTCGTTTCAGCTGATCTGCAGCCGCATGTTTTGGACACACAGGTCAAGAGGGGGGCGGAGCTTTCCACTGACCACTACCTGGTGGTGAGTTGGCTCCCATGGTGGGGGAGGATGCCGGTGAGACCTGGGAGGCCCAAACGCATTGTGAGGGTCTGCTGGGAGCGCCTGGCGGAGTCCTTTGTTAGGCGGAGCTTTAATTCCCACCTCCGGGAGAGCTTCGAGCACATTCCTGGGGAGGCGGGGGACATTGAGTCCGAGTGGGCCATGTTCCGCGCTTCCATTAATGACGCGGCCTCCCTGCGGTCGCAGGGCTGTCGGTGCCTGTCGTGGCAGCAACCCTCGAACCCGCTGGTGCACACCGGCGGTGAGGGATGCCGTCAGGCTGAAGAAAGAGTCCTATCGGGCCTTTTTGGCCTGTGGGACTCCGGAGGCAGCCGATGGGTATCGGCAGTCCAAGCGACGTGGGGCTCGGGTGGTCGCTGTACTGTTGCACCCAATGTGACCCCGTGTCCTATATTGAAATTCACCGCCAGCTAAACTCTCTCTTGCATCACTTCCTCCAAGGAACAGGCCCGTGTTGTATTTGGACAGGATTTAATTCAAGAAAGTGTGAAACTGCAACGATACAAAATACAGAAAATATTTAGAAAACAAATAATATGACCACTTCGACAAAATAAACATTTCCATTTATCCAGAACTCAAAACGTACTCATATTGGCACTCAAAGGGCTAGAGAAGAGTGGATGGATTGATATTTGGCGACACACACCATTTTCAGCTTGCCTCATGCGAAAACAACACTTCCTGCTACACTTCTTCTGTTCACAAAACGGCTAAGCATAGCGAACCGTGCAAACTAGCGCCCTCTACTGACCGGGAGAAATAAACAATATAAAACGGTTCCAGTACACTCCCCGCCTGGCATTATTTTAAGAATGCCACTATAACATACAAACATTAGTGATCACTCAAAAATAGGATACAGTCCGAAATAGGTCTACGGAAAATCTTAGGAGTCTTGTGACATGTAACCTTCACTTCCATCTTCCTGACAACTCCATCTCTGCTCGGAAGGGCTTTCACAATGATTCCCATAAGCCTGTTCAGCATTATGGTAGTAGAACTGAAATCTGCGTATGTTACACGTGGAAGAAGAAGGGGTCTTCACTGTGCAGCATATTTAGTTTTTATTGATTTTTTCTGTGAAAACATGAATAACAACATCAGTTAACTTTTTCAACGTCTCCTCTGTGATCGCGCTGTCTGACGTCTTACTCGCTTCACCACTGCGCGCGCCAGCAACGGATACCTTGAATAGAGCAAATCATATCAAACATAACCAGTCCTGAAACATTAAACTATGGTCGTGTTCACCAAACATCAGTAAATGAACTCTTTTTAACATCCATATTTATCATTTTTAACCACAAACAATCATAAACAAACGATAAGACTAGTAACAGTCTACTGAGCCCGTGAACTGACTCACCGTACGCTGACATCACGCTCCCGCGAGCTGAACAACTGTCAGTTAGCTTCGGTTATACACAAACCTATTAGCCGCGTGCTAATGTTAGCACCTCGCTCAACCTGTTGACACCAACCTAACTTCACACGGCAATACGTTACCCAGTGTTCGCCCACATCATCTGTCATCTTTACATATCTGTATCTTATGACTTTTACATTTCTCTTACCTGTGAAAACATGAATAACAACATCAGTTAACTTTTTCAACGTCTCCTCTGTGATCGCGCTGTCTGACGTCTTACTCGCTTCACCACTGCGCGCGCCAGCAACGGATACCTGAGAGATGCAGCGCCCCCCTGCTGATCAGATGTTTTCACAGTCACACGCATACATAACATAAGTAAAAAATAAAAAATATAATTCGGGGTACACTGTAAATGTCTGTCTGTTAGCACCAAATTGTCTATGCAACCACCTTATGCCACACGTACCGTGCAATGCTGAGCAAAATTGCTTTGCCAAGGGAGGCTTTGTTAGTGAGAAGCCCCCCTTGATTACCCAAAACTTCTTTATTTATTCATTTTTTGTTACCAAACTTCCATATGTCCAATAATGCCGAACCTGACAGAGGGACAGGGGGGAGGGAAGGGTAGTGGAAAGGAGAGAGATCCTTTAGAAAGGGAGAGAGGGGGGAGAGAAAAAAAGGAAAAAGGAAAGAAAGGAGAGAGAAAGACAACAAGACCATATGACCAGCTGTTATGTCTGCAAAAAGGACACTGTTCCTTGTGGGCAATCCGAGTGGAGAACCTGTAGTAGCACCTGCAAAAGGGCACAGGGAAGACAAAAGAACAAACAAGCAACGAAAGCGACAACGCTGGTAGCAGGACACTGTTCCTTGTGGGCAATCCAGGTGGACAACCTGTAGGAGCTCCTGGAAAAGGGCACAGGGAGACAAAAGAACAAACAAGCGACTTCCGGCTGGGTCTTGCGATGGGCTCAACACTCCCCGAACTTATCACCTCTACTGATTTTTTACTCATTTTCACTCCTAAAAAGTAACCCAGCAACAACCTGCCCTTATCAGGAACAGAATCATGTCTCCAAAGCCAAAGAGAGATGAGCAAGACCGCGAGGAATCAGCTAATGTCGCCGCGTTCACAGCCGTGCTAACAGCTATGCTAGCGGAGACCAAAAGCGAACTACTAACGGAGATTAAAGACACCTACACGAGGTACGAGGCAAAGCTCATCAGTGTCCAAAACTCCGTTGAAGACCATGACCAACGTATTGCCAGTCTGGAACAATTTGCAAACTCCACCAGTGACGAGCTGACTGGCATGCGGTCTGAGCTAGCCGCGGTAGCTGCAGAGAATGCTAAGCTAAAGGCTAAGATGATCGACCTCGCTGGACAACAACATAAGAATCGTGGGTCTGCCGGAACAAATAGAAAGTCAGACCAGACCAACGGAGTTCTTTTCCCAACTATTATGCGACGTGCTTGGTGCGGACATTCTGTCTTCACCCCCAAGGCTGGACAGGGCCCAGCGCGCAGCCTGCTAGGCTAGCAACCACGGGTAGGCCACGGCATGTGGTGATCTGTTTCCATCATTTCCAAACCCGGGAGCTGGTTGTGCGGGCTGCCCGACAGCTGCGGGGCAAGCTGAAGTATAAAGACACACCTATCCATATCTTTGAGGACTACGCCCTGGAGGTTCTGGAACAACGTACTCAATACCGGGACGTGATGAAGAGGCTGTTCGAGCTAGGCTACAAGCCCGCACTGAGGTACCCTGCTAAGCTAACTGTTGTGCTACCCGACGGATCAAGGAAACTTTTGCCCTCCGTAGAGGAGGCGGCGGACTTTGCATCCCGTCAACATCGACAGAAAGAACCAGAGGCGAACTGACTTTAACTTCCCTAAGTGATTATCACGGAGCCATGACTGGAATATTTGCGGCAGTTTGACCATGACTGTATGTTTCTGTTCAAAGTGTTTCCTCTGTATACTTCGAAGAAGGTTATTGGTTCATCAACATGTTTAAATGTTGAGTAAGCCTAGTTTACAGGACTTTGTATTTGTCGTACATATATGGGCATGTGTACCTATGTGTGTATGTATGTATGTATATGTATATATATATATGTGTGTATATATGTATATATATATGTGTATGTGTGTGTGTGTGTATATGTATATACATATATATATATTTCTTTTTTTACTTTTATGATAAACACCACTATGTTTACAGATTTATTACCTTTTTGAGTAAATCTTATTTGCTTACTACGGTTCTTATTCATCATTGTTTACTTTTACCTAATTTATTTAGCCATTTTCAATGATTAATATATCTTTTTTGTCTACTCATTGAAATTATTATTTTTTATTTTTAATATTTTATTTTTTATTTTTCTACTACAATGCCTTTATTACCGTTGGGGACTTGTTCTGGTGCACCTAACTGTGATAAAGTAGGGTTGAATTCATATAATTGTCATCGGAATGCCTTATACATGGCTGGGGGGTTTCCACCTTTTGGACCATGACGAAGCTGGAAGTCTTGATGGTGCTGGACACCAATGTGCAATGGACACTGGTTTTTCACGTATGTATGGGATATTTTAGGCCATGGGGTTTATTCTTATTTCGTCTTTTTTTTTTTTTTTTCCCCTTTCCTTTTTCCTCGTTTCTCCCCTACTCATGTCTTTTCAGATACCTGCTACTCTACGCCGGGTCCCATCAGGTACATGCTGGAAACCTCTGTAACATTTCCATAACCTTAAGAATACATGAAACATGACAACAAATGTAAGTACCTCACTTAGACTTGTTTCTTGGAATGTGAAGGGGTTGGGTAATACTGTTAAATTGCAACGTGCAATGACCCATTTAAACCAACTTAAGGGGGATATCTATTGCATCCAGGAGACCCATATGCTTAATAGTCATGTCAAAAGGATTAGGAAACAGTGGAACGGCGACATCTTCCACTCAACATTCAACGGGAAGGCCAGGGGCACTGCAATAATTTTTCGTAAAGGCCTTCCTTTCATACCAGAGAAATCAGTCCTAGATCCCAATGGCAGATATGTCATGGTCTCTGGGAGGCTTCGAGAAATGCCATTTCTCTTTGTTTGCGTTTATGGCCCTAACTGGGATGACAGTCACTTTATATCTAAACTTTTCTCTTCTTTTCCGGATGTCGAAAATCACTATATACTTATTGCAGGGGATTATAACCTGGTCCAGGACCCTTTCTTAGACCGTTCTTCCAACAAACCTGCCCCTCTTACGAAGGCAGCAAAAACTTTACTTGCGTGCTCTCAGCGACTTGGTCTAGTTGATCCTTGGAGATATAAATTTCCTTCCACCAAGGCTTTCTCTTTCTTCTCACATGTTCATCACTCTTACTCCCGGATAGATTTCTTCCTTATGGACCTTAGATTAATCTCAAATGTAGCTTCCACTGACTACCATACCATTGCAATATCAGATCATGCTCCAGTCTCCCTTGATTTGGCACTACCGTACCGGTCAAGCTCATTTAGGCAATGGAGATTCAACTCTGTTCTCTTAGCAGAGGAAAGTTACCTAGACTTTATACGTACCCAAATCTCCCTATTTTTCGAACTAAACGACGTGCACAATATTAGTAGAAGTAGCCTTTGGGAGGCATCCAAAGCCTACATGAGAGGCCAACTTATCTCCTACATTTCTAATAAAAAAAGAACTGAAACTGCCCGGCTTAATGAGCTTTTAAAGGAAATCAAGGAAGTGGATGTAAGCTGCCTATCCGGATCCCGACACTTACAAAAAACGACTCTCTTTACAGACAGAACTTGATCTAATTTCCACTACTTCTGTCAGAGCTTCATTGCTTAAATCTAGACAACTTTTCTATGAATCGGGAGACAAGGCCAGCAAACTTCTTTCATATCAGGCTCGGGCTGAGGCATCCTCTCGACTAATACCAGCTATTAATTCCAGCTCTGGTGAAACAACCACTGACCCAAAGGGCATTAATGATGCTTTTGTTGAGTTCTATACCTCTCTTTATACATCCGACCTTCCACCCTCTCCTGAAAATGTATTAGACAAAATCAACTTTCCTTGCGTTAATGAAGAACAGGCAGATCGACTCGGGGCCCCAATTACTACATTAGAGGTACAGGAGGCTATAGGTTGTCTTCAAGGATCTAAATCCCCCGGACCCCATGGGTTTACCACTGAATACTATAAAGCTTTCTCCACTTTGCTTAGCCCTTTTCTTAAAGAGATGTACAACGAGGCCTTCTCTTTGGGCCGGCTCCCTTGTACCCTGGCGGAGGCTACGATTTCGTTGCTCCTTAAGAAGGACAAAGATCCTTTATCGTGTAGCAGCTATAGGCCCATTGCCTTGTTGAACGTGGATTTTAAAGTCCTAACTAAAGTGCTGGCGTTACGCTTACAGCAGATACTACCCTCAATTATCGATCTAGATCAAATGGGCTTCATGCCCGGGAGGCAGTCCTCATGCAACACCAGGAGGCTTTTCAATATCATCACTTCCCCTAATACTACAATCCCTGAAGTCGTTGTGTCCCTCGACGCCGAGAAGGCCTTCGACAGGGTTGAATGGAGCTTTTTGTACAAGGTACTGACAAAATTTGGATTAGGCAAGACCTTTGTTGACTGGGTAACACTCCTGTACTCTTCACCAAAAGCTTCAGTACGGACTAATGATGTTATTTCTTCCCCTTTTCCTTTAAGCCGGGGTACCAGACAGGGCTGTCCCCTATCTCCACTCTTGTTTATTTTAGTGATCGAGCCCCTGGCCCTCTGGTTGCGTGCAGAGGCCTCCTTTAAGGGCATAACAAGATTTGATATAGTCAATAAAGTCTTGCTATATGCAGATGACCTTTTGTTGTATGTTTCATATCCTATTTCTTCTATCCCCGCTATCCTACACATTCTTAACGATTTTGGCACCTTATCAGGCTACAAACTTAATTACCAAAAAAGCGAACTTTTGCTTATTAATGATGCTGCTAAAAAGCTCCCTCCCTCAACAGTACCGTTCCGCTGGTCTAATAATGGTATCAGATACTTGGGTATTCAAATTGTGCTATCTCTTCCCGACCTATATAGAGTTAACCTTACTCCTTTGGTGGAGAGGATAGAAAGTGACTTCACTCGCTGGTCAACTTTACCTATCTCGCTCGCTGGCCGAATAAGCCTAGTGAACATGGTGGTCCTTCCCAAATTTCTTTATATGTTTCAACATCTTCCACTTTTTCTAAATAAGTCATTTTTTGCAAAATTGGACACAATGATTTCAAGTTTTTTATGGGCTGGGAAGCCTGATAGAATTCGTAGATCGGTTTTACAGTCCCCCAAGGAGAAGGGGGGATTTGCCCTCCCAGTTTTTAGATATTACTATTGGGCTGCAAATGCACAGAAGTTGTTGTTTTGGATAAAGGAGGAGGACCCCTTGCCAATCTGGGTACAGTTGGAGAGGAAATCCTGCCCGTTCTCACTCCGTTCAGTCTTGTGCTCACAACTCCCTTTACAACGTTTAATTACTTGCCCTGTTGCATCCACTTCTTTGAAAATAGGGAATCAGTTTAGGAAACAGCTTGGTCTCTCAAATCCATCCGCCCTGACATCATTGTTTAAAAACTGTATGTTTGAACCGTCCCGAGATTTAGGATATAAAATCTGGCATGACAGTGGTATCAAGTCAATAGTAGATCTCTATTCTGAAAACATTTTCTCCTTTTTTGAACAGTTGTCTGTCAAATACAATCTTCCAAAACACCACTTTTTTCGCTTTTTCCAGGTTCGTGACTGTGTTAAGAAGTTGTTCCCTTACTTTCCAAATCGCCCTCCAGAAACCCTATTAGACTCTCTTCTCGTAATTGATCCTAATCTTAGAGGATGCATATCGATACTTTATAAGCTTATCTGGTCAGAAACCTCAGCACCCGCAAACGCAGTTAAAACAGCCTGGGAGGAGAGTCTTAACATTGTATTCACAGAACAACAATGGACATCTGCACTGTCTTTAGTTCACTCATCTTCTATCTGTGCCCGCCATAGACTTATTCAATGCAAAGTTGTTCACAGGGCTCATTACACTAACTCACGACTAGCAAAAATGTATTCCTCTGTAAATGATGCCTGTGGCAGATGTAAACTCTCGCCTGCCAATCACTCACACATGTTTTGGTCATGTCCCGAGTTGAAACCATTCTGGAGAGGGATTTTTGATTCACTGTCTGAAGCATATGGTTCTCTGGTTGTCCCCAATCCACTGTCTGCAATCTTTGGCATCCCCCCTACTTCTAACCTGCCTAAAGGAATGAAGCGGGCAATAGCATTTACCACGCTTTTAGCTCGTAGGTTGATCCTACTTAACTGGAAGGACCCTCAACCCACTTCACATGCCCGCTGGATTCGAGAGGTGCTTTACAATCTCAAAATAGAAAAACTGAGGTTTTCTCTCAGAGGCTCCACCAAGCCATTTCAAGCCACATGGGACCCTTTTTGTAGATATTTTGACTCCTTGAGTCTTCTTGACCCTGACGACAATTGAATGTCTTACATGCTCTCTAATTATCTATTTACATATACATTCATGTCTCCCCCCCTTTTTTTCCCTTTTTTTAAATTTTTTAAATTTTAAATTTTTTTTTTCTTTATAATTCTTATTTATACTTTTATTTATTTATTTATTTTTACTTTTTATTTTTTAATCCATTTGTCTATTGATTTATTTTTTGGCCTGTGGGTGGGGTGGGTGGTCAGGGGGTTTGGGGGTTGACAGACCGTGACATTGAGTTTGCATTGACGTTTTACTTGTTCCAACAATGTCTGTCCTAAGTTTAAAATGTTCAATAAACAAAGTTTGAAAAAAACAAAAAAAAACAAAAGAACAAACAAGCAACACTGGTAGCCGGACACTGTTCCTTGTGGGCAATCCGAGCGGAACACCTGTAGGAGCTCCTGCAAAAGGGCACAGGGGAGAGAAAAAAACAAACAAGCAACGAAAGCAACAACACTGGTAGCAGGACATCACTGAACTTCTCAGAATTGTGCAGCAACTGTACGGAAGCCTAAGAAGGCGTGTGTCTGGGTAACTGACTGTGTGAGTGTGTGTGTGTGTGTGAGAGAGTGAGAACCCGCAGCCCAGGTTTACCCGATTGTGCTTAGTTATAGTGAAGAGGGGCCACCAGCCGAAGCCCCCCCTCCAGCGCTCGGAAGAGGGCAGAGAGTGCCCCCCAACCCGGTCCCCCAGCAGCCCCCCGAGCACAGATCCCGGGAGGATGACCACAGGGACAACCGGGCACCAGCCCAGAAGGCGGCCAAGAAAGCCCCCCAGTGGAGCCCCCACCACCGTAGGGCGGAGGCCCCCCAGGCACCCCGAGCGACGGCAAACCAGCCCCCCCCCCGGGCCCCGTCCCCCGGACACAGGCCGAGAACCGGCACCCAGGCTCCGCGAGCCCGAGCGCCCCCCCCCCCCCCCCGGAGCAGGGCCCCCCCCCCAGTGACCGGAGGAGCCAGGCGCCCCAGACAGTCAGACGCAGCGGGCCAGCAAGACCCCCAACGCCCCTGCCCCCCGGGGGCCACGGTGTGCCCGATGGTCGGCTCGGTAGCGGGGAAATTCAGGGCGCCCCCCCCCTCAACGCCAGGAACAGCATGAGCGGACCAGAGGACAGCAGACCCAGACCCAGACCCAATCACGACCACAGTCACTCCAGTCAGACCCATGCATACACACACACATTCACACACACACACACAGGCACTCACTTGCTCACCCACGCTCTCTCGCACACACACACACACCCTCACTCACCCACACTCTCACACACACCCTCAATCACCCACACTCTCGCATACACACTCACTCTCACCCATTCACCCACACTCCCACACATACACACGCAGAGAGTATGTAAATAAATACCAAAAAAAGTAAGATAAATAATAATAATAATAATAATAATAATAATAATGGTGAAATGAGAATAAATAGCTAAATAAATAAAAGAAAATGTAAATAAAGAAATTAAGTAACTAAATAAACAAGTAGAAATAAAGATAATAAATAAATAATAAGAAATAAAAAAAAATACAAAATAAATAAATGAATAAATAAGAAGAAAAGGGGATGGGGGAGGGGCACCTCCAGGGTCAGTATTGCCCCACCGCTGTAGACCCGGGACCGGCAGAAGCACCTCCGGGACCCCCAGGAGCCAGGCAGCTCCCAGGCAGCAGGGGCCCCCTCGTCCCTCCGGCCCCCTGATGGGTGTGAGGTGAGGACAACTCTGCCCTGATGGGCCGAGGTCCTCCATGTCTACTAAGCATTTAAAACAGCGGGGTGGGCGGCCTTGCAGAGTCCCAGAGCGAGGTCCTTTCAAGCAGTCCCCACAACCTGAGGGACCCCGCTCACCCGACCCCACTCAACACACCCACCCCCCGGGACCTAAAGTGTGTATGTGTGTGGGTAGATGGGTAGTAGTGTCTAAAGTGCTGATAAAACAGGGGGGATGAAGGCGCCCCGGGGCACAGCCGAGAGGACCACCTAGGTGGTACCCTTAGCTGCACCCCGCAGATCCCCCATGGCCCCCCAAACCCTACATGAGTGAGTGTGGTCTGTGTTCTGGAGCCAGAGGGGAGAGGGGTAGGGGGTGTGAGCCGGGAGGGACATAGCCCCTCCGGGGAGGGCAGTCAGGCTGTACGGCGCCCCTGCTGCCCAGGACCCACCACGCGCCAGGGGGAACCGACAGCCCCGGCCCCCCGCAGCCACAGGGCAGGCCCCTCCCCCGGAGGGAAACCCACCCCCACCCCCGCAGAGCCCTTCCAAAAAAATAGGCGATTGGGAAAAAAAAAAAAAGAAAAAACGAGGGGTGGGGGGCACACGCATCTCACAAACACACCGTGCAGCCACCTCATTCGCAACGGCCTGGCCCTGGGCCCACCGTCCCCCCGGCCAGCCCAAGCAGCCCCCAGCGCCAGAGAGGAACACCGCCCCACGAGCCCCACCACCAGCGACCCGGACACACCAGAGAGCCCCCGAGGGGCCTGAGGGCCAAAGGGGGCACACACCCACCCGCCCGTCATGGCATGCCCAGGGCAGCCCAGCACCCCCAGACAAAGGGAGGAGGGACTCCCCCCGGGACGGGGAGGCGGCACCCCGACCCCAGAGCCCAGGCCCAGACCCCGACCCGTGCCCGAGCAGACCGGCCACTCGGTCCGGAGCTAGCTCCGCCGCAACAGGGCCCCCAGGGGAACCCCGCCCCAGGCCGCAAGACAGCCCCATCTGAGGGCCCCCAAAACCACCAACCCAGTCAGGCACCCGGGGCCCCCACAGATATCCAACCAGGACCCGCAATTCGATGGGCCACCAGAGTCCTAGATCCGAAGGACCCCCCCCAAACCCACTCCCAACCACCCAGAGAAGTGAGGCAACAGTCCAGCGCGCTCCCTAAGTGATACAGCTAATCAACGGGGACCAGAGAGAATTTAGTTCAGCTAGTTGCTGTTTGGTGGAGGCAGACATTAATACCAAGCTAATATAGTCTAGGAGAAGATTTCTAAACTGATTAATACTTAGTTTATCTTTTGCTTTCCAGTTCATGAGAATAGTTTTCTTTGCAATGCATAAAACCGTGAGCTGATTTCCTTTCTATGTTGATATCATTTAAATCACCAAGTATACACAGTGTGGGACGTGCAGGAATACTACACTTCAGCCATATTGACAGTTCCTTACAGACCTACAGTCATTTCTTTTTAGTTGCTTATCTTTTAGAAGAATGATGTCGCCTTCCTTCAAGTTTGGTTTGCTGCGCTGCCATTTCTGACAACTCTGGAGCATGTTGAGGTATTCCTTCTGCCATCTTGCCCAGAATGTGTCGGCCAAGACTTGAACTCTCTTCCACTGATGTTTATACATGTCGGCCTTGGTGAAGTCCCCAGGTGGAGTTGGGACTGGATTAAACTTCTGGTTGAGGAGAGTTGAAGGGGTTAAGATTAATGGAGCTTCTGGGTCTGAGGAGACAGGCACCAAGGGCCTTGCGTTGATAACAGCTGAGCCCTCAACCATTAACGTTGTCAGGACCTCGTGAGTTAGTGAAGGGTTTCCTGCTTGTAGGAGCATTGAGTCTAGGATGCGTCGTGAGATGCCTATCGTACGCTCCCAGGTGCCACCCATGTGAGATGAGTGGGGTGCATTGAACACCCAGGAACACCTCTGTTTGCTTAAGTAGTCATCCACACTTGTCTCACCGTGCTTTGGAGGATCTAACTTCAATTCCTTAGAGGCACCAATGAAATTGGTTCCACAGTCCGACCTTAACTATTAACAGGGCCTCTGATTGCGAAAAATTTACGAAGAGCATTAATGAAACTGGACGAACTCAGTGTTTCAATCACTTCAATATGGATGGCCCTTGTAGACATGCAAATTAAACAGGACAGCCTATCTCTTACTGTCAGCTTGACCACCTTTGGTCCGGCCTGCCGTAACTTCCCACGGTCCAAAAACGTCGAGCCCAACATAAGAAAATGGGGGATCAGTCTGTAGGTGCTCAGGGGGCAACTCTGCCATAATTTGCTGCTCTGCTCTGCCTCGAAGTTTCCTGCATTGGACACATTTAAAGATTACACTGCTGATTGATCTCTTTGCTCCCACTATCCACAAGCCACTTGCTCTGACAGCTCCCTCAGTGAAGTGTCTTCCTTGATGTTGGACAGCTTCATGGTGATGTCGAATGAGCAGTGTAGCAATGTGATGCTTTCCTGGGATCAGAAGGGGGTTGGCTTCATGACTTGGCAAGTTGGACTATGCAAGTCGTCCTCCTACTCGCAGGTTCTTCTCATCAATCATGGGATTAAGTTTGAGAAGGGAACTGCTGCGTGATATGTCTCGTTTTGTCATGATACATTTTATTTCCTCTGCATACACTTCATGCTGGACACACCTGATGATTGCTTGCTCTGCTTGAGACAAAGCTTCATCTGTGCGACTTGATTTACAGAGGTGCCAGCCACTGCAACCATCTTTGGACTTAAAACCGTGGGCAATGTGTTGGAGGTTAGCCACTGCTTTGACGAGGGAAGCCCATTTTGAGAACCGTTCAAAGCGTGGTGATCCTAATGCACCTAGAGCAGTTGTGGTGACAAGCACAGTTGCGTTCTGTCGAATTTCAACATCCAACTCTGGATCGACAAGCTTAAACGGGCCGTTTTCTGGAGAAGGACTTGCCTGATTGAGAAGAAATGCTGGGCCGTACCACCATGAAGTACTGACGATTTTCTCTGCTGCTACAGACCGGGAGCCATGATCAGCGGGATTGTGCTCCGTGGGGACATATCTCCACTGGTCTGCTAGGGAAGACTGTTTGATTCTCTGTACACGATTGCTCACATAGACATGAAATCTTCTGTTTTGATTGTTAATATATCCTGAAACCACTTTACTGTCGGTGTAAAAGGTTGTCTTGTCCATCTTTATTTTCAGTTCTTCTGTAAGTGTAACTCTTGCCTACCTAGGTAGGCTCTGGTATCTAATAACTAATAAATCTTTCTAATATCAGGTGCGCTTATCTATTCTTAAGGGTCGTACAGGAGGACTGCGGTAGTGAATACTATTTACTGTAGCCTCTACCCACAATGACACACACACACCAATCAAATTGTAGCAAAATATTATGCATTATCGGAAAAAAGTCATGTTAATGCATATCACTCCATATCAGTATGTATAAAAATAAAAAAAGTGATGTTGTGCAAAACCAACTGAAATCTTGTGTATCAGAAATGTATAATAAGAAACATCAATACAGATTATATAAATTCACTCTTAACAAGTGCAGCAACAATATGAAGGACCAATGCAGATTAAAAAAATCTGCGCAGCTGCATAGAACAGACAGTATAACATGTAATATAACTTCAGACCATTAAAAAAAATAACCCAAGTTGGATCCAACAATCAAAGAAGGGAAAAAAAACGTCCAAGGCCTTTAAATTGAGATCTCAATAAAAATGTATGTGGGAGGAAAAAAAAAAGTTTAGTCCGGAAAATCAAAGATGCGTTCACGTGTGGGAAAAAAAAAACAAAAATCCAGCTCTGTGTCCTGAATCCAATCCTACCACTCCCTTGGTAATCAATCAGCCCTCCAAAGACGTGGGATGTGGCGTCAGCGAGGACAGGTGAATTCACAGCGATCACCAATCAGACCGGGGGGGGTAAAAAAAAACCAGCCTGCACACACGTATGCGTAGCAGTTAGAAAAATCACATAAATACAGGGTTAATCGATTCATTGTCCAAGTTTTCATATCACAGTTCACAACATGAATATATAACAGCTGTGTCTACTGGATATAGAATTACATTGAATATTCTGGTCGAATATTCTCGAACATTCTAGAACATTCCTGCCAGTTAGAAGATCTAACGGCTAACGTAGCTAATTCACCTAATGTGGTTGGCTAGAGTTCAACTCACCAGGATATCTTCAACAACAAGAACAAGTCTTCCAAGTTCTTCAAAATAATCACCAGGGTAAAAAAACTGTCAGTGTAGTGATATTCTGTGTTTGTGATCTAATTGTTATCTCTTGTTATCTCTCCGATCGTCTCACCTCCGTGTCAAAACAAATGGGCGGAGCTTAAGAAAAAATGGAACGTATTTCTCTTCCTTGTGGGAGGGCCTTAGGAAGTGTCAATCAATCCCAACTACCAATAACATGGATGTACAGTATAGTGTATGTGATGAAATTAAAAGCAGTAGTACGATAAAAAAAATGAATATGTGAATGTGGTGCAATAAACTATAAGGGTTACATAAGGAAATCTGACATCTCCACAGCAAGCACTGAAGCACAGAGCTCTAATCGTGGAATGGTTAGCTCTGGTACAGGAGCCAATTTGGGCTTACCCATAACAAAACCAACTTCGCTGTGCCCATCTTCATGTATGACCTTCAGGTATGCTACTGCAGCGATGGCTCTCACTGAAGCATCCCTAAGCTGCGTTGGACTGGAATCTCATCTCTGGTCAAATCGAGATCTTTGATTTCTTTGGCCCTATCCGCACGGGGAAATGCATTCACCACTTCCACTCTGTTGGAGGCAATCTTGTGGAGTCGTAAATTCGAGAGGGCAAGCATTTTCTGAGCTCTCTGTAGGACATCAATAGCCTCAGCTTCAGTGGGGAAAGACCTCAATGCATCATCAACATAGAAGTCCTGTTCTATGAAGTTTCTGGCATCAGTTCCATATTCACTTTCTGCCTCTTTTCCTGCCATTCTCAGCCCGTAGATCGCCACTGCCGGAGAGGGACTGTTACTGAAAACATGCATCCTCATTCGATAGTCCACTACGTCTTTGGTCAGGACGTTATCTTCGTACCACAGGAAGCGAAGGTAATCTCTGTGATCTTCCTGGACTATGAAGCAGTAGAACATTTGTTCTATATCAGCTGTGATGGCGACCGGTTCTTTCCTGAAGCGAAGCAGTACGCCAAAAAGTGTGTTGTTCAGGTCCGGGCCTGAAAGCAGTACGTCATTGAGGGACACTCCATCAAACTGCGCACTTGAATCAAACACCACCCGTATCTTTCCCGGTTTTTGCGGATGGTATACACCAAATATCGGGAGATACCAGTTTTCTTTGTCTTCATTCCGAGGTGGTGTGAGCTCTGCATGTTTGTTGTCGAGCATTTTCTGCATGAATTCAACAAAGTGTGCCTTCATTTCTGTTTTCTTGTCAGGTGTACGTCGCAGAGACATGAGCCGCTGGTAGGCATATGACCGATTGTTAGGGAGTTTGCGCCTTGGAGTTCTGAACGGGAGTGGTGCAACCCAGCTGTTAGTGTCGTCTTTGAAGATTCCCTCCATCTTCTGCAGAAAGATCATATCCTCAGCAGAACGAGCAAGGTGGTTGTATTTGTTACTGCGACAAAACACAGTCTCTCCTAAATTCTCAGCTGTGGGCTTTTGGGGTAGTTGACTGGGAATGGCTTTGGCTTGGCTCAAACTGAAGTCCTCCTTTACACTGAAGCGACTGTCGCAGGGAGTGAAATAGCTTGGGCGGCCATTGTCCAAAACATGTGTTTTCAGAGCGTTCACTTCACTTGGCTTGTGAGCGTTGCCAAGACATACGTCACCAATGATAACCCAGCCCAAGTCAAGCTTCTGCGCAAATGGGTCATTGTGGCTGCCGTTTAGTTGCTCCCTCACTTTGTGAACTCTCAGGAGATTTCGTCCTATTAACAACAGTATATCTGTACTTGGGTCGAGAGATGGTATTTGAGAAGCTATTGTTTTAGGATGCCGGTGGTGTAAAGCAGCTTCTGCAGTGGGTATTTCTTCCCTATTGTTGGGGATAGCATTACACTCTATGAGCGTGGGAAGAGGAAAACTCATTTTCCCATCTAACGACTCGACTATGAAGTCATGTGCTCTTCTGCCAGTCACTTGTGTTGTGCCACTACACGTTTTCAGTGTGTATGGTTCACTTGGGCTTTGTATATCAAATATGTAAAAAAACTCTGTCTTTGCAAGTGACTGGTTACTTTGATCATCAATTATTGCATACGTTCGTTTGATGTTGTCTTGCTGATCTTTAGGATAGACTTGCACCAAGCATATCTTGGAACAGGATTTCCCTGTGATTTCATTTCCACAAACCTCTGTACATGTGGCGGTGACATCTGACTCCTGTGCATTTCCTTGCTCCCCGCCGTGCTCTTTAGGGAATGTGGGAGGCTTGGACATTTGTGGTGCTGGGCCAGGGTGAAGAGCTGCGAGGTGTCTCTCACTATTGCACTCTTCACACTTAACTGTTACTATACAGTCTTTGGCTTGGTGGTTGGTGGAAGCAAGGCAGCGGTAGCAGATGTTGTTGTCTCTGAGCAGCTTTTTCCTGTCTTCAAGAATCATAACTCTGAAACCCTTGCATCTTTTAAGTGGGTGGGGTTTGTGATGAATGGGACACTGTCTCTTAATGTCTTCACTCGTGTCTTTTGTCTTGGATTCCTCTGATGACACATCTGTTTTGTGCACTGTGACTGATGGCCTTTGGTTGTAGCTACCTGTTGGTTTCACTTTTCTGTAACTGGATGTTTGATTGGCATGCGTGAGAGTTGTTGTGTTGAATGTTGTGGCAAAGCTTGGGTCATTCCTTGCTTTGGCTTGACCGTGCACAAATGCAACAAAGACTGAGAAGGGTGGGAAGCTAACATTGTTGTCTTCTTTAAACTTGGAGTGGACTTCTCTCCTCCACGTGGAGAGGAACCAGTTGAGGTGGCTCGGGCATCTGATCAGGCTGCCTCCTGGTCGCCTCCCTCGGGAGGTGTTCCGGGCTCGTCCCACCGGGAGAAGGCCCAGAGGAAGACCCAGGACACGCTGGAGGAACTATGTGTCCCAGCTGGCCTGGGAACATCTCGGGATCCCCCCGGAGGAGCTGGCGGAAGTGGCCGGGGAGAGGGAAGTCTGGGTCTCCCTGCTTCGGCTGCTGCCCCCGCGACCCGAACCCGGATAAGCGGAGGATAATGGATGGATGGATAGATGGCATTTTCCCACAGAAAATTACATTTTTAATATCTGCACAAACTAGCAGCATCATCATTTGTTGTTTATTGCAAGTAATTCCAAAAAAGTGCATTCAAATACTCCAAATACTTCCAGCCGTCTGTTCCACAAGAACAGACGGCTGTATTTTCTTTCCATCTCAACAGTCACCAACTAACATATACCTCAACAACATGCCCACTTGTCTTACCAGTGTATGTGGACACAACCTACAGCGTTCAAAGCTGTTACAGGAAAGGGAGTTCAGGAGACCAAAGATCAGACAGGTCTGAATTAAAATGCATTTGTCAAATGACGATGAAAAAATATATACATATCAAACATGTATATTAATGCTAGGTAGGTGTAGTCTTCACACTAAACACATTGATGACTACTAACAAGGTCTATAACAATTTGTGACATAAGGTGAAACATTATCTCCAGCATATGCGGCTTCATGTTTAGATGTGACAATAGAACGGTCAACTGTTATCCTTTATAAGATATCTCACACAACTACTGTTGGTACGAACAGTTTTTGCCTTACATGCATGGCTCAAGTGGGTATGAGTCTCATCTGTTGACTTCTATAAGCACAGTATTCTGTTGTCCTCTCTTCTGAAAATGTAATTTCCTAATGCCACTCTTGTACCCTCATCTGTGCTCATCCATCCAACAGACAACTATATCATCACATTGTTTTTCAATCGTTGCACCTTTGTTGACAGGTTTATTTGAGGTCCAAGGCATAGGTAAGCCCAAGCAAGTAGCAGCAGGCTCTGTTGAGATCCCTAAGGTGGTTAAGTACAATGGAACCCTCAATGATGATCCCTACATCCCTGACTTGTCCATTTTCATTGCGCACGAGGTACAGAGCCATCATTTCTGCTGCCAGCTCTTCTTCCACATTGATGGCTGAATAATCAGAAGTCTGTGGACATTGTAAAGGAAAGTGGCAGGAAGAATGTCAGCAGAATAAACTAAATGACCATACAAATGGGATATACAAACATTATGTTGTAAGTTTTCTATTATTTTAACTAGCATATGCATGAAATTTGAATGATATCAACAGACTCATGCAAATAACAATAATGATAATGACTTCAACACTAATGAAGGTATCTGTGCATATTCTCATTAATCCAGGTCATAGATATCACAATGATAATAAATTAAGTCAACTCGACTTTGCTGTATATGCCATAATGTGTAGTTTTTATGTTTGGCCATTAGGCTTGGTGTTTTTATTTAAAAAAGAACACAAGTAAGAGACAAGTGACCAGGACAATAATAATCAATAATAATTTTACAATCAAATTGTAGCCCTTGAATCATAATCGAATTGTGAGGTGCCCAAAGATTCCCACCCCTAGAAGCAAATGTTTTTTTACCCTGTCAGTTTGGCAATTTTGAACCAACAGTCAGAAACTACTAAAATGACTGAAATATGTTTTACCTGTGCTAAGGTTAAAATAAATGGGTCACATTCATTGAGAGTATTACAGAGTATTGATTTGAAGTGTTGTAAAATGGCACTATACAGATTTGAATTGAATGTCAATATGGAATTATGTTAGATTTAGATAGTATTTGGTGAATTACTGTAGGTTTTGCCAATTTGATTTGATATAAGCTACAAGAGCAATGATGCAGTCTTTCCAATAGACACAAAATGACAAAGCACAGCTGACTGTGTGTTTCCTCTATTACTGTACGGAGAACAGTGAGAGTTATTTCTTTTTATTGCACTCACCTCAAACTCCTTGATTAAGGCACCCACATCTTCTCCCAGGTGATCAACTAGACATCTGTGACATATTATTTAAAAGTCCACTCAGAATACACTCACATTGGCCCTCATTTATCAAACTTGCGCAGGACCTGGTTTAGATTGTGGTGTAAATATCAGCGTACGTCATGTATGATTCACTAAAATTTAAACAAGCTGCCGAAGTAAGGTGCATTCGTGGTAAACTGTATTTTTTTCTCACCTGTGGCGCGTCAAACAGGGCAGGCTACCTCTCCTTGATCTCTTTGATGCTCAGTTGAAGACTGACGACATCCTGTCTTCTATGAGCAAAAGTGTTGGACATCAATGTATTGACTGTCGCCCTCTCTCTCTTATTTAATTCAGATAGGATTTTGAGTCGTTGTTGCTCTTGTTGTTCACTGCTTTCTCCTGAGGGATAATGTGGGAGATACATCACTTCCCCTTTGTGTGTTTTTTTTTTAACATTTTGGGCTGGTTTCCTCTCACCAGGACGCTTGTTTTTAAGAGAATTGCACGTGACTTCAGGAAATCCAAGATTTCTTAACTTGGACCTATAATTCCCCATTTTGTATTCTAAGGAGTACATCCATCCAATCCACCTGTTGCGACTTCCAGGTTCCTTTAGACATGGGTGTTTTTGGACCAAGGCTTCTGCAATCTGTGCAATCTGAAGGCCTGTGGGGTAGGCAGTGTAACTGTACATGTAATTTTTTTAAAAAGACTCCTGTATCTCCTCATGCAGCAATGCCAATGGAATACTGGTTACTTTATTCACACACAATGAAGGTTTCAAAGCATTAGCATGTAAATGATATGCTACCATCATCTGGTGCTTTGTGGTGAGAGAGAATGTTTCTGAAACTGTTTGTGTGTCTGACAACGCATTTGAAAAAATTATGCTTTGCCTCGAAGCGCATGGTCCAGACACAAACCAAAGGTCCAAAGCATTTTATCACGTCAAGGTAATGTTCCAAAAAATGGAACTTAGGAGTTAACTTAAAGTCAGGAAAGACTTCCAACAGTCAGTGACGATGTTCAGAAATCAATTTATCAAGATAACTAATACTGTCCTCAGTATGAATAGGGGATACCACGAGTTCAGTGATATCTTTTAAAGTCAAAAGGACTTGCCATGCAGGTTCATCGAGTGGCACCCTTGCACCGATTATAAATGGTAATAATCTTAGTAGTGTCCAATTCTCGTGGGCGTTTCCGCCAATAGATCTTCAAGAAGAAAGATTAAGTGGGACGGGTTAAGGGCGGTAAGTTTTGTCCGTCCAATCATACGAAAACTCTGTAATTAAACTGTTGAGTTGTGACAGAGTGAAATACTGCTTCTTTACAAACAGATTAAAACAAAGTGCCAACTCCATTGGTATTACACCTTCCAAAACATCGTTTAGCACATCCGGAGGGTAGCCTGTCACAAAATGGAAATACTTCAATTTTTCTGTTAAGGGACAAACCTTCTTTACACCGTAACAATGCACCTGGTCAGGGTTTTCCTTTACAGACTGAACATGTGAAGCATAATTCTCCTTGGTTCTTGGAGGAAAAAATCCAGAATGCACCTCTTTTTGTTGGTAGTCTGAATGGTCCCCAATACAAAATCTACAAATGTAATGTCCAGTAAAACTTTCCACCAGGCCACTCAAAGAATGAGCTCCAAGGTTATCTGCTGAAACACAAAAAACTGTTCCTCTGATATTTTTGCCAATGGTAGGGAAAAAAACGCCTTCTTCCTCTAATGTAATGAGATCTATCAAGAGAGGCTCCAGGACAGTTTCATAGCCAAATATCTTAACATCATTAGCTTTGCAAACAATAGTCAAATTAATTGATTTTAATTGGGATCTCAATTCTGATGGCACATTTGCAAGTACCCAATACACTGCTGTCACTTTACGTTTTTTGTGTGAAGTTCCAAACGGATTGCATATTTCGAAATCATCCACATAGAGTATAAGTGAAATTCGTAGCTCCCCATCTCTATGAAACTCATTTAACTTAAAATATTTGCCATCTTTAAAGGATTAAAGCTGTGACCCACTGCCTGAATGTCTGGTCAGTATATTACTTACAATATCTTTATTGTTTAACAGTTGATGTAAAGATGGTAGGATGGGGACGTATTGAAAGGTAGCACTGTCAAGTGGATCTAATACATATTCAACTGGCTCAATGAAATAGAAGTTTTCTTTAAAGTATTTCCGCCTCTTGTACTTACCCTGAAAAGGACCATCAGGAACTTTTCAACTAACTCACTGATAACACTTTCATCAACAGTGCAGTTATTCTTTGTCAAAATGTTTCTCACTAAATTTGGAATGTATTGAGATGACGATGCACATATAAACTGGAGCTGTTCCACCAAGTCATCTAAACATTTACCTGTGACATTATAAATGCTTTCTAACTTTAACAAGAGGGAACCAATTATTTCCTCATATGCACCAGTTTGTCCTTTGCAATCCAAATCTACAGTAGCATCCAACTCAAGATCCTCAATTGCTTCCAGTGATGACATATGGCTTTCATTCTGTTGAACACTGGTAGAAATTGGGAGTTTTACAATCACATCAGCCTTTAAGTCATCACACGAGTAAGATTGGTGCTTTCGACTTCTGTGAGTAGCAATGTTTGTTTTGAACTCACAGCCATCAAACACACACACTATTGTTTCTAGTCTTTTAAGATGAGAATTAATGTGTTGAAAATAATCTTTAGTATTTGGAAAGCATGAGTCACAGATTCCAAGTCTTTATCTTAGTTTAATCCCCTCAAATGTTTAATTTAATGAAATCATCATCATTTTCAAAAAAATATTTTTTTTCTATGTGGGAGTAATATGATTTATTTTATTTTTTTTACCATTGAAAGATAGGTTAATGACCTCCAAGCAGTTCCCTTGGGCAGCAGTTGAGTTATAACCCATCGGAAAACCATCTGGCATCAAGGAAATGAAAACATACTTAGGTAAAACAAATTTCTTTACATTAAAGACAAATACTTTTAAAGACTTTTAGACTAAGGTATTACCACAGTTTCATACCCAGAGCACCTCAGTAATATGCAGATACTATGCATTTGAACGTTTCCTGTCTGGCACTGTCCCAGCTACAAAATAATGGTACAGGGGTTGGACAATGAAACTGAAACACCTCTCATTTTAGTGTGGGAGGTTTCATGGCTAAATTGGACCAGCCTGGTGGCCAATCTTCATTAACTGCACATTGAACCAATAAGAGCAGACTGTGAAGGTCCATTTAGCAGAGTAAGAGCACAGTTTTGCTCAAAATATTGCAATGCACACAACATTATGGGTGACATACCAGAGTTCAAAAGTGGACAAATTGTTGGTGCACGTCTTGCTGGCGCATCTGTGACCAAGACAGCAAGTCTTTTTGATGTATCAAGAGCCACGGTATCCAGGGTAATGTCAGCATACCACCAAGAAGGACGAACCACATCCAACAGGATTAACGGTGGACGCAAGAGGAAGCTGTCTGAAAGGGATGTTCGGGTGCTAACCCGGATTGTATCCAAAAAGCGGAAAACCACGGCTGCCCAAATCACGGGAGAATTAAATGTGCACCTGAGCTCTCCTGTTTCCACCAAAACTGTCCGTCGGGAGCTCCACAGGGTCAATATACATGGACGGGCTGCTATAGCCAAACCTTTGGTCACTCGTGCCAATGCCAAACGTCGGTTTCAATGGTGCTAGGAGCGCAAATCTTGGGATGTGGACAATGTGAAACATGTATTGTTCTCTGATGAGTCCGCCTTTACTGTTTTCCCCACATCCGGGAGAGTTACGGTGTGGAGAAGCCCCAAAGAAGCGTACCACCCAGACTGTTGCATGCCCACAGTGAAGCATGGGGGTGGATCAGTGATGGTTTGGGCTGCCATATCATGGCATTCCCTTGGCCCCATACTTGTGCTAGATGGGCGCGTCACTGCCAAGGACTACTGAACCATTCTGGAGGACCATGTGCATCCAATGGTTCAAACACTGTATCCTGAAGGAGGTGCCGTGTATCAGGATGACAATGCACAAATACACACAGCAAGACTGGTGAAAGATTGGTTTGATGAACATGAAAGTGATGTTGAACATCTCCCATGGCCTGCACAGTCACCAGATCTAAATATTATTGAGCCACTTTGGGGTGTTTTGGAGGAGCGAGTTAGGAAACATTTTCCTCCACCAGCATCACGTCGTGACCTGGCCACTATCCTGCAAGAAGAATGGCTTAAAATCCCTCTGACCACTGTGCAGGACTTGTATATGTCATTCCCAAGACGAACTGACGCTGTATTGGCCGCAAATGGAGGCCCTACACCATACTAACAAATTATTTTGGTCTAAAACCAGATGTTTCAGTTTCATTGTCCAACCCCTGTATATTATATAGACAAAGAATCTCACTGATGCTAACTTGCAGGCAAAATATATCACACTTTCCAGTATAAATCCAGAAATAAGTAGCTTTCGCTCAGATATGCAAAAAACAGGATTTTAATATAACTTCACATTAATGAATACAACCTCAGTAAAATTACTTTGAAAGTGTTATTTAGCACATTCCCTGCCTTGACAGAAAGAATCACACTGGTACTAACTTGCTCTCAAAAGATATCATACTATCAAAATTCCGAAAACCACTGAGATATACATCAAACAGGATTTTTGTGTTATTTCAAAGTACTGATTCAAAACTAGATCAAACTGCTTTTTAAGTGTTATTTAACACATCCCCTGCCTTGTCACAAATAATCTCACTGATACTGACTTGCAGTCAAAAGATATCACACTTTCTAGCATAAATCCAGAAATAGGCAGCTTTTGCTTGGATATGCACAAAACAGGATTTTAATAAAACTTCACAATGATGAATATAACCTATGTAAAATCACTTTCAAAGTGTTATTTAAAACATTCCCTGCCCTGTCAGAAAGAATCACACTGCTACTAACTTGCAGTCAAAAGATATCACACTTTCCAGTATAAATCCAGAAATAAGCAGCTTTCGCTTAGATATGCACAAAACAGGATTTTGCTATGACTTCACAGTAATGAATACAACCTAGGTAAAATGACTTTCAAAGTGTTATTTAGCACATTCCCTGCCTTTTCAGAAAGAATCTCACTGCCAGGATTTTTGTGTTACTTGATAGTAATGATTCAAAACTATGTAAAACTGCTTTGTAAGTGTTATTTAACACATTCCCTTCGTTGTAAGACAAAATCTCACTGGTACTGGCTTGCAGTCATATCACACTATCAAAATTCCAAAAATTAATTTCTCTCACTGAGATAGACATGAAACCTGATTTTTTGTTACTTCAAAGTCCATCCATCCATCCATCCATTGTCCACCGCTTATCCGGGGTCGGGTCGCGGGGGCAGCAGCCGGAGCAGGGAGACCCAGACTTCCCTCTCCCCGGCCACTTCAGCCAGCTCCTCCGGGGGGATCCCGAGGCGTTCCCAGGCCAGCCGGGACACATAGTCCCTCCAGCGGGTCCTGGGCCTTCTCCTGGTGGGACGAGCCCGGAACACCTCCCCAGGGAGGCGACCAGGAGGCATCCCGAGCCACCTCAACTGGTTCCTCTCCACGTGGAGGAGAGGAGTCCACTCCAAGTTTAAAGAAGACAACAATGTTAGCTTCCCACCCCATACTCCCGGAGCACCCCCCAGAGGATACCCCGAGGGACACGGTCGAACGCCTTCTCCAAGTCCACAAAACACATGTGGACTGGTTGAGCGAACTCCCATGCACCCTCCAGGACCCCGCTGAGGGTATAGAGCTGGTCCAGCGTTCCACGGCCAGGACGAAAACCACACTGTTCCTCCTCGATCCGAGACTCGACTATCCGACGGACCCTCCTCTCCAGAACCGCTGAATAGACCTTCCCAGGGAGGCTTAAGAGTGTGATCCCCCTGTAGTTGGAACACACCCTTCGGTCCCCCTTTTTAAATAGGGGGACCACCACCCCAGTCTGCCAATCCAGCGGGACTGCCCGAGATGTCCACTAGAGGCTGACATTTTTTCGGGAATCCCACGGGATTCCCGCGGGATTCCTGCGGGATGGGAGTCATCTTCGCTATTAATCACGGGATTGGGACGGTACAGGATGAATGGTTAACGGGAGCAGACGGGAGCGGGAATCAACCAATAGCAAAGACGAAAAAAAAAAAAAAGTAAATGCACCATTTTGTAGTTTCCTTTTAATATCCCTACAATGTAACACAATTAAAAAATAAGTACATGACCCAGTGGTCCCAGAAGCCATCGATGCTTTTTGTCACGGCTTACCGCCAGAATTCAAATAGCAGTGATGGAGGGAGCTAACAGCCGCGGAGACTTCGATGCAGCAAAAAATGATTTACAGCGGAAAGTAAGATGTAACGACATTTCCATTAAGTTCACAGAACTGGTCGGGAAGTCTGACATATTATTTAAGTTTAAGAGAGTGGAATGTGACGGTGTTAGCACGGTGTACGCTGCTTGTAAGACATGTTTAGTGTTGGTCAAGTACGCAAGTGATTCGGGGACGAGCGGTCTGAAGAGGCACACTTGCAAGGCAGATTCGGGAAAGAATCAGCCAAGCATCGCTTCGTTCATCAAGCGAAAATTGCCGTCAGGTGTCAAGTCTCGTCTGACCGACAAAATTGCTCGCATGTGCAGCCAAGATCTCAGACCCTTTGCTGTGGTAGAGGGGAAAGGCTTTGCTAATGTAGCACAGGAGCTGCTCGACATTGGGGCCAAATATGGAAGCAACGTGCATGTGGAGGACATACTGCCATGTGCACGTACAGTTTCCCGTCACGTAGAAGGGGAGTATGAGAAAATCAAACTGCTGGTCATGGAGGAGCTCCGTCAGGTATGTCACTCTGCACTATATTTTTACATAAATTGTACCTCTCACACAGTAGTCTGTGATCTATAGATTCTATAGAATCTTTTAAGATTTTTCTTAAAATTTTTAAACGCCATAATATCTCCATATTCTAAACTGGTAATCTTTTTTACATGTAAGATATTTTGTGGCCCATTAAAAATATAATTCCTCCTATCATGCAGACTAGAGACCATGCTGTAACCACAGACCTTTGGACAGAGGAAAGGACCAACACACACTACATCACTGTTACAGTGCATTACATCCTTGACTGGAAAATGGTAAATCGGATTCTGGCCACAAGAGAGATGGAAGGTGTTAAATCCAGTGACCACATCAGAAGCACTGTGGAGGGAATCCTTCAGGTATCTCTCTCCGTGTGTCTGTCTGTCTATCAAATAAGATCATCTTTGTCCACAAGGCATATGTAATTAATATTGCTAATTAATGATAAAATTCGGAAAAGTATGAGAACATAGTGCAATAGTAACAACAAAAAACATGTTTACATGAAAACATATACAATAAGAGAAATATAGCAATAAATACAACAGTAGCCATGTGTGTCACTGTCCCTTACTGCATTGCACATCAGTTTGTTGCAGACAGCTGCATTTGCTGCTCTCTGTGTCGGAGGCAGTTTTACTTTTTTGACAGATTTAGGAAAACGTTTCATAAAAATGTCAAACTTTTAAAAATTGTTTTCATATTTTCATATCTTAGTGTCCTCCTGCGCTGATATGCATTAAGCATATGTGTAAACACTATGTTTTATCCTAATATAAACATTTATTGAAAAGTTCTCTGTTCAGTTACAGGACCGTTAGTCA
>JABUIW010000034.1:2942429-2955288 GCA_013363375.1 Menidia beryllina | reverse complement strand
CCCCTCTCAAGTGGGGAAGCTGCACAAGCAAAAGAAATAACTTGACAGTGTCATCAACTTCATCTGCACGTCTCAGGGCAGAAGCTGAAATGGCTGCCTTGCTTGCCCGTCAACATATGCTTAAAGAGAAACACGCTCTTGAAGAACAGGAGGAGCAATTGAGGAAAAAGAAAGAACAACTTCAACTTGAAGCAGACATTGCTGCAACTGTTAGAAAAGTGAATGTGTTGAGAGCTGGATCCACTGTGCGGAGTAGTGCTTTACAGAGATCTAATGGAATGGAATCATATTTTAAGGGAAAAGAAAAAACTCTTGAAATCCTTAATGCTGATGCAGAGACTTTTGTTCCACAGACACTTACCATGAATACAGTGACTGGGAATGTGAAGCCTAAGTGTGCAACAAGCTGCTCTTCCAGCAACCAGTGGAAATGTGTTGTCCATCATGGAGAAACAAAATTAATTAACTGGTATGCTGATTCATCAACAAAGTCTGTCATCATTGCCTAAAAGAGAAATTCCAGTCTTTGATGGCAACTTTCCTGCTTTCCTGCGTTCATTCGAGCAAGTTATAGAAATGAAGACAAGTGATCCTGATGACTGCCTGCATTACCTTGCACAGTACATTAGGGGGCAACCCAAACGCAACTTCATGCCTGGTGACGTGGTTCTCATAGTGGATGATTCGGCACCCTGTGGTTCTTGGATCATCGGCAGAATCACAGCAGTTGTGCCAGACAAGAAAGGCCTTGTACGTCAGGTCTGGATTAAGACCCCGACTAACCTTGTAGGCAGACCGGTCACAAAGATATGTCTTCTTCAGGAGGCCTCTGACTCTTGACAATGACATCTTTGGCCCAACTGACTTGACGCTGATATACTGACATGATATCTAGGCTAAGTGCTGGTAACCACTGGCCTATGACTGATTGACCATGTGCGAAAGGACAGGAGGAATGACCTTTGGACTCTTTGAGTGTGTTGTATTGCCTCATCAAAATCTGTGATGTAATATGCTGTGTTTGGGGTTATGGCTGTTGAATATGTAATTATTACTGTGTAATTATGTAATAATTAGGGGCCGGAATGTAGTGGATAGAATGGGTTTCTGCATGCCATAGTGATGACGTGCACTAATTGGTCAGGTGGTGTTGGGGGCGGTAGCATTTGAAATATCACCTGTTCACTCGCAAGGTGACAGTTTAGTAGTGAGTGGGTGATGGGGGAAGCCTACTTTTTGCTGACCACTTTAGGCTTTATGCTTTATGGTGTACGCCTTATGCTTTAGATCTGATCGAGTCAAGTTTGCTGTGAACTGTCACGTCTGGTGTCTCGTCTTGTCTTGATTACCTATTGTGTACACCTGGGGTTCCCCTCCCTCATGTGATTAAATAGTCCTCGTTTCCCCTTGTCTTGTGCGAGTGCGTTCTTGTCCGTTTCGTCCGTCTTGTTTCGTCTTTCGTCACCCCCATGCCAGGTTTGTTTTGCCATAGTCCTTTACTTTGCCATAGTCACAGTCTTGTCACAGTTTTGTTAATCGTTATTTTGTTACTTTGCCACCGTCTTGTTTACTTATTGCTTTGATACTTTGATCACAGTTTTCCACAGCTTTGCTTTGTACTTTATCTGGACTTCCACTTTTTGTTGCAATAAACCTTGTCTTCCGTCATCTCCGCACCTGAGTCCTCCCTTCAGAACCCACCCACATGACATGAACGTTCACGATGGATTACCGTTGTTGGATTATGGATGCCTATGAACTGATTCAGTGACGTGTTTTAATGTTGGATACCTGAAGATTAAATAAAGCGATAACACAAAGACTTTGGGCTGGCGTTTGAACATCTGGCTCGTTAGTTTCCCCTAATCAGCTGCTCGGCGAGCTAAAAGTTTGTTGATCAGTCGCCAATACAGGGATTGGACAATGAAACTGAAACATCTGGTTTTAGACCACAATAATTTATTAGTATGGTGTAGGGCCTCCTTTTGCGGCCAATACAGCGTCAATTCGTCTTGGGAATGACATATACAAGTCCTGCACAGTGGTCAGAGGGATTTTAAGCCATTTTTCTTGCAGGATAGTGGCCAGGTCACGACGTGATGCTGGTGGAGGAAAATGTTTCCTGTCTCGCTCCTCCAAAACACCCCAAAGTGGCTCAGTAATATTTAGATCGGGTGACTGTGCAGGCCATGGGAGATGTTCAGCTTCACTTTCATGTTCATCAAACCAATCTTTCACCAGTCTTGCTGTGTGTATTGGTGCATTGTCATCCTGATACACGGCACCTCCTTCAGGATACATTGTTTGAACCATTGGATGCACATGGTCCTCCAGGATAGTTCGGTAGTCCTTGGCAGTGACGCGCCCATCTAGCACAAGTATGGGGCCAAGGGAATGCCATGATATGGCAGCCCAAACCATCACTGATCCACCCCCATGCTTCACTGTGGGCATGCAACAGTCTGAGTGGTACGCTTCTTTGGGGCTTCTCCACACCGTAACTCTCCCCGGATGTGGGGAAAACAGTAAAGGCGGACTCATCATAGAACAATACATGTTTCACATTGTCCACATCCCAAGATTTGCGCTCCTTGCACCATTGAAACCGACGTTTGGCATTGGCACGAGTGACCAAAGGTTTGGCTATAGCAGCCCGTCCGTGTATATTGACCCTGTGGAGCTCCCGACGGACAGATTTGGTGGAAACAGGAGAGTTGAGGTGCACATTTAATTCTGCCGTGATTTGGGTAGCCGTGGTTTTATGTTTTTTGGATACAATAGCACCCGAACATCCCTTTCAGACAGCTTCCTCTTGCGTCCACCGTTAATCCTGTTTGATGTTGTTCGTCCTGCTTGGTGATATGCTGACATTACCCTGGAACCGTGGCTCTTGATACATCACAAAGATTTGCTGTCTTGGTCACAGATGTGCCAGCAAGACGTGCAACAACAATTGGTCCTCTTTTGAACTCTTGTATGTCATCCGTAATGTGGTGTGCATTGCAATATTTTTAGCAAAACTGTGCTCTTACCCTGCTAAATGGACCTTCACAGTCTGCACTTCTTGGTTCAATGTGCAATTAATGAAGATTGGCCACCAGGCTGGTCCAGTTTAGCCATGAAACTTCCCACACTAAAATGAGAGGTTTCAGTTTCATTGTCCAATCCCTTTAAGTGTTTTTTGGCACATTCCATACTTCTCAGAAATAATCTCACTGGTAATATCTAGCACTCAAAAGATATCACATTATCAAAATTCCCAGAGATATAGAGAAAATAGGATTTTTGTGCTACTTCAAATTAATGATTCAAAACTATGTAAAACTGCTTTTTACTTCATTGGCTGCCAAAGACGTCTATAGACGTCTTTTATGTTTTTCAACGCGAGTGGCTTGGGGGACGATCTGCTAAAGATTGTCCGTAAATATCGGCTTCTAGACAGAGTATGTACTAACAAATACCTAGAGGGTGGCACTGCTACCCTCTAGGTAGCAGTGCCACTTTTGATGGGAGATGAGCATAGATTGTAGGCAAATAAGAAAAACGCGACGCTTCGCTATGCGAAAAATGGCGCCGGTGAGACGCAAGTCGAGGAAGAACGGAATAAGGTAGAAACAAATTTTTTTTTCCAGATGAAAGAAGAGAGTCTACTCTTTCTTTTGGTGTGTTCGGTGTTTACATAGTCATATCACAAACTATTCTGTGGCTCTTGGAAAATCAGTCAAAATCCTCAAAAAACTCTGGCAGTATGGGACTCTCTGTTCTGAAAATGGCTGGCAGTCAATGAGTTAAGTGTTATTTAACACATTCCCTGCCTTGTCACAAATAATCTCACTGATACTGACTTGCAGTCAAAAGATATCACACTTTCCAGTATAAATCCAGAAATAAGCAGCTTTTGCTTAGATATGCACAAGACAGCCTTGTCAGTCAAAAGATCACTGGTAATGACTTTCAATCAAAAGATATAAAACTTTCCAAGTTAACTAAATCCTGTTTTTAGCGTAACTTTGCCAATGGCAGTCATTTTTTGATCAATTTGGAAAGTGTGATATCTTTTGACAGCAAGTGAGTACAACTAAGATTTTGCCGGTGAAGTCATGGAATGTGATGTAGAACACTTACAAAGTGATTTTACCTAGTTTGGATTCACTTCTGTTAAGTTAGAGAAAAATCCAGTGGTCGAACCAGGCTCTGGTGAACCATGGACTGGGTACAGCCCGAATCCACCATCGCCCGATGTGTACCCCCCTGAATCCTTACCGGAACACTGTACGTCCCTCTTGGACCGGGGGGAGGGTGCTGGAGGGCCGACCACCCGGATCACCTGGCCCACCTCCATCAGTGGGCACTCCCGGCGAAAGTGACCGGGCCGTCCACACCTCCAACACGCCTGCACTGCCGCCTGAGGAACCCCCTGTGGGTGGGGAGCAGCGCCCGTAGCGGCCGGGACCTGGACCTGGGGGGGAGCAGAGCAGCGGGAACGGGGGGCAGGAAGGGGACGAGCAGTCGTGGGGGCCCCCGGACTGGGTGCGGGTGCTGACCTCCGTCTGGGTGCTGGCGTTGGCGGGGCTGACGGCTCGCCACCCGGCGTCTGGCGCCACGCCCCCTCCACAGTGACAAAAAACAAACGTTAAAAATGAATAAATGTATAAAAAAACAGCCTATCTTCAAAGTCAATTTCTAAAATTTATACTAAAACTAAACTACAAAAACAGAAATCCTGGAAAACTTGCTCAAGGTTTCACAAAAGTCTGACAGCTTCAAAGAAAGTATCATATAATGAGGCATCAAGACTTTAAGACTCGCTGTTCATACATGTTTATTTTTTCAAATGCTATTTTTTATCATTAAAATGATCACAGAACATATAATACATACAGTGTATGTTCTGAGACTTGTCTATTTCATAAAACGAAACTGACTTACTGAAATGAGGCACACTGAAAAGAATTGTAACATTTTAAGTGTGATGGATAACAAACATGAGAAAGTGATCACTTTTTCATCGAGTTGGACTACTCCGGGACAAATGGTAGTGTGGATGTGACTTAGCATGAGCTTTTTAGTCACAGAAAGAAAATGAGACCGTTTTGTTTCACTAAGCACTGTCAGTGACTGTCAGCCAATTTGACAGTGACTAAAGTAGGCAAAAGCGTATCATCTGAGAGTGGACATGTAGTAAAGGAAGGTGTCAGTCAAACATAACTGAAAAGCCTTTTTTAAAAATGTATTTGTTTTTTTTGCCCCTACTGGGCAGCGGGATTGATGATGAGTGCTATCAGTGCCTCTTTTCCTTTCATGACCAGCAGCTGTGCTTGCTGAAAGTATACCAAAAACAGCTTTTTTTACTTTACTGGTCAAGTGCCGACCAATGAGAAGCACATCTGGATGCTTCAACCTTGTAAGAACCTTTAAATTAAAACATTTTTCTTTTGAAAGATTTCAGGGGATTATTTGTTAACTGAGTTTGCAGGAATTACTGTCTCATTAAGGAGATTTCTAAATTAGCTATATTTTGGATATGAAAGTCTATCTGGTCAGAAATTAGCATTCCTCTACTTGCATGCGCTTTCTAAAATCATCTCTAACACAGTACACACAAACTTTGAATCTTTACCTGAACAAAGATATTAACATACTCCTTTCACGGAGTATGATTGGGAAAATTAGAATAGTAAAATTTGCCCAAATTATTAATAGTGAATCAAGTGGAGGATATTTTTAGCCTTTTACAATATATTCAGTGTGAATATAGAGCAGTCTTTAGGAAGTCTAATATTTTAAAATTATTTATATTTAAGACACTTACTACTGACTCGATAGTCTCTAGTCCTTGCATGTGTGAACATGTTTAAACTGAAGAAAACATCTTTGCATGGACATTCATGATTTTGACCACAAGGGGACGATGTATTACTTGAAATGCAAATCAGGCATCAGCATTTGGACTGAAGAGTGGAGGAGGGGATTTATTTCACTGCTTACTTACAGACAAACATCCATCCATCATCATAACAGCTTATTCCCTAATGGGGTCGCAGGGGAGAACTGGCATGGTCAATGGGCGAGAGGCTGGGTACACCCTGGACCAGTCCATCGCAGGGCCACACAGAGACATACAAGGACAAACAACCACACACACTCACTCATAAGGACGATTTGGAAGGTCCAATCAACCTAACATGCAGGTTTTTGGACAGTGGGAGGAAGTTAGAGAACCCGGAGAGAACCTAAGCTGACTCTCCAGACCTGAGTGAAGACAAAAGTTTTTATTTTACTCTGAGCGAGAGATGATCGGCGTGGAGGTGTGGTGGGAGGAATACAGAAGGTCCTAAGCCAGAAGGTGAAGGAGGGTGGACGGGCAGGCAAATACCCCAGGGAGGGAACCAAAAACTGCAAGAGGACTTGGAGGCAACGCTGAGGGTGGAAGAAGACAAAAAGGTTAGGTTTCACTTGGACAAAGACATTCCAGAGAGCTGTGGCGTCAAATGGTACGTTACCAACTGTGTGGGAATTAACCAACTGGCGTCAGCCTCGGGGAACACGTCCCTCTAAATACTGCCTCCTCATTGCAGTCATTGGAATCAGCTGGATTTGCCCTGCCCGAAAGCACCCTGGGAAGGAGAAAGGTGGAGAGGCACTCAGGGTTAATGCAGGCCACCCCATGGCCCTAACTGTATGTATGTATGTTCATCTTTCTCTCTCTCTCTCTCTCTCTCTCTCTCTCTATATATATATATATATATATATATATATATACATATATATACTGTATATACACATAGAAGAATAATAGTAAGTTCAATGTAAATGAATGTTTGTGCTCTTTATCCAGAAAATCCTCAAGTCACATCTACTTTTCAGGCACTGGTTAATATGGACACAGATTACATGTTAAATTTCAATATTTTTATTGCATTAACAGAGTTACACGCATTAGTAGCTGAAAACACTCAGTATTAAAAGTACAGACACTGGTTTGGTGCTTCCTTCTATCCTAAACAGGATCAGGAGTAAAAATGTATAATCACTTTAAAAGTTACATATGTTTTTTTTTGTGCCTATTTCTTTCCCGGATATATTAGTGTGTGTGTGAATGAGTGAATAAGGTGCATTAACTTAAAGCACTTTGTAGAAAGGCGCTTTATGGAGTTCAGTCCGTTTTCTTTTATTAGTTTACGGGCTGTTCTGCCACATCCAAGATGGCGGACTCGTTGATGTATCGCTGCAACAGACGAACAGGCTCAAAGCGACGTCTACGTATATATGTCTATGGTCATCACACTGAGACCCGTAACAAATCTTGGGGGCTTGTCCGGGATCAGCGCCACCTGCCGGTTTGGAGCTGATCCATTGATGACATGTTGGGTCTAAATACGACTCTAGGTAGTCAGTCCATAAGTTATATGAAATGTCTCTCCTACTATAGATACCATCCCTCCTGTTGAGACATGGCTCTGCCCATGACTCAATTTTGCTACAACCTTGACTTGGGAAAGGCACGTTTTGTTCGTTTTGTTCTCCAGCTCTGGGGTGGGCCACTGCGAACATTGGCATCGTGAAGCTGTTTTCTGGCAGAGTGTCTCGTCCAGTGCAGTATGGTTCAGGTGTTTCACGAGTACGAGCAGCAATGGGTGTGCGCGCGTTAGCATAGGGTGGGGGCACTGACGGGATTCCGTTGTCACTCCCATCAGCCGGCTCCTCCTCTCTGCCTATGGCAGCCTGCGTTTCCGGTCTTTGTCTCACTCTTGCTCTAAGCTCTCGTTCAGCCTGCTCCCTGGCAGCCTGAAAGAGAGCCCGTCTTTCTCTCTCCTCTTCTACCTTGAACCCCTTTTTTTTCTTTTTTCTCTTCTTATGTTTGTCACGTCTCCGCGTGGTGGTTGGCAATCAAACAGTGTGATTTAAAACTTTTAGTTAAATTTTATCTCAACACATATTATCCAGGGGCTTAAACATATTGCTTATACATTGTGGAAACGGATACACACACACACACACACAGACACACACACGCTCTCTCACAGCCGGCGCTCTCCGGCTGACAGCATATCCGGATGTCCCCTCCAGAATTATCATATTTTGACATAAAACAAGCTCAACTGGGTTTTATTTATTTTTTATCCTCTTATCTAGTTTTTCTTAGATCTGCCAAAAACGCACTTCTGATAAACAACATTGAACCCAGGAGGAGCTTTTAATTTTTTAACTGCCATTTGCTACTACACTTCGCAGCCCGATTTATAATTCTTTTTCTTTCCAGATATTTCAAATTAATTCGTTTTTTTCCACAATGATCTTCGACGGACTTTTAGGGTGTGGTCACGGACTTGCAGGGCAAAATTCAACCTTATACCTCGGCTTTGTTAGTTCAAATTTCTTATCACCACTTCAGAACCAATCTTAGTAATACCACGACCACTAAATGTGATCTTCTACCATTCCAATTATTTATTGAACTTTTGAACCTTAAAAAAAAACAAAAAACAAACCCCATTACTCATGTCTGTGTCAGCCAGAAATTCTACAGGCTATTATTTATTCTTCCCGATTCACCATAAGTCTTTATTTATGCTTCTGTACCACGTGAACTCCCACGGCGGGGATAAACGTCTCAGAAACTACTCACGACGTCCCACAACGGGGACTCGCTACCTCAAATCAGGTCTATTCGACCATATTCTACTTTAACTCAAATCAAGTCTATTGGACAAGATTCTACTTTAACTCAAATCAAGTCTATTCGACAAGATTCTACGTTAACTCATTAACCCTACTTACACTTTGTGTCAACGTCGGCGTCCCAAACGTACTCAGGTTAACTACCAATCGACTTATTGATGAACAGGAAATTTTCTTACCTATATGATGCCTCCCCTGGCTCGATGGGACCCGTCAACCGTCGGTCTGGATCGGCGCGGTGTCACGCTGTGGACCCTCCGTGGCAATGGCGGAGACTGTCGCGACAGATTTAAATGGTCCTGTTGATTCCACGTCGTCCCGAACCGGTGGATTCTTGGTTCCCGGGTTTCGGCACCAGAGAAATGTTGGGTCTAAATACGACTCCTAGTTCCTCACTATCAAGAGTTTAGTTATTAATCTATAGACCCAGGAAGAGGCATCAGAATAAAAAGGCTTGACACAGAGGATAAGTTTTTTCTCGTCTGCAGAGGAGGGAGAGACTGCGTGGACGCTCAGCCACACATAGAATCTCAACCACATTTCTCTAGCAGTTGACTTTTATTAGACTGATAGTTGCTAAGCAGTGTACATCTTATGGGATAGGAAAGTATTGGACACAATATCTGTCATGCCCTTATAAGGTTTTTCCCGGTATTTGGCTGTTATTAAAACAGCTGACCCTGGGAGACACAGATGGTAGACAGATGGTAGACAAAACACACATATTTTAGCTTCACACTAATGTAAATACGAAAAATAGCTTCTACAGGGACCAAGGCTGGAGCTGATGCTGGTGTAGAACCGAGGCGGCGGATGCTGGTGTGGAGCTGAGACGGAGAGGGAGCTGGCCTAGAGCTGAGACAATCCAGCAAGAGGGACGAGGAGGAGTTGCCATGGCAGAAAGTGGGAGAAATAACCTGGTGTGGGATATCAGGAAAAGCCTGCTCACGTTGTCAGCCAAGGAACTTTACAAGGTCGCCAAAGATGCGGGTCCAGCTGCAGGACAGGACCAGCCCGAGCTCGAGGAAGAAGACCAGAAGGGTTGCTTCGACTACATCAGTTCTTTCATGTATAGTAAGCATTTACTCGAGTCAGAAGACAGTGGGATGGTCAAGTTATTGATGTTAAAGGATGGTATTAATGCTGTAATTAAGAACAGAGGTGTATCACCTGTGTAAGATTACGGAGCAGATCTAGATTTACAGACTATCCATGTTCCCAGTCCAACATTTACCACATCGCACAACACAGTGGTTTCAGTTACTGGTCCCCCACAAATTATCCAAGTAACCAACTCTGATAATGGAGCCAGTCGACCACAGGCTGCAGATGTAGTCAGTCATGTGAATTCAGTCCAACACCTCTGTAGCTTGCTCCATGAGTACGGGCAAAGCTGTATCTGACATTACTAATGTTGAGTTACAGGAAATGCTCAGTAGCTATGAGGAGCTGGGTAGCTCATGTTGTCACCTGCCGAACAAGTGTCTGAACACTCTTCAGCACTTTCAGAGCAAACTGGTTTGTCTAATCGTGAACCAGTCCTGTATAATCAGTCCATGCCCGCACCATCCCGGGAAGGGGTCATCTCTTTAAGAGATATTTCTTACCTCCAGAGGAGAGTGTTCAAGGTATAAGGGGGGCAAGTTGGAGATCATTCGTCAGACAAAAGCTACAAACATTTGGAAGCAGATTGATGAAGGACTCAGAGAAGGCCTCCATGACACTGATGTAGTTCGAGGTGTGCTCAGAATAATCAAGCCTGGGACTTTTAAAGATATGCTTATTAATAAGGATGACCTGGCTGTGACTGAACTGAAAGGGTTTCTCCAAGCCCACCTAAGAGAGAAAAATAGCACTGAGTTATATCAGGATTTAATGTGTGCCAGACAGGATGAGCACGAGACACCACAACAATTTCTCTATCATGTAATTGACTTAAAGCAGCGGGTCATGTTCACATCCAAACTGCCAGACACAGGCATACAGTATAGTCCGGCTACTGTTCAGGATGTTCAGGATGTTTTTCAGCACATCTGAAAAGAACAGAAACCTTTCCTGTCAAGTGGTAAAGTAAACGATGAGACAATACTGCGTCACGTGATGAAGATCACTAATGAGGAAAATGAGAGGCAGAAGCGGATTGGGTCCTCACGCCGTCACGCCCCCACAAGCGCGCATAGTGTACAGCTTCAGCCTGGTGTAGCTCACGGTCGCAATGATGAGAAAGAGAGTGCAGCTGCTAAAGCGAAAACGGATCCAATCAACCATCTTACAGATAAAGTCGAAGAGCTCACTAGCTTAGTGGAGTAGATGAGGTGGCAATGTGAGCCCCAACCAGTACATCCGGTTCCCAACCACAGTCAAACGAGATTAAAAACAAAAAGGGACAAACGATTTGGGAGCATCAACTGTGTACGGCAGAATCGCACAGCTTGTTGTCACTGTTTTCTAGATGAATTAGGGAAGATGAATTAGGGAAACGCAAGCTGGTCACTGCAGTGGGGCGCCTAGTGATCAGGTCAGAGAATCAGCCCCAGAACCAGTGTGCAAGTGAGACAGGTGGTCAGGCCAAGTCTAAGTGTAAACAAGCAAGCGCTGTCTCGTCCACGATCTCTGAAGCAACCAGAAGTTGTCAAGATGAGACCTCATCTCCGTTGATTGTTGAGTCAGGTACCAGACGTGGGGCTGTAGGTAAGCTAATTGGAAAAAAAGGCCCTAATCCAATGTAATTTAAGTGGCCTGGCAGTAACTACATTGATGGACACAGGCGCTCAAGTTAGCATGATAAGCCGAGGCTGGAAAGATAGATATTTGCCTGATCTTAACACACGCCCATTATCAGAAGTCGTTGAGGGGATAGATGAGTTGCAAGTGCATGCAGTCACCGGGGAGCCTATTCCATTCGATGGCTGGGTCCCTTTAAAGATCAACCTACCTGGAAGTGAAGACCCCATTCTTTATATTCGGGTCCAAGTCCTGGTCAGCAACTTGCCCATGGACAGACCACTGATTGCTTTAATGTTCTTGATTAACTTATAGAGGGGCAGCCAGAACAGTTCATTCCAACCTTGACTACGCTACTTCATAATGCCATTGCTGTGTCCCCTGATACAGTAGAAACACTTGTTAGTTTTTTTCAAACAGCAGAGTAAAACACACCGATAGGACGCCTCAGAACAGGTGGGAAAGACACAGTTATCCCTGCTGGTCAGATTTCTTGGCTGAAGTGCCAGGTTCCTCCGACTATGAACCCCTCTGACCGTCTGGTGCTGTTTGAAGCCGATGAGTGCATCCAGCCTCAAGAACAGCTAGACGTGGGAACAGGACTATCTGACATTCAGAACCCAGCTAAGCCTCATGTTAAGCCGGTGGTTGGCAAAACACTAAACACGATGTTACCCTCCCACGAAAAACGGCCTTAGGCACTTTACAGAGCATTGAACGTATTGTTGACACTGACCCTTCTGATAGCACCACACCCAACCTAGCAGCCAGTGAGGTTACTACCCAACCTGAGTCTGACGGGGCAAATCAGTCCCTCTGGCATCCATCAGTTAACCTTGAACATCTGAATGAAGAAAAGCAAGAGGTTGCGAGGAGAATGTTGTTTGAGGAATCAAAGACCTCCACCAGAGATGGGAATGACATTGGTTGTAATCCTGGTCTGCAGATTGTAATCAGTTTGAAGGATGAGATCCCAGTGCCCAAAGCCACTTTTTAGATAAGTCAAAGAATACATCCAGGACCTCCTTCTGAAGGGATGGATCGTTAAATCAAAGTCCCCCTATGCCGCCCCAATCATGTGCGTGCGTTAGAAGGATGGGATGCTGCGCTTCTGTATATATTATTGCCTATTAAAACCAGAAAACTGTGCCGGACAGACAGCCATTGCCGCGGATCAGAGATCTGCTTAATACTTTGGGGGGAACACCTGGTTCAGCATCCTTGACCAGGGAAAAGCGTACCATCAGGGGTTTGTGGCAGAAGGTTCACGTCATCTAACTGCTTTCATCACCCCCTGTGGGCTTTACGAGTGGGTGCGAATCCCTTTTGGTCTATCAAACGCCCCTGCAGCATTCCAGAGGATTATGGAGGAGATGCTGAGCTTTCTGAGGGACGATTGCTGCATACCGTACCTGGACGACATTCTCTGCTACTCCCGGTCATTCGAAGCACC
>JABUIW010000034.1:2870584-2939082 GCA_013363375.1 Menidia beryllina | reverse complement strand
GACAGACAGACAGACAGACAGACAGACAGACAGACAGACAGACAGACGTGTCTACATATATTTAGTGTTTAAGCTATAGATTTAAGGTATATTGTAAAATTTATGAAAAAATACAGAGGGCCACAGTTTATGCAGGAACACCCTGGGCGGACACAGTATAGTTCCCATCCCAGATCAGTTATGTAACCTTTCCACTGGATATGGAGTCTGCCTTGTGGCCTTTTGCTGGTGTGCATCCAGATGACCAAATTGCTTTTCTTACTCACTTTTACACAGATGAGCAGGGGCTATAGTCTTGATATTTTTTTATTACAGACGGTAGAACGGTGGCTAGCAGTCACATACAAAAATATGCTTTAGGTTAGTTTTAAGGCCATCATGTATTTTTGTGTGAAAAACTCGACAAAATATGATCTAGATCCCGGCCAACTATGGATAGTATGTTGTGTTTCAGTATTGTGAAATAAACAGTTCAGATCACAATTTGTTCTTAGTGTTCCTCATATTTGTGTGTCTCCCTGCAGTCTCACAACCAGTGACGTGCGGTGAGGTTCATAGCTGCTGAGGCACTGACGTCATCAGAATCAGATTTGCAAATAGATGCATAGATTGACAGCAGTTTACAGGTTATGTTTCACTTCTGCATCCTTACACATACAAACTGTAGCTCACAAAACACACATTTCCTTAAAAAACAAAACAAAATAAATGTTATTACTGTCTTACCTTTACTTATAAATGAAGTCCATGCGTCGCTCCTTCTGCACAAAAACATCCGTCACTTTGCGATAGAAGTCCTCCTTATCTTCCTTCAGTTTTAAAAGTCTCTCTGTCTCAATGGAGATCACTGCCAGGGAAGAAAGCCTTCCTTGATCCGTCCTGTTCCTGCTGTATGTTTTCAGTCTCTTCAGGGCTGAGAATGAACTGCAGCTGCAGTTGAGAATGACCGCTCCACTGACGTTGTAGTAGCTGGCACCGTGAGCACGAGCTGGAGCAACTTTGTCGCCTCAGGAACAGTTACAACAAGATCCTTCTCGGCCAAAAAGTTGAGAAGCTGTCCAGGAGATTTGCATTCATCCCTCACCGTTTTTGAGCTATACTGTCCAATGAGATCGGCCTTCAGTCTGACAAAGTAAAAAAACTTGGCATACTTTGACAGGCTCTGCAGTTTTGTGTCATCAAAATGTTGTGACATTTCATAGAACTTTGCGCAATCCACCAAACCGAGGAAAGCAAGTTCATCAAAATGGCCAAACCTAGCCTTCATTTGATCGCTGATGTTGTCAAGAATGTTACAGAACAGGTGTCTCCGTTCATCTCTAGCCGAATGTCTGTCTGTACCATCTGTCAAACCAAGTGCGCCGCATTTCTGCTCGAATCGGAGGTAGTAACTGTCAAACTCCAGTCTCATGCGCTCCATGACTGAAACTGTGTCCCGGATGCGCGAGTCCACACAGTGCCACAAGTTGAAAAAAGAAGGCAAGGAAAGCAGAAAAGGCGGTTTCGAGCAGGACATCCACAAAGCCAGTCTTTTCGTGAATACCACTCGGTTTGAAAAGAGCGGTTAACCTTCTGTCCCGTAGTCTGAAACAAACCTTTCAGCTCCGGCGTTGGTCTTCCTTTGGTTATTATCTCCTGCTTCAATTGAAAGTCCACTTGAGAAAACTTTTTTAGTGTTGTAATGTAGTCATCCATGTCGAAAGTCGGGATAAGCGAGAGGAAAAAAATCACTATCTCTATTATAATCTATCGCTGCACTTGACTTGCTTCCCGAATCGTTTAGCCTAGCTCGCTGTCACTTACTCGGCAGTTGAGGAGTGAACAAGACGAACGTCTGGGATCTTGAGCACCCCCTACCATGAGGCAAGAGAACTGCCTGCCTCACCTCGAACCTGTTCTCTGCCGTTTATAATCGCTCATTACACGAAACACGTTACACAAACACAGTGGTGACAAAAAGCACTGTACATTATATACATAAGCTAAATTATTGGAAATAAGTTCACATATTAAATTTGTTTAAACCATTTTATTGACGCCGTACAGCAACATGCTCTCTCCGCTTAGCAGCCAGCGCAGAGACAGGGGTTGCGCAATAGGGCTGCAACTAACAACTATTTTAATAGTCGACTAGTCACCGACTATTGAAACGATTAGTCGACTAATCGAATAGTTATTCACTTTTTCTTAAAAATAGCATAAAGTTGCTTTAGTTAAGTGGAAAATGATAAACACAAGAAAAATGGGTACTTCAATGAAAAATGCATCTTTTATTCAACTTTGCAGCTGATACAAAACGTAAATAAGAATGTCCTATCTGAAACCAATTGAATCCATAAATAAATAAACTAATTAAAATCAAGTAAACATTTTTTCCTGTAAACCAAGCAGCAGAAAAACTAAATATAAATAAAACTAAGTGCATTCTGTGAGGTACATTCAGTGGTCAACTGCACAGTCTGTTGCAAAAGAACTCTACAATTCTCAACAACTCAAAATAAAGTGTTTAGAGTTGTCCAAATTGAAGTTGTAAGCATGGACGGCGATACAACTTGGACACAAACCTGTCATGATGGACAGACCAGGTTTAAAATCAACATGAGGCTCAGGGTATGTCATTCAGTTTATTCATACAAAGAAAAGTCAGCATATCCACATGCTCTCGTGTGAGGCTTGCTCTCTTCTGGGAGCAGATATTTCCTGCTGCTGAGAAGATTCGCTCTGCCGGTGTGGATGTTGCAGGAATGCAGAGAAGAGATCTTGCTACGTTTGACAGAGTGGGAAAACGCCCCTCATTTTCTCTCCACCAGCTGAGAGGGTCATCCTTTTTGGCTATTGGTGGCTCTGTGAAGAACATCTGAACTTCCCTCCTCACCATTTGGATCTTTTTATCCTCCTGGGTTTCTTCCTCTTCCTCACTCAGACTGTCAGTGTCAGACTGAAGCAGGTTATCAAGAGCTGACTTTCCCCCTGGGACATTACCCCTCTTCTGCTGTACCTCAAGGTCACCATGTATCCCAGTCTCGGCCTTTGCTTCTTTTATGGCAAGAACTTCAATTGTACTTGGCACCATTGTGCCATCTTCAGGTGAGATGAACTTCATCTTTCTGAATCTTGGATCAATGGCAGCTGCAAGAACAAGTGGGTTGTCTCTCTCTGCAGACACATTGTTAAGATTCGCCCATCTCTCACTTATTCCTTTTCCTGCAATGGCTCGAAAGGCTTCTCCTGAGCTCGACTCAAACTGGGTTTGCTGTATGGACCTTTGAAGCCCTTTGACTAGCTGTGGAAGACATGAAGCAGTAGCATACTCCTGTCCACTGAGGAAAGTGGTAGCACATTCAAAAGGACCCAACCCTTGCACCAGTTCTTCAAGTAGCACCCATTGCTCTGGTTTCAGGTCAAAGTAGTGCTTGCCTCTTGGTGTTACCTCAGGGTCAGAGAGAGTTGCAGTAACTGGCCAGCGCTGCTCCAGGAGTCTCTCCACCATGTAATAAGTACTATTCCATCGTGTGCTGACGTCCTGGATCAGCTTGTGCTCTGCGGTGTTCATTTGCTGCTGCTTCGTCTTCAGTTTTGAATTTGCCAGCTCACTTCTCCTAAAGTGCTCCACTAAGCTTCTTGCAGCACCAGTAGCTTTGTTGATGCTGGGCTCTTTGAGGGCACTGTTGACGATAAGTTGGAGGGTGTGCCCAGCACAGCGGACTGAAGACCAACCGTGTTTTTCTTCCAGGAGTCGAGCCGCCGCCACCATGTTAGACCCGTTGTCGTGTACTATTGCTTTAATTTGGCTAGGTAAGATGTCAAATTTGTCTATCACCTCTTCCATCCATATCATGATGTTCGCAGCAGTATGCCTCTCCTCCAGAGGTAGAGTAGCAAGGTTCAAAGTCTTCATTTGCCACTCTTTGGTGATGAAGTGACACGAAACTCCAAGATATGCCTCTGTGGCACGGCTGGTCCAAACATCACATGTCAGCGTGAGGGAGCTGTTGACCTCTTTTAGGATCTCCTTTACCTTTAAACACAAAAGTAGACTTTTGTAAATATTTAAAGTGCAAAACATACATGTCAACAGAAACTATTCAACATGCAAGTTTGAAAGTTTTAATAATTGCTCAATGATTTTACCCAAATTAAGTTATGTATTTAAGCCATTTTAACATAATAATAAAATAACAGCTATTTATTTATTGATATATATTCAGACGTGTGTGTGTGCGCGCGTGTGTGTGTATTTTAAACAGTTACCTTCAGAAACGTTGTACTGTATTTCTGCTCCATCAAGTGGGTGAAATGGGTTCTGGATGGTAGTATGTAGTCTGGGTTGAACTGGGCTATCATCCGTTGAAACCCGGCACCATCGACCACAGAGAGCGGCCTCATATCATGGATCAGCATCTTTAATACTGACTCAGTGAGGGCAGCTGCCTGTTGCGGGGTGCACATCTGCTTTTTTTGTAGAAAGGAGTCCATGGTGGCTCTCTTCTTCGGACTGCATGCATTTAATTTATAATGCGTTTGTCAGGCACAGTCAGGCATAACGTTAAAGCTCTCTTTTAAAGTGAAAAAACGCTTAGAAAATGTATAACGTACATAAAAGACAAAGCATATTAGCATTATTGTTGCTTAAATCTTACCGAGGCGAGTCAGACTCCGTTTCACTTAAGTGCCCAACATGCTTTCTTTTCAAATGCTCATGCATCACCGAGGTGCTGCCGTGATACGCAAGGTCTGTTTTGCAAACCTTGCACGTAATTTTTGTACTCGTTGTATCGAGGATAAAATGCTCCCAAACTTTGGAAGTTTTTGTACGCGTGTTGGACGCCGCCATTTCTGTAACCGCGACGCTGTTGTGCGAGTGACTCTGGGCAGATTGTAATTAAGTGAGATGTCTCACTCTGTTGGAAAAACACGTCTGGCGACAATAGTCGACAATGGAATTCATTGTGGACTTTTTCTATTATCGATTTTTGTCGACAACGTCGACGAATCGTTGCAGCCCTATTGCGCAATCCAAGGTGAGGCAGAGCTCGCTGCTGCCTCACCGGCATCGCTTCCAAGCATTTGAATGGGAAAATAAGAAAATTCAGCGATTTTGAACAAATAAAAATCGAAATTGGTGAAGCTACATAAAAAATAAATATTTTTTAGTAGAAACCACCGGATGAATATAACAATTTAATTACTTTATGATTATATATTTTCTTTCTTTCCATGATGGCTGGTGAGGCACTGCTTCACCTGCCTCCCCTGACCGCACGTCACTGCTCACAACCCTCCTCATCTTACACTGAGACTTCCCTCCAAATGGAAGGTTGGTTAACACTTGAAGCCTTAAATAACTTATTGTTTATTGGTCTGTGTCCTCCACAATTAAAGAACAGGATGTTCACACACAGCTGACAGTACAAAAAAATGCGCAGTTCACTCAGTCTACACAAAAACTTACATGCTAATAAATGCACTGAAAAAAATCACATGGTCGTCACTGTTGACTCAGACGGATGACAATCCAACACCAAAGGATATTGGGGATAAGTAAGTGCAGGTAATGCCACATACTCATATCTGATGTGATGATATGTTTAATTATTCATCACTTTTTTTAATATATATTTTTTTTTTACCTTGTCCTGTTCAGCATTATGGCAGCAGAACTGAAATCTGAGTACCGTGCTATGCTGCACAAAATTGCTTTGAAAAGCCCCCCTTGATTACCTAAAAATGTTTTATTTATTGATTTTTGTTACCAAACTTCCTTTAGACAGAAAGAGAAAGGGGAAAAAAAAGAAAGACACAACCATACAACCAGCTGCTATGTCTGTAAGAAGGACACTGTTGTTGGCAATCTGGGTGGATAACGTGTAGGAGCTCCTGCAAAAGGACACAGGGAAGACAAAAGAACAAACAAGCAACAAAAGCAACCATGGCCAAAACCATGTCATACACTTTCCACAAATTTTCCTGTTTGCCGCATTTGCACTTGTGATTCAGCAATTCTGATGTCACTCAACGAGTGAAGTCCCAAACTTCTTGTTCTGTGGTGGTATTGTTGGCTGGAATTTCGTCCGTGCTAATGTGTCTCCACTGCTCCACATCAGAGTCTTTCAGGATAGCTGACACTCTGTCAGAAATGTTTTCTCTCATTCTGCAGATACTCGAGAACTACACTACTGTCGGTCCAGATGATTGACAAGCTTAAGCTTAAGTTTGCTTCTGCGGATGCCATCCATTTTCACTACCACTGTAGCAACAATCAGTTGCATCCTTGGAATGTTAGGTGACCTGAAATGTGCCACTCTGGATTTACCCATCATAAACACACAACAAAATTTGTTAGCTGCGCTCCACATCAGAAGGTAACTGACTCCAAATGCACACTCACTTGAGTCGGCACTGATGTAGCTGTGCTGAGTCACAGTTTCGAAATTTTTCAGACCTCAGACATCTGGAAGGACTGAATTGCTCTAAAGCAGGTAGATCAGACAGCCATTCTTGCCACCTGTTTTTGATGTGCTAAGTTCTTGTCCCATCCAGTTTTCAACCAGCACAAATGTTGCAATATACAGTGGGTATGGAAAATATTCAGACCGCTTTAAATGTTTCCCTCTTTGTTTCATTGCAGCCATTAGCTAAAATAAAAAAAGGTATTTTTATTTTTCATTAATATACATTCAGAAAAAATAAATGAATGCAGAATTATTTGGAAATTTATTAAACAAAGAAAAACTGAAATATCGCACTGTCATAAGTATTCAGACCCTTTTCTGTGACACTCATATTTTACCCACATGCTTTCCATTTCTTCTGATCCTCCTTCAGATGGTTCTGCTTCTTCATTTGAGTCCAGCTGCGTCTAATGAAACTGATTGGACTTGATTAAGAAAGGCACACACCTGTCTTTATAAGAACTTACAACTCACAGTGCATGTCAGGACGGGTGTTTCGGATGATCGATCAGAGATTGTTTGGCGAGTAATAAGTTAGAGTTAAAGGTGGTTTTGGCATAATCTGGAATCGTGAGTGGATCAAGACAATGGCTAGTTGTCGTGAGGGGAGTTCGGACGATGAAAACATGGACATAGGATGGTCCATGGTCAAAAATAGTGGAGGGGGAAGAGATAAAATTAAAAGGGGATTAAATGCTGGTAAAAGATCTCTTGAGGATGAGGAAGAAAGAATTGACACAAGAAAGAAAATAATGATAGAAGAATGTAAAGTTATATTGAAATTTAAGGCTGGACAGGATATGAGTGGAATAAGTCCTATCACTTTGTGAAATGGATTAAAGAAAGTTGTTGGAGATGTAGAACTAGCTAAAATCCCGAGGGATGGAAGCTTACTTATTATTTGTAAAAAATACTGAGCAAAAGAACAAAGCCCTAAAATTACAAATGGTGTGTAAAAATGAAGTGTTGTAAAGAAAGGTAGTTGGGGAAGAAAGAGGAGTGAAGTGAGGAGTAATATCAGGGATTCCGGTAGGAGAAAATTTGGAGGAGCTAAAGAAAACAATAAGAGGAGGAGATGTTACAGGCATCAGACGCCTACAGGCTTTTAGGAATGGGGAGAAAATGGACAGTACATCTGTTCTTCTGGATTTGAAAGATAAAGTTCTGCCTGATAAAGTGATGATTGGTTACATGAGCTTTAATGTAAGAGCTTATATTCCACCACCTCTAAGATGTTATAAATGTCAAAGATATGGACATACTGCAAATGTTTGTAAAGGGAAACAGAGGTGTGGTAGATGTGGAGGTGAACATCCTTATGGTGAATATGGAAATAATCCTGTTAAATGTTATAACTGTGGAGGAAGTCATACTGCAGCATAGGCAGGGTGCATGGTAAGGAAAGAGGCAGCTGAAATCCAAAAAGTTAAAACTGATAGAAGAATTGCTTATGCTGAAGCAGTGAAAGAAGTTAAAAAGAGTGATAATGATCCAAAAATAAATTATGAAAGGAAAGGAGTGGCAGACAGTAATCAGTGTAATGTTTCGATATATAGATGGATAAAAAAAATGTTTTAACTGAAAGAAGTATTAGAGTAAAAATAGGGGGGGAAATGAGTTCAAAATATCAAGTTGAAAATGGAACCCCCCAAGGTGGTATAAGACCTACTCTATTTAGTATAATGATTAATGATATTTTTAGTAGTATAGATAAATCTTTTGGTGTCTCATTGTTTGCAGATGATGTTATTATTTGGAATAGGGGGAAAAATATAGAGTTGTAAATAGGAAACTACAAGTAGCATTACAGAATGTAGAAGCTTGGGCTTAGAATAGGGTTTTAGATTCTCAACATCTAAGTCTAATTTTGTTGTTTTTACAAATAGGAAATTAAATATTAATGTTCATCTCAAATTATATGGGGATGTTGTAGGAAGGATAGATCAAATTAAATATTTGGGTATCTGGTTTGATAAAAAACTTACATGGATGATACATTTAGATAAGTTAGTTGAAAAAAGTGAAAGAATTTTGAATATAATGAGATGTTTGAGAGGAAAAGATTGGGGAGCAGATAGGAAAGCATTAAAGACACTATATATTGGACTAATTAGATCATTTTTATACTATGGTTGTATAGTATACAGTTCAGCTTCAATTAGTTTTATTAAAGAAAATAGATAGAATACAAAATCAGGCATTAAGACTTTGTTGTGGAGCGATGAAAACTACCCCAGTTTCAGCTCTACAAGTGGAGATGGGTGAGATGCCACTGGAGCTCAGGAGAGAACAACTAGCCATAAATTATTGGGTAAATATTAAAGGACATACTGAAATTCATCCTCCATATATTACACTGCAACCTTGTCGAGAAAATGAAAAGAAAAAAATTAATACGTTTGGATGGACAATTATAAATAAAGTAAAATATGTAGGAATAGATAACTTTGTAATCAGTCAAGTGATTGCTATTCCGGCTATTCCATCATGGATCTTTGGACAGGCTGAAATTTATTTAAACTTATTGGGGAAAGGGAGACAGTTAGAAAAAAAAGGTGGAAAGTTATATAAAAAAATAATATTCAAAATATATACAGATTTATACAGATGCTTCCAAAGCATCAAATGATAAAGTAGGTATAGCATTTGTAATCCCAGATTTAAATATTATGAGGAATAAAAGAATAACAGATAAATTGGCAGTGTATACAGGTGAATTAATGGCAATTTTAATGGCTTTAGAATGAATTGAGGAAACAAAAGAGAGGGAGGTTTCAATTTGTTCAGATTCAAGTAGTGCATTAATAAGTATTCTAGAATTGAATTCAGAATCAAGGCAAGATATTTTGGTGGATGTTTTTCACTCAATTTTTAGGATTAGACATGGTGGTTCTAATGTTAAATTAGTTTGGATTCCTGCTCACATTGGTGTTATAGGAAATGAGTTGGCTGATAGTTTTGCAAAGAGTGCTGTAAAAAAGGGTCTTGTTGATTTAAATAATAAAATAAGTAAAAATGAGGTAAAGAATATTATTCAAATGTATTTCAAGAAGAAATGGCAAGAACAGTGGGATAAAGGAGGGAATGCTAGGTTTTATTATCAAATTTTAAAAAAGTTGGAGAATTAAGAAAATGTAATAGAATTTAAAAAGAAGAAGATATTATATCTAGGATAAGATTTGGACATACAAGATTAAACAGTAATCTTAAAATAATTAATGAGCATAGTACCAGTAATTGTGGGAAATTAGAAACAGTCCAACATATTTTTTTAGAATGTAATAAATATACTCAAGAAAGAGAGATGTTTTGTAGAGAATTAGGCAGGAATAAGATTAAATTAGATATAATGTTTGTTTCAGAGGTCATCTGGGGATGTAGTTTTTGGGAATATTTTTAGTTTTCTAAAATAATGGGTGTTTTAGAGAGAATTTGATAGATTGTATGATCCATACTCCATTCTGCAAGGTGGCGGTAATGCACCTATAAAGTTGTTTGCCAACCGCCATTAAAATAAAAGAGAAGAAGAAGAAGAAGCGCATGTCAGACAATCGAGAATCATGAGGTCGAAGGAACTGCCCAAGGAGCTCAGAGACAGAATTGTTGCACGGCACAGATCTGGCCAAGGTTACAAAAGAATTTCTGCAGCACTCAAGGTTCCTAAGAGCACAGTGGCCTCCATATTCCTTAAATGGAAGAAGTTAGGGACGACCAAAACTCTTCCCAGACCTGGCTGTCCAGCCAAACTGAGCAATCGTGGGAGAAGAGCCTTGTTGAGAGAGGTAAAGAAGAACCCAAAGGTAACTGTTAGTGATGGTGAGATGAAGCTTCATAAAGCATTGAAGCATTCCATCCAATTGGTACACTCACATGTGAAGCTTCAGGGTGCTTCATTTGCTCTATTGTGCCATCAAGTGGACAATAGATGTAAAACGTGTAGTGTGATTATAATGAGACTGGCTTTGGTGTCTGAAGCACTGAATCAACGTTGGTGATGCTTATACATAGATTATAAACTCTTATGTGGTGCCTGTCTTTATTATACAATGACAGGGTAAAAATGAAAAGTGGAAAAAAAGGGAGAGAGTTTTCATGTGAATGTACTTGTGTTACTTATTTTTTGACTATTGACAGTCAGCATTTTATTCATTTTTATTTAAAAATAATAACTTCTCCACAGTACTCGGCTTCAGATGGTTTAATTTCTTTTAGACTATTTCACCTGCTTTAGAAAATACCCTTTCACAAGGCACAGATGAAGCAGGGGTACAGAGAAATGTCAAAGCAAGTTTGTATAAGTTGGGATATACGTTTTTCTCTCTTTCCCCATATTCCAGGGGGTTTTCCACTTTGGCGATATTTTGTTCACCCAAGTACTTCTGGACCTCCACTGTTGCATCTGCAGTGACACTTTGAGCCCTAGTCTGCAGGACTGTGGTGTCCAAGCGGTGCCACAGTTTGCTTCCTAAGACAGACAGGCTGGAAGAGACTAAATACAATAATTAATAATTATTACACAACAATAAGAATATATGCAGTATCTATTACCTTGAGTCACAGGCTGAGAAGCTTCTGATGTGTGTGGTTGTGAGGAGGGCGAGGGGGTGGACGGGCTGTTTCGAATAATAGCAGCACATTAAGGTGTGAGTCTCTTCTCGGCCTCTGCTGCTTTATTTGGGCTAAAGAAGCCTATCTTTTTTAATCTGGGATCTAGCAGTGTCGCCAGTGACAACATCAGTGCGAAGACCTGTCAAAGCTGCTCCTACAGGTTCCCTGAGGTCATAAACACATTGGAGCATATGGTATGTACTGTTCCAATGTGTGCCCACTTCTTGAACCAGTGCTGGCTGTCCCATTTGCTCCTGCACTGTCAAATTAGCAATCAAAAAGTGATCAATGCAAGTGTCACTGCAGCAGGACAAAACTGCAATGAAATGAAGAACTTTACCTTTTCAGTGGTGCTGCTCTTGAAATAGCCCACTATCTTTCTTGAGTTTGCCCGGATGACAGACAGCACAGTGCATTGGTCAAGTGCCTAAATTCAAAGTATGCGCCAAACAATTTGTGTGACGTAAATGAAGCTCCTTGGCACAAGCCCTCATATTTGCTGCACCATCAGTCACAAGGCAAGTAACTTTGTTTGTAATACCCCACTGTGACATAAGTGCTGCTTTTACTTGTGTCAAATTCTCAGCAATATGTGCCTCGGGGACATACAGCACCCCTAAAACAACAGACTGCAAAGAGGTGCTTGCATTTGCAAAATGGCATGTTATAGCAAGATATGCATTGGTGTTTATAGAGGTCCACATATCTGATGTTAAGCTAACTGCTGAAGCCTTCAACACCAAGGCTTTGGCTTTCTCCTTGGATTCCTTATATTTGTCCTCCACCATAGCTTTCAAAGCCTAAAGTAAAGAAGAGAACATTCTTGGAATACCAAATATTGGGAAAAAAAGAAAAAAATACACATGCTCACATACGCACCTGTCTTGTGGGGAGAACATAGGTAGGGTTCAAAGCTTCAACAAGCTTTCTGAACCCTTCGTCCTTCACAATAGTGGAGGGCTGGGAATCTTCAATCACCATATTGACCAAGGCCTCATCCACATCCTTCTTCTCTCCTGATGACAAAAAATCCGATCAGATTAATTAATTATTTACAGTATCAGTTAATGTTGTCTAAAACAAACGTACCATGTCATTTTATATTGGTATCCTGTCTTATAATTGCATCCTAAAATGGCTTACCTGAGCCTGGTCCACCTTGGTTGGTGTCCTTGTTTTCATGGAGGGCTCTATAATGCCTCAGCATAGATGAGGTGTTGTTATTACCCACTAATTATTATTACAATGTAAACACCTTATTTGGTGAGATCAAGTCAAAGTGTCCCCAGACAGGGGAATATATCCTTTTCCTTGCTGGTTCCATTGCAAAAAAAAGAAGCTCGAATATGTTAGAATTGGGCTATAATTACCCACTTTAGCAAAGCATGCTACAACTTAATCCATGTAAATGACAGATTGTATTATTCCTTTTAGATTCATATTATTCCATTTAGAATTATACTTTTGGGTTAAACTCTCTGGCTCTGCCTACTCCTCCTCCTCTCTCTGTCCCAGTAGATACACGTCTTCAAGGTCAACATACACACACACATTTTCTTATCATATTTCACTGAAACCCGCATGAATTAAGAGCCTCTGGCCTGTACATGACCGAACTAACTGGCCAATAACATTCGGTTACGCCCAGCCGTCCTCCCCTTTTCGAAGCCCGACCTAACTGCCCATCGCACCCGGAAATCGAGGCTCTTGCCGACTGAGATCCTTCGGGAGCTTTGTCTGTGAGAGCCCAGGGCTGATATAGTTTGCTTGTGACCAATAAATGTCATATTTGTACTCTTGATCTACTCTGGTTTATTCTCAGGCTTCCAACTAAAGAACCAAATCTAACAAATACTGTAGATGTTTCGCAAATTTGCTATCAGATCCCACGTACACAAAATGTGAAGGGGGATCCATTGCGTTTTGCTGGCCCTTATATTTTAAATAAACCGCCAAACCACAAACCACTTCCTGAATCGGTCACATGGTACGGCCAGCTCGCTAGGCTTCAAACGTCACCACATACGTCATTGATACAAGCCTCGATACACGCTTTACAGAAATCATCCTGGATTACTCGACACACGCTTCGAAGCCTCGATACAGAGGGACACATCACTAATCACTGTGACTGAGCTCCAGATATGCTGTAGAGAGATGGGAGAAAGTTCCACAAAGTCAGCTATCACTGCAGCCCTCCACCTGTCAGGGCTTAATGGCAGAGTGGCCCCACGGAAGCCTCTCCTTAGTCAAGACGTATGAGAGCCAACATAGTTTGCCAAAAAAAAAACATGAAGGACTCCCAGACTATGAAAAAGAAGATTCTTTGGTCTGATGAGACCAAGATTGAACTTTTTGGTGTTAATTCTAAGCAGTATGTGTGGATAAAACCAGGTACTGCTCATCACCTGCCCAATACAATCCCAACAGTGAAACATGGTGGTGGCAGCATCCTAGTTTTTTTTAAGCTGCAAGGACTGGACAACTGGTTGCAATTGAAGGAGAAGTGAATGTGGCCAAGTAAAGAGATGTCCTGGAAGAAAACCTCAGGACCTCAGACTGGGCAGAAGGTTCACCTTCCAACCAGACAATGACCCTAAGAACACAACTAAAATAAAAAAGGAGTTGCTTGGGAACAGCCCTGACCATTTTTGACTGGCCCAGCAAGAGCCCTGACCTAAACCCAATTGAGCATCTCTGGAGAGATCTGAAAATGGCTGTCCACCAATGCTCACCATCCAACTTGACAGAACAGGAGAAGATCTGCAAGGAAGAATCGCGTAGGATCCCCAAATCAAGGTGTGAAAAACTTGTTGCATCATTCTAGCTCAAAAGGGTGCGTATATTCAATACTAATCAAAGAATACTGAATACTTATGACAATGTGACATTTCAGTTTTTCTTTTTTAATATATGTGCAAACATTTCTACATTTTTGTTTTCTGTCAAGATGGGGTTGCTGAGTGTACATTGAGAAATTAAATTAACTTTATTGATTTTAACAAATGGCTGCAGTGAAACATTTATAGGGGTCTGAATATATTCCGTACCCACTGTAATTTTAGCACACAAAATACACTGACCCCACGTCTGAGAGGAGGTGTTCTCTTTTAAATGGCCTGTCTTTGAAGGTGATTTCAAACCTAAACGTATCAGATTCCACACACCAATTTAGACCAAGGGTTCTTTCTGTAGGTTTTTCTTCCTGGTCAAGATCCAAGGTTTTCATCTCTTTGGCTTGCTTGGGCATGGTATTTCCATTGGTTCCAGCACCCACTTGTTGAGATGGAATCCTCCATAGTCACAGATTTTCATAAGGTCTTGGCACATCTTTATTGTTTATTTTTCTTTTGCAACAGGCTTAATGCAGTCCTCGACATAAATTATGCAGTATTGCTTGTTCTACATCACCCCCTTAACAGTGGGCTTTGGTTTTGGCACACTTCCTCAAGGCAAAACTGGCACACCTGGGTAAGGATGTCATTTTGTGCACAACAAGAGATTGACGATAGTCCTCACCTGGCCACCAAATAAACCTTCATCAGGTACTTTCATCTGGTGGAACATCGCCTCAATGTCTGCCATGATTGCGACCAGTTCTTGTCTGAACATAATGATTACACCAGTCAGACTACTTGTCAAGTTGTGGCCGTGTACAAGCTGATTCAGTGGCATTCCCTGATATGTAGCTGCACAGTCAAAAACCACTCTCAGTTTCTGCTTCACAGGGTGATACACGGCAGTATGGGGCAAATATCATACTTTTCCTTCTTTGTGCTCCACAAAGTGCATGGCATATCCCTTTTGCAGAAACTCTGTGCTCCCTGCTCAGCCATTGTTAGATTGTTCGGCACCTTAGCCATCCTGTTCCTCAGAGGCAAACATACAACAAAGTGGCCATCAATTAATCTAACATATTCTGTGACCATATCCATGAACTGATGATACTCTCTTGACATTTTCACTATTTCATGTTTTCCTCCCTCTGGGAAGTCCAATCAAAACTGCTGGAGCCACAGTCTGGTCACAGAAATAGGGTTTGCTGGAGTTTTGGTAAGTTTCCCTTTCTCTGTACCATTGTGGCCTTCTCTCAGGGGTCTGTTAATGGTCCAACCAAGCTGGGTCTTTACAGCATATGGACCATTTCCTACACTGCTCACTGCTTCCCAAGGCTCCATAGCTTTCGGCACATTTGCTCCAATAAGCAATCAAATCTCTGCTTCAATCATAGGCAGCTTTATTTTATGACATGGGAGTGAGTGTAAGTGTGTGTGGTTGTTCGTCTCTGTGTCGCCCTGCGATGGACTGGCGACCCGTCCAAGTTGTGCCCCGCCTCTTGTCCATTATCAGCTGGGATATGCACCAGTTGATGGATGATCCCACTAACCTTCCAAACAGATTTTCATATGAGTATTTTCATATGAGTATTTTTTTTGTTCTCATAGCACCACCCACTGGCAAAGAAAAGTTATGTGTTTTATTCTTTGAAATATTATGTGCAAATGTGGTCAGGAGACAAAAAGAAGTTGAATCAAGTAATTAGAACTCCCTTATATCTCGTCAAGGGAGCACCAGATGTGTTGAGATCCAATTGAATCTGATTGGAATCCAGTTAATCATAATACCATGATAATATTAAGTAGTGTAAAAAAAAAAAAAAAATCAACTGGGTCTTGTTACCTACTGTTGTCCGTGTTACATTGCCAGCTTTTCTGTTTTTCTAAATGATTTTAAAATAATTGCTCATTTCTTGCACCTACATTTTGTCTGGAATTTGTTTGGGTAGATTTTTATAAAACTAGCTTGAAATGTGCCATAATTTTAAAAGAAACCCTATCAATTGTTTGTTACTTGGTAAGATTTTTTAAATTGCTGTTAACACATTCTATCCACTTGCGCAAAACTCATGTTTTTTAGAATGCCTCAAAATAAGGAACAAACATAACATCTCAGAATCAGAAATTGCTTTAATCGCCAATTGTACAACTTACGTAGGAATTTAGGCTCCAGTACAACTTGACCCAAGATCAGAAACAGACATATATAGTACATAACATTTTCATACGGGACCCAAGGTTACTTGGGGTGCTGCCATCTATAAAGGCATACCTGCTTAAGTCTTTTCCCCCAGCTCTTAAGAGTAACATGCAGCAGAGCTAAATTAGGAAAAAGAAAATGATCCAGACTGAAAGGTGGAGATCTCAAACATTGCTCTGACAACACAGAAGACTGGGTGAGGTTGCTCTGTCATGTGAATGATATTGTCTATGTTTGTAGAGGACCTCTTGAGGTTAATAAAGACAGTAGGTGACTGTTGAATGTCTTTGAAGATGGTATAAACACACACTTATTCACACGCACTCTTTCATTCAGAACTGACTCCTGGAGGCTTTTGCTTTGATCTTCTGTTTAACTGCTATCTCCACTGTTTTCCTGTCTTCTTACCTTTTCTTTTTCAGTGTGACCCAGCCTTTATCTGTTCTCTCATGCAGCCCCTCTCAGAATGCCTTCATTAGCCTAACATGGCATCTTATTTGTTTTTCCCTACATCTATACAAATCAGCATGTGCCACCAATGCAAAGGATGTAATGCTTCTGTGTGTAAACGATAATTCAGCGACTAGAAAGAATTCCGATTTCTAATTAATTCAAAATTTAATGAATTAGGTCTAATCACAAGCTGTCTGAGAATGCTGCCAGAGAAACCTTTCATCTCACCCTCTCACCTAACTAATTTTGTCAGTCTGCTGAGTATTAAAACTTCAACAAGGGTGCAGCTGCTGACCTTGGTTTCACTGTGGACCCTTTGAGGTCACTGAGTAGTGCAGGTTTAGGGGGCTGTCTTGCAGTTACCTCATCAGGATCAAAGCAGAATAAATACTTCCTAATCCTTTGAGGAGCCTGAGGTGACTGTTACATATTTTCTTCTTTCTTGCAACTGACAGATTAATTGTGGGTGCAACATGTTGTGGATAATTTTCAGAATGTGGTTTAAACCCTAATAATCATAATAATAAAATCTGAAGCATTAACAGTTATACTCACAGTGGCAATGGTGACATTCATGTTAAGTCATGATGCTTTTTCAGAGAGACACTGGCACATGTGGTTAAATTTTTATTCTTCTCCATAAACCAATACCTCTGCTTTTCATTTTTGTCAGAAGGGTGGGTGCCTTTTTTTCTTTTAAAGATCTTGTTTGCCATCCAAGGGGTGGAAGGACTGGATTTCAATCCTTTGAATAAGAATAAGTGGTTCAGGCTCTGTTGGGAAAAATGCTTCAGCAAATAATATGAGGCAAACCATGGAGAAGAAAACCTGACAGCATTGTTTATTTATTAGTCCTCTGCAACGCAGATCATGCACCAAATAAACGCCCATCTCTGTTGTGAAGATCTGTCTTCTGACACTCTGTCATGCCGTAGCTGGATACTCTTTAGCAGTCCACAACCTTAGACAGCAGCTCTGAGTCAAAAGTGATTTATTCTTTTTGGAAGGATTGTGGAGGCGATGGTTGGGTCTGCAGCAGCCGCCTTGGTGGTAGAATCCTTGGGAGAGTATTTGTTGGAGGAAGCAGTGAGGAGCGAGACAAAGGCAGAAAGGCTGGAAGAAATCCAAGGTTTTGGGTTAAACAAGGTAAAAAGATTTATTAGGTTCGTTATCCACAATAAAAGTACAAAGCACTCTGAGATTGGCCTGTACCACACGGAGTGAGGAAATCATCTGGCAACTGCAACAGGGAACTGCTCCTTCTTATGGCTGCTCTTGATGAATGAAATTGGCACCAGCTGGATCCACTTCAGATCTGGCCACCTAGAGGAGGGTAGGGGGAAAACAGAAAACTACTCTACAGACCTAACACACTCCCTCTGTGTTGAAAGTTATGTAAAAATGTCACAATGTCAGATATAGTAAGACTGTCTCTGTGGGATGGTCATTCAGGTGAGATGCTAACATGATCCGTTTACAGCAGATTAATGGCGTTGATTCATGTCTGATAGGCTATCTACCAAAATCAATTAAATCAGATAAGCAGCAAATATTGGTAGCTGGAATCAATTTCAAAATATGTTTTTCTAACCTAAAACATTTACTATTCTAAAATTATTTGCTGAATTTTACAGAAAAGAGGGTAATTATTACAAGCTTTATACTCTTGAAAAACTAAATTAAATTAGAGTTAGACTTAGACTTCCTTTATTTTCATTGCACAAAAAAGGTGAATCTTGACAGCGAAATATTGATTACTTGGCTACCAGTGTTACAGAGCTAAGACCTTATTCCTACACAATAAATATGTTTTTTATACCTAAGCGCTAAGAGCTAGCTATATATAGGGTAAAGAAGTATAAACTAAGGGGTGTATATCGTCCATGTCCATGGGGGGTGGTTTTAGTGTGTGAATATGCTCATATTTTGGAAACTAGCCCAAGATGGTAAAAATATTCCAGTTGGAATCGTAGAGCAAAGAGGACAGCATTATCCTGTTTTATGCCTGAAATCGGCCTGATATGGCTTGCTTTACAATAAGCCTTAGGCCATACAGCAGATAACTGAAGTGAGAGAAAGAAGACCTTCAAAAAGACCTGCATTACATACTTAAAAGGCATCATGCTTCAGGCAAAGGAGTGGAGAAAGAAAATATGTGAATGTCAAACACTAGCTGTGGTAATTTACATAGCCAAAGAAACCTCATAGCTCAGAATCTCTTCATGTGTAGAAAAAACAAGATAGTCCTGTTCTCTGTAAAATGTGGCTCAAGCAAAATTATTGATTTACATTACTTGTGAGGTCAGGGCTTGATCTGGTGTGACTTTTAGTTGGTGGGACAACTTTGAGAAGATGGCGTTTTTGTCGGAAAAATCTTTATACATCTTAGTCTTCTCTGCTGTTGAACTCCTTCCATCCTTACGTTTAGGGGCAGAAAACTTTTATTATCTGGTAACATCATCTGGTTATCATCCTGCCCAAAGAGTTACATGCAATCTGTGGCCATTTTGTCACCAGTTCAGAAAAATAAACTACAAACTTTCACAAAACACATGTAGTATTTTTTTTCAAATACTATTGTCAAATCAAACATTTTGAGAATGGTTAAATCATTGTTTTGTTCTAACATGCTTCAGCATTACTACCTTGGAATTTCCATTAGATTGTCTTCTCAGCAGATCCCCTTTTCCCTCTCATTTGCTTCCTACAAGTTTTTCTACTGGGGTTTAATTTAATCTTATCTGCATCAAAGCTGACAGGATTATTTTCCAATTTAAAATTGTGTTGTCAGCTTTGTTTTCACTTTATGGGGAAAGGTAAAGACTTTGTCTCATGATTAGGATTACTCTGAGAGGCAGTCAGCAGTGGGTTTTTTTTTTCTAATATATACCCCTAAGCATTTAAACTTTAGATCATTGGGACATTTCTTAGGTTTATCACTTGATATGCTAAATGTTTACAAAATAACTGTTTATTAAATGTACGATCCATACATAATAATACAACATTCTGACAATTTTATTTTCATTTGGTAGAAAATATTCATAATTTTGTTTTAGGTTTTTATCACAAATCTATTATTTTTGTTTAAATTTCTTGAGTTTTGCCCTTATTGTAGCTCAAAGCCTTGTCAGTATTCAGATTAAGGGCTTAGAGAGCCAGCGTATAAAGCAATACAAACAGACTACAGTTGATCTCTGACCAATATCAAAATAACAACTGTCCATTAATATGCAATCACTCAGCCTTGCTATGGCCTGATTCATGACCTGGTTCATGGTGAACAACAGTCACATGTTCTATCAAGTCCTTCTCAAACTAGGGCAGGGATTGCTGTTCACAGGTTACATAAATTTTGACCATATTTTGCAACTGGATCATCATGTGATGGGCAGATCAACACACTGCAAAGGTTCAGTGAAACAGTTGATCCATAAATAGTAAAAGAGGTGATACAAGATATCATTAAGATATTATTTATGTTGCCTCACATGTGTAGTTTTAAGATGGGAAAACAGTGTTGTCAGCTGGGATAAGCTTCAGCTCTCTCCCCTAACAACCCTTTTTGAATAAGCGGTATACAGAATGGATGGATAATATATTTACATATATATCAGTGTTACAATTTATTTTCTAGTATAATGTAACCACAATAAGTGATTACCAATTTTCTGTTTGTACAGCAAAATATGACTTTACCAGACTACTTTTGACATGGACAGAATAGGTCAGTGGGATTGAAGGTCCATTTGGTTGTAAATATAGAAATCCAACTGTTAGGGGTCATTTTCAGTTTAAGATGGCCTGTAATCATTATAATAGCTCAGTTTTCCTGAGCTGCTGCAAAACAGTTGTCATCTGATGATGATTTACCACCAGATGGTCAATGGTTAGAGTTAAAGGTTTCTAAGGTAATTGCTAATCGCTGGAAAAAGAAAGTAAGTTGTAATGTAGGTATCATTCTTTGGTATCATTCTTGAGTGTTGGGGATCCGTTTAGCAGGGACATAAAACAGGAAATTCACTGCACAAGTGTAGCTTACATTGTGATTAGTCATCACATCACAATCTTATTTCCATGTGTTTTTCTTCATCATGATATCTTGTCCGATATCTTTTTAGTTTTGCTGCATTTGAGGGGAATCTAGGAGGACTGTGAGAAAATTTGCCTCACACTAGTTTTTGGTGAGACAGAGGATCTGATGACCTTTGTCACAATCTGTTCTTTCTTTTCAATTAGTGTCCTCTGCAGCAATCCATCCATTCATTATCGTAACCGCTTATTCTCTAATGGGGTCTCAGGAGGACTGAGCCTATCTCCGTAGTCAAAGGGCAAGAGGCTGGGTACACTCTGGACGGCCCGTGAAAAGAAGCTAGAGAACCTGCAGAGAACCCACGCGGACACAGGGAGAACATGCAAACTCCATAGAAAAAGGATCAAACCCAGAACACTCTTGTTGTGAGGCGATGGTGTTAACCACCACACCATGCCGCCCTCCTCGGCAGCCCATGAATACGCAGCCTGTGTTTGTATTAATACCTATTTCAGAGTTATTTGACGGAACAATTAGCTTGATGGCACAGCAGATAGCTCTCTGACTGCACTGGTCACGCTGAGACAAAATACCTACTCCCATAGCAAGAGGCCAATCAATCAACATCCAAAATGGCCCAGCTGTGCTGGTGATATCCAGGTTGTTTTCAGTTCATATTTCATTTTGATTTTTGATGCCATTCAGGCCAGTTTTCAGCATATGTGAAATAACCTCCTGGATCTAATCAGTTTATTCCTTTTTTTTGGTAATATGTTTGAGAGGGTTTCCTATATAACATATAAGTTTATGCGTTGGACACTTTTCAGTATAATAGTGTGTTTGTCTGCTAACAAAAAACAAGGCCCTCATATTTGCCGTCAAATATCTTCAGGTTAGTTCTATCAGAAATTAAAATAAATGCGATATTGTGTGTGGTAGTACCAAAATAATGGTTTCCCATTGATTCCCCGTTTGTGCGTGATGAAAACGGGTTGGCTGGTTGGACTGTGTTATGCAACAGCATAATCTGCGTGGTGGCTAACCATGAAATCCCCACTAGAGCTCAGCAAGTGGAGATTAATGATGAGTGAATGTCCACCCTGATATTGGCACATGGAATCAACATTTTTCAATAATGTATTAGAATGAAAGAAAATAAGAAAATAAATATCTTTTTCTTATTTGAGAAAAAGTTTTGCTTATTGACTTACTTTAAGTTGACAGGAGTAAAACGTAATAATGTAAGAAAAAGTTAAATTTTTCAGCAATTTCCTCTGATTATTGTATAAAATTCAAGGTGTTGGATACAAGCCACTACAACCATGTTTAAAAAAAAAAAACTAAAAAAAAACTAACCAGAGTCATCAAAACAAAAGTTCACAGAACAGAACAATCAAAACACTGTCAGCTAACAAAGGGTCTGATAAGAGGATAAAATAAATCCACATCAGATTGTAGAATGTTATCGAGCATGAGACAGAGACCAAGCAAGTAAGAGACATTTCTGAGGACATTGAATCAAACAGCCCACCATGGAATATGGAATAACAAGAGAATATGAAAACAAGTTATAAACACAATAAACATGACGAAACGGTAAATGAGTGAAATAAATTATTAGAAAAAAAAAACAGGTCCAAATGTAAACAACAGTTATTTTAGCCTATTATTTTGTATGTATCTATTGAAAGGACCCCAAACATCCAGGAACTTATGATGATTGTCAGACAAAGAGTATCGAATCTCCTCAAGATAGATACAGGACACCATATCATTAAGCCATTTCTTAAAACAAGGCAGGGTAGAGGATTTCCATTCCCGTAGAATAACCCACTTTGCTACCACTAAACCAAACATTAGAGACTGTTGTAGGGACATGGGAAGAGCAAGAGAGGATTTAGAGCAACCCAAAATGATCAAATGCCTATCCGGACAGAGAGACTCGTCATAAGCGTTGCTATAAAATTCAAAAATCTTGCACCAGAAGTCCATTAGTTTAGGACAAGAACAAAACATGTGACCCAGGGTCCCATCATCTAATTTACATTTGTCACATTTTGGTGAGACGCAGGGGAATAGACTATTGAGTTTAGTTTTAGAAAAGTGCAGCCGATGGATAACTTTGAATTGAATAAGTTGCAGTCTAGAGTTAATGGAACAGGTCTTAATTCTCGAAAGAGACAAATCCCATTGCTCGTCCGAAATCTCACCAAGTAAATCAGAAGCCCAGGCCTCTTTTATATGCCGAGTAGACGGGGATGAACTGAAAAGATTAACAAACTGAGAAATTAGATTTTTAGAGGTAGGGGGCTTTTTTATAAGCTCGAAGAAACAATGCTGTGCCGGTAAGGTTTCATAGTGGGGGAGGTGCTGTTTTACAAAGTTCCGAGCTTGCAAGTACCTGAAAAAATGACTAGACGGAAGACCAAATTTAGATTGTAGTTGCGTGAAGGAAGCAAAGTGATTATTAATGTATAAATCCTTAACAGCAACTATCCCCTTATTTAACCAGTGCTTAAAAACTTCATCCATATTACCTGGCTTGAATATTGAATTTTGACAGATCGGGGCATAGATGGACAAGCCAGGGAAATTCAGTACTTTCTTTAACTGCTTCAGAATCCTGAGTGAATTTCTTAATATAAAATTGTCCTTCAGCAACTGAAAGGACAAAGACGGATTGGAAAACAGTACTGCAGCTGAGGAAGAATAAGTCAGCTCCAATAACGCAAGGTTTTCGTTCATTGGCCATTTGGGTAGTAGCGAGTCAACCAACTCACCCCTCGAACAGAGCTGAGTCCAGAAAACCCAGGATCTGGCGTTACAGGATCTGGCCCCCCTCCGCAGTAGGTTTCTGTAGGTGAGATTTTGAAATTCGAGGGTGTTTACCAGCCCAGACAAAAGGGATTATAATAGAGTCTATCTTCCTAAAAAAGGAAGCAGTGAGATAAATGGGTATATTCTGAAAAAGATAGGTGAATTTCGGAAGGAGCACCATCTTGACAGCATTGATGCGACCAATCATTGAAAGAGGAAGGTGCCTCCACATGTCAGCCATGGATTTAATTTTGTTGATTAAATCCAAAAAATTATGTTTAAAAAGGAGTTTAGGGTCTCTTGTGATATTTATCCCCAGATACTCGAAATGACTAGTGGAAACTTTGAATGGGAGATTGCTAAGAAAAGCAGCGTTCAGACCATCTGAGAGAGGCATAAAAAGACTTTTATCCCAATTAACTCATTCGCTGCCAAAGACGTCTATAGACGTCTTTTCAAATCCAACCGCTGACTGCCAAAGACGTCTATAGACGTCTTTTATTTTTTTCAATGCGAGTGGCTTGGGGGACGATCGGCGAAAGTTTTTCCGTAAATATCGGCTTCTAGACAGAGTATGGACTAACAAATTTACCCTCTAGGTAGCTGTGCCACTTTTGATGGGAGATTAGCATAGATTGTAAGCAAATAAAAACAAACGCAATGGTTCGCTATGAGAGAAATGGCGCCGGTGAGACGCACGTCGAAGAAGAACGGAATAAGGTAGAAACAAATTTTTTTTCCTGATGATAGAAGAGAGTCTCCTCTTTCTTTTGGTGTGTTCGGTGTTTACATAGTCACAGCACAATCTATTCTGTGACTCTTGAAAAATCAGTCAAAATTCTCAAAAAACTCTGGCAGTGAGCGACTCTCTGTTCTGAAAATGGTGGCAGTCAATGAGTTAATGGTAAAACCGGAAAGCTTACCAAATTTATTGATAAGAGTAAGAAGTGGAGAAAGAGAGACTGTGATGTCTGAAAGAATCAGGATAACATCGTCCGCATACAGACCAATGGGACTATCTGTAGCATAGTCTGAAATGCCAGAGATCAATGGATGGGTCCTGATGGAAATAGCAAGGGGTTCCATGGCCAGTGCAAATAGTAATGGAGAAAGACAACACCCCTGTCTGGTTCCGCGATGCAATAAAAAAGAAGCAGACCTGTCGTGATTAGTCAGAACTGAGGATCTTGGCTGAGCGTAACGCATTTTTAGTAAAGTCATAAATTTATCGCCAAAGCCAAATTTTTGGAGAACCATAAACAAATAGTCCCATTCAATTTGGTGGAATGCCTGTTGGGCATCTAGTGAAATAACTGCGGAGGCAGGAAGGTTGGTCTGGTACATAACACTTAAGAGTCGACGTGTGTTTGAAAAGGAATACCTATTAGGGATAAAGCCAGTCTGGTCGGGATGGATAAGATGAGCTATGTGTTTATTTAAACGAGTAGCTAGTACTTTGGCTATAATGTTTTGGTCACCATTTAGTAAGCTTAAAGGACGGTATGAGGCAACATTAGAGCAATCCCTACCCTTCTTAAGGAGAAGACAGATATGAGCATCATACAAACTCTGGGGAAACACTCCCTCCACCAAAGAAGAGTTCAACATACGCAGAAGAAGAGGGGCAACCAGATCCAAATAACATTTATAGAAATCTATTCCAAACCCATCCGGACCACAAGCCCTACCAGGAGATAAAGAACGTATCGCGGATTTAATTTCTTCAATAGTAAAACTAGAGTCCAGGTATGCCCTGGTGGATTCATCCAGGACAGGCACATTTAAATTGTTTAGAAAGACTTTAATATCCGTGCTGGTAGCACTACTCTTGGAGGTGTATAAATCACTGTAATAATTGAAAAAGGCATCATTAATGAGTTTAGGATCAGTTAACAGTTGGCCAGAAAGAGAAGTGACTTTATGAATAGCTCTATCTGCCAGAGTGCCTTTTATTTGTCTAGAAAGCAATCTATCAGGTTTGTCCGCCAGTTCAAAATGCTTTTGTTTAAGTTTGCGAATGCAATTACCAACTTGTACACCAAGCATGTGGTTATATTCAGATTTTATCTTCAGAATGGCATTAAGTATATTTTCATCATTTGTATTCTGGTACCTGTCCTCCAAAGCAGTTCAGCCTGAATATCTGCAAAGCGCTGTGATCTGGCCCTTTTGGCAGAAGACTGATAAGAAATAATGTTGCCCCTCAGAACCACCTTAAATGACTCCCACAAGACTGAATCAGACACATCACCTTTGTCATTAAAAAGAAGAAAATCTGAAATTTTAGCTGAAATGAAGTCCTTAAGTGCTTGATCCGAATTGATGGGGGGGATAAACCTCCAGTTAAACGATGGGGCATGAAGATTAAAGTGGATCTGAAGTAAGAGAGGGGCGTGATCTGAAATTAAGATCCCATGATAGAGAGAACTGACTGTACGTGAAATCAATTTAGAATCATTTAAAAAGTGGTCAATTCTGGTAAAACTACCATGGGAAGGGGGAAAAAAAGAGTATTTGCGATCGGACGGATGCTGGAGCCTCCAGATATCAACTAAGTTTAGTGACTTAATGAGATTATTTATAACAGACACTGATTTCAAAGAAGAAGCAACCTTATTGGAGGACCTATCCAACACTGGATCGAGATAACAGTTAAAGTCTCCTCCTATAATCAAGTCCCTATTATTAAATTGTGCAATAATATCAAATATCTTGCAGAAAAAGTCGGGACAGTCACAATTTGGGGCATAAATATTCAAAAGGGCAACAGGGATGGAATTAATTTCGCCAGTGACAAGCACATACCTCCCCCCCGGATCTGCAGTCATGGAGTTAAAAATAAATGGGATAGACTTGCGAATAAGGATTGCAACCCCTCTAGCCTTGGAAGAAAAATTAGCTTGGTAAACCTGAGACACCCAAGAAGATCTCAACCGCCTCTGCTCAGTTGGATGAATATGAGTCTCCTGCAGAAAGACAATATCAGATGAAAGTGATTTTAGGTGTGAAAACACCTTCGCTCTTTTAAGAGCCTTACCAAGGCCTCTACAGTTCCAGGAAACAAAATTAATAGGACTCATGACTTAAAAGTACTATTATCCTGCATTTATCACAACGTAAAAAAAGCAGCTGACAGGGTAAACAAAACAAAACACAGGCAACTTAAAGGCAACAAGGTAAAAACAAAAACAAAAACCCCAAAACACACCCTTGCCGCAACATGAACAAAGCGGCATATCCCAGAATCTAGAGTGAAGGCTGCCGGGTAACAGAGCAAAAAAAAGAATCACAAGTGGGCAATCTAAACCCAACACCCCGTGTTTACCTCCAGAAATTGTATAAAATATTTAGTGTGCACCAAAGTTTAATCGAACTAGCAAACTAACTAGCATAGAATGATTAACAAAGTCATTTATTATGAGTCAGAGAGTTGGCAAACCGCTCTGCATCAGCCGGTGAAGTGAGGGATTTCACAGTGTCATTTAAAGAGACTTGCAGCTTGGCAGGAAAACGCAGGGAACACTTGGCTCCAGCCTCCACCAGCCTCTTCCTCACGGTGTTAAAAGCCTGGCGCTGCGCTGAAACCTCTGCTGTGTAGTCTGGGAATATGAAAACTTTCTGGCCATGGTACATCAGCGGGGCTTGCTGTCGGCTCAACCGTAGAATATTCATCACGTCGCGGTCATTGTGGACCCTGGCGATGATAATCCGAGGACGTTCATTAGGAGGTGGCTTTGGTCTCAGGGCACGATGCGCCCTATCAATTTTAACGGGCTTGGGAAAGTTATTCTGTCCCAGCAGCTCAGGGATAAATTTCGAAACAAATTCCGCCGGTCGATCCCCCTCTACACCTTCCCCGAGGCCAACAATCCGAATGTTTTGACTGCGCGAGCGACCCTCCAAGTCGTCAACCTTTTTCTTAAGAAGGCCGTTAGCCGCCGCTAGCTCGCTGTATGATGACTCCAGGGCCGTTACACGGGCATCGGTAGAGGTTAAAGCCGAGTCCATATCATCCAAACGGAGTCCAGACGTCCTTCCAGTGATTTCTTGAGAGTATCCACGAGTGTGTAGACTTTAGAAAGTTCATCTTTGTGGCTATTGACGGCGGCTAGTATGGTCTCGTTGCTAACAGCAGAGCACGCCTGAGCAGTCGACTTCTGGGCTTCGTCTTTCCTAGGCATGATGCGAAATGCCAAAACTAAAATAAACTGAAGAGATGAGTGCCAGCTACTCACTCTGTGAAAAAGAAATTAATATATTTGGTGCAGTAAATACGTTTTAAATGAAGGTAGTTACACGGAGCTATGCAAAACACGTCTACTCCATTACTGCACACTAGCGCCCCCCATGTTTGCTCAGTTCTAACAAAAAAAAGTTAATATCTCATATATTTTTCTTCTTTCTGTTGCTGAAAACAAAACAAAACAGCGCAATATAACAAAATGCAATATTATATTATCCTGGTGTCGAGTGATGAGATCTGGTGGTGTGCTTGTCTGTGATTGGGTCGTCATCTGACTTATAAAAGGAATGCACTGCAAGCTCCTCTGGTATCTAAGGCCTCACATTTGATAAGCCTGTACTTACATTCACACCTGCCTACAATGCAGATGACTATTACTCTCAGCAAAGACACATGTCAAACATAACAGATCTTAGATTTTTTATGAGCTTTATTTTCCCCATAGCAGTCTGTTTGAGTCTAAGATCAGCTGACCCAAAGTTTCTGCGTTTCTGCACAGCAGCTGTTTGGTGCCAAGGACTAATTTGTTTTAACTTCTCTGCAGTCTCAACCAAGTCTGTGGTTAAGGCTGTGGAATGATGTTAATGATATGGTCACAATAATCACAAACATTTTTCATATATCTTTACTAAAGTTAGAGGATTTAACCCTTGCATGTCCTCCTGGGGTCATTCATTCCTACTATTCACTAATTCCAGGGTATAGATTACCCCTGGAGGACACATAAAGGTTAAAGGTCTCATTTTGGACATCATGACTTCTGAAGAAAAACAACAAAAAAACTGAAATTCACTGAACTAAAATGAGTTGTGACAGTGAAATACTGAAAACTATAACTAAAGTAAATAAAAGTACATACTACAAGTGCTTTCTTTAAAAAAAATGTCTTCACCTAAGATTCCTTCCTTACTGATTGAGAAACAACAAATTGCATGAATTTAGAAAAATAAATCATATCTGTTTTTGCTCATTTTGATATTTACTTAAAATACATAGTTGATATTTTTACACTCTACAGTTGTCAACGTACATCTGTTTCTGTCCTTGACATTGTCACATTGCACAAGAATTTTTTCAATATTTAGATGCATCTTGTCTTTCCTCAGTTTTAGTCTATTCCTCACCGAGGAGAGGAATAGAAGTAGGACCAATGCCATCAGTGTCAGTGCAGAGAAATGTAGTATTAAAATGTCAATTTAACTTGTTAGAATTTGGTTATAATTACTCACTTTAGCATAGTATGTTATAACATGATCTATGTAAACTACTGATTGTTGTATTCCTTATAGAAGCATAACTTTGTGTTAAAGTCTCTGGCTGCGTCCAAAGACTCTGTTTTCTTTCTCCGATTGCATTAGATCCACACCATTTGTTATCACATTCCATCAGGTCAACACAAACACTCACCATTGTTACCACATTTCAATGTTATCTGCATTAACTAGGACCTGGCCGGTTCATGTCAGGGTTAGGGGTAGTAAGTAACTGGCCAATAAGCAGTCCTTTTTTGAGGGGTGAGCCCAGCCCAGAAGACAAATACCCATGACACACGGAGTTAAGGGCTCTTTGCCTACTGAGATCCTGAGAGAGAGGTTTTGTCTGTAAAGTATCCAGCGCTGATATACTTTGCCTGTGACCAAATAAATGTCCATTTTTCTACTTTTGATCCACTCAGGTTTATTCTCAGGTTTCCAAATAAAGAATTGGGTTAACAAACTGCATTTATTTTGTTTGCATTGCTGAGGCTTTGTGTTATCTCATGCTTGACAGTATCGTTGGCTAACACTTTACATTACAGTACAGTTACATTTAAGAAGGCTTCTCAATTACCCTTTGTCTCACACTCCATTTTCTATGTTTCATAAAATGACAAAAGTTTGTTTAAATATAATTAAAGTAACAGTTATTATAAAGAGCAGCAGGAATTGTAATTAACCTAAAATTTCCAAGGACTAAGATTCCCCAAAGCAGCAACAGATGTTTGCCATGTGTGCACATGTGTATGTTTCATAGTAAAATGTGCCCTCTAGATTCAGATGTCCTGCGATGGACTGGCGGACTGTCCAGGGTGTACCCCGCCTCTCGCCCGATGACCACTGGGATAGGCTCCAGTTCTCCCCGCGACCCCATTGGGGAATAAGCAGTAATGGTAATGGATGGATGGATAGATTGATAGATTTCGACATCAGATTCTTTTCGTATATATTAATTAAATTTTTCAATAACCAAAACATCTTAGTTAACCCGCTCTTGTCAAACAGAAAAATCTTTTCTCCTTGTTGATGATGCCTTGTTTTATTGAACACAAAGACTTCCTCGCTTTCAGTTATTGTTTAATGCAAATGTGATAGCACATTACAGAAAGCCAATTAAGCTGCAACAAAGGACATTACTAAACTGCCGGGGTGTTTTCATGGCTAAATCTAACAGAGGAGAGGAGTGTGTAACAAGCCTATGCCAACTGGCACATGACTTATTTAATTACTTAGTCCAGCACAACAATATGAAACCAACAGATTTATTTTTTACATTCATCGGGAAAAAAAATGAACCATTCCTTTATGCTCTATTTCTAAAGCACCATTGGGTGCCCTGGTACCATGGAGCAGGATCTCCCTGTTTTGCCTTTTTCAGTCATCTCTAAGTAATGAACTGCAGCGGGTGGGGAGGGGTGTGGGGGTGACGGTGAGGTGGTGGTAGTATTATGACAGTATTAATCCACAAGGGCAGATATTCTGAGATAAAATTCAGTGCTGTTCAGGAAAAGTTTACTTATATTATCCTCTTTTTTCTAAGAAATGCGGCATCGTGAAATAACGTAATTTTGTTTCCATGAAGCCTAGCTGCTGTAGCTACAGAATTGTGCTTCATAGACAAATGTTTTTTGTAAGTATGAGCATGTGCAACACAAAATGCATGAATGTATTTTGACTTCAGGTTGTGTGGAATAAACTACTTAGAACCACAACATTAAATAATGGCAGGATTTTTTTCTGTTTGCCAATAATCCATTCAGTGTTAATTTACCTTTTTCATGCATTATTGTGAGGTTTTCTCATCGTCTCTGACTTAAGTATCCTCTGGATTTAATATTACCATACTTGAAGACACAGATGGAATGGAAGCAGGCACTAGTTAAGGATTATACTAACATTATGCATGCCCAACAATAGCTCTCTCAGTGGGACAGTCAGCCAGAGAGAACAATTGCTGTGATATCCCTACAGACGGCTTAACTTTCATGCATCCATCGACTTTGTGGGATTAATTTAATAATAAGGCCACAAATGTGCCTAAATCCTAATTGATTTAATTTCCCTCATGTTTTAAGGACATGGCAGACACAAATGTATATTGGGTAAATCCAACATGCTTCTTTGTCTGTCTATGATCATGAAGTGTAACCAGGGTTCCAATTTAGAAACAGGAAGTCTTTTCTTAGAATTTATTGTGATTTTTGCAGCAAATCATAACATCTTGAGTCAAGGAAATTGGCAGTCAAAAGCATTCTTGTGCCATTCTCATGTATGACAGAGAATCGTAAGATGGATTCTCTCAGATAGTTTCTACATGCTGTGTTCAGTCACATTTTCATGAACCCTACTAAAGTTATTGTCGTGATGGATAGATATATATCATTGTTGTTATTTCTGTTGCCCTTGATTTTAATTACAAAGGACTAAATGGCTGAATAAAGTGGTACTAAGGGGCTTTTGATGAAACTGGAGCCCCTAATAAGGATGGGTATCCTGCGACGATGAAAGCAGGATGCTGACTATCAAAGAAAATACTCAGAATTTAAATAATGAAGAATAGCTTTTAGGAGTGAAGAGGATGTCTTCTTTATAGACCATTGCATTGTCCCGGACTGCAAGGTGACATTTACTGATATAGCGTGTTTGTTGTTAATAACATTTAGCTGGTCGCAGAGATGCTCTTGTTGCAATTTTATGGTTCAATGAATTAAATCAGAAAAGTTCGATTCTCACTCGCTTCGTTTCTTTATTCGTCAACATGCAACCTGAGAAGTTTATATGAATTTCTTGCTCTTTTGTTGTAGTATTCTTAATGAAGCTGCAGCTCATAAGTTGACCCTCATCTGTTGCTTTGTTCATTTTGTGGTTGGAGAGTGGATTTCAGAGCTATCTGCAACTTTTGTACAGGAAAACTAATTGATTATACTATACATGTTAGAGGTGCTTTCAAAATCACTAATGCTTTTTCCGGTGGAAAAGAACTTGACACCTTCATGCTGGGTGATCCACCTTCAATCATGTGTATTCAATCAACCTTTGAGTTGGGGCTAGCTACACTGCAATTTGGAAAGTAGGCTGCCAATCTAAACTATAATTAGACATGTTTTTAAATTTTTTTAATTGAAATTGACTCTGAGAGAGGCGCCGAGCTCAACTGGAGGATGATCATGTGACGTTCTGGCTCCGCCCACCTGCTCTCACTCTCTGCCTGCAATCAGCGACATTGGTCGCACCTGTCCCGGTCAGTACAAGTAGCCCTCTCACTGTCTCACATTTGCCAGAACGTCTCAATACCTTTTTCGTGTGAGTACTTCCAGCGTTGTTCCTGCCTGACTGCCCGTTTGCTACCTGATTGACCCCGACTCCGAGCCTGCCTGCCCCTCGTCTGCTTCTCTTGCCTCGCCTGTGTTCCAGCCTGTCTGTCTCAGTGCTTGCCTGCCTGCCTGTGCCCCCGACTCTGCCTGCCCGACTCTGCGCCCCCGTCTCATCCCCCTGGACTGCTCCCCTGGCCTCGACCCCTGCTCGTTACTGGACTACCCGTTGGATTACCCTCTGGATCTTTGCTGGACTGACCACACGGTACCGACCTCGCCTGTCTGACCACGCCGCAGGAACCTTCCTGTCTGTCAATAAAACCCGTTAAACTGACCGTTTGCCTCCGGGTGTTTTTGGGTCCGAAGAACCGTACATTACAGTACGTTCTGGCCAACATGGACCCAAACCCCGACGGTCAGTGGCGAGCGGGAGTGGAGAGATCCATCAACCAGCTGGAGGGCGGCGTCATGGAGATCCTCGCCCGGCTCCGTGACCGCGCCTCCCCAGCGGCTCCACTTCCGCAAGCTTCTCCGCCTGCCCCCGCGTCACCACCAGCGTCAAGGTTTCCACCGGAACCGCGCCTCGCACCACCCGGAGCTTTCGGAGGCGATCCGGAGCAATGCCGGGCCTTTCTCACTCAGTGCGAGATAAACTTTGAGCTGCAGCCCTCCTGTTTCCCGACGGATCGAGCCAGGGTGGCTTACGTCATCTCACTGCTGGAGGGTAAGGCGAGACTGTGGGGGGCTTCGGAGTGGCAGAATGACACCGCCGCCTGCCACTCATATGCTGCTTTCTCCCAAGAACTGACCAGGGTCTTCAGCCCGGTGCTGCCCTGCCGTGAGTCATCCCGGGGTCTCTTGACTCTCCGGCAGGGAGCGCGGACAGTGTCGGAGTATATTATCGATTTCCATCTGCTCGCGGCGGAGAGCCGGTGGAACGAGTGGGCACTCATGGACGTTTTTATTCATGGGCTAGATGCAGGAATTAAGGACGAGCTGGCTACCCGGGATTATCCGACGTCTCTCAGGGATTTGGAGCAGCTCGCCACCCGGGTGGACATTCGCCTCCAGGAGCGACGGAGGGAGCGCCGCTCAACCCCGCCCCCGGGGCCGGCTGCGGTTCCGGCTGGCTCCATCTCTCCTCCACAGCGGGCAGCCGGTCCCGAGCCCATGCAGCTGGGCCGGACCACCTTGCCGAGGGAGGAGCACCAGCGCAGGAGACAGCAGGGGCTTTGCCTGTACTGCGGGGGGGCTGGCCACCAAGTCAGGTCGTGCCCAGTAAAAGGCCAAGCTCAGTAGGGAGAGGGGGATCCCTACTGAGCTACACAAGGACGACCGTTCTCCCAGACCTGTTATTGCCTGCCACATTAACTGTCTCCACTAAACCCCACAGACTCTCCGTTTTCATCGACTCTGGGGCCGACACGGAGTTTATGGATGAGGAGCTGGCCAGGAGACTCGACATCAAGCTCCAACCAGGCTCCTCTCCACGCAGTGTTCTCGCGCTAGACGGCCATGAACTTAACCAGTCACGGCTCGTGACAGAGCCGGTGGAACTGACGGTAGGAGGGAACCACAGGGAGGAATTAACCTTTCTCATAATTAAGTCCCCGCAGGTCCCTGTCATTCTGGGGGCCACCTGGCTCCGGAAGCACAATCCGGAGATCGATTGGCGCCGCGGCGAGGTGAGGGGATGGGCTCCCTCCTGTGCCAAACTCTGCCTCGCTTCCGCGCAGCCTCGGCTGGTCACTCAGGGTAAGAGGGAGCAGGACTACCCGGACCTCTCCAAGGTGCCGGTGGACTATCATGACCTCAAGGAGGTTTTTAATAAGGCTAGGGCCACGAGCCTGCCCCCGCACCGGCCATTCGACTGCGCCATCGACCTCCTACCCGGTGCTGTTCCCCCCAGGGGGCGTCTCTTTTCTCTCTCTTCTCCGGAGTCACAGGCAATGAGAGAGTACATCAATGAGTCCCTGAGGACGGGCATAATCCGCCCCTCATCATCTCCGGCTGGCGCAGGGTTCTTCTTTGTGGGGAAGAAGGATGGCACCCTCCGACCCTGCATCGACTACAGGGGACTCAACGCTATATCGGTGAAGAACCGGTACCCCATTCCCCTGATGAACACGGCATTTGACCAGGTACAGGGGGCCAGGATCTTCACCAAACTGGATCTGCGCAACGCCTACCATTTAGTTCGCATCAGGGAGGGCGACGAGTGGAAGACGGCGTTCAACACCCCCACTGGCCACTACGAGTACCTCGTCATGCCATTCGGCCTCACCAACGCCCCGGGGGTCTTCCAGAACTTGGTTAACGAGGTACTTAGAGACATGATTGGCCATTTCGTTTTTGTTTATCTGGATGACATTCTCGTTTACTCTGATAACCCCACGCTCCACAAGCAGCACGTACGCTCAGTTCTTCTCCGGCTCCTGCAGAACCAGCTATACGTAAAGGCAGAGAAATGTGAGTTCCACACCACTACTACTTCCTTTCTGGGCTTTGTGCTGTCTCCGGGCCAAGTATCTATGGACCCCGCCAAGGTCAGGGCGGTGGTCGAGTGGCCCGTTCCGGTTGACCGCAGACAGCTTCAACGGTTCCTGGGCTTCGCCAACTTCTTCAGGAGATTCATAAAAAATTACAGCCAAGTCGCTTCGCCCCTCCACAGCCTCACATCCAACAAGGCCAGGTTTGTGTGGAACGACGCGGCCGCCAAAGCCTTCAGCGAGCTGAAGAGGCGGTTTACCTCCGCCCCCATCCTTGTCTCTCCTGACCGTCAGAGGCAGTTTATGGTGGAGGTGGATGCTTCCAGTTCCGGAGTGGGGGCCGTCCTTAGCCAGGAGGCCAGTGATGGTGTTGTTCACCCATGTGCTTACTTCTCCAGGAAGCTGTCCGCTGCTGAGCGGAATTATGACGTTGGCAACCGCGAGCTTCTGGCCGTCAAATTAGCACTGGAGGAGTGGAGGCACTGGCTGGAGGGGGCCAAGCTGCCGTTCATGGTGTGGACCGATCACAGGAACCTGGAGTATCTGAAGACGGCCAAGAGACTCAACCCCAGGCAGGCCAGGTGGGCCTTGTTTTTTGGTCGTTTCGACTTCACCCTATCCTACAGGCCGGGCGCTAAGAATGTTAAGCCAGACGCGCTTTCCAGAGTGTTTGAGGCCGAGGAGAAGGAGCAGGACCTGGAGCAGAACTTTATCCTCCCGGACTCTGTCAGGTGCGCCGTCTCTCGCCTGGGTCTCGAGCGGGAGGTCAGGGAGGCTGTGGCGGCCTCTCACGTTCCCGAGGCTTGCCCCAGGGATCGGCTGTTCGTCCTGGACCATCTCAGACAGAAGGTCCTGGGGTTCTGCCACAGCTCCCGCCTTTATGGCCACCCCGGCATCACTAACACCATGCGCCTCACCCGTTCTCAATTCTGGTGGCCCTCCTTAGCGGAGGACGTCAAGGGCTTTGTCTCCGCCTGCGTCACCTGTAACCAGGCCAAGGTCTCGAGGCGCGCCCCGGCTGGCCTGCTCCGTCCGTTGCCTGTACCTGCTCGTCCCTGGTCCTGTCTGTCCATGGATTTCATCACTGGCCTTCCACCATCTGGGGGTCACACGGTAATACTCACAGTCGTCGACCGCTTTTCTAAAATGGTCCATCTGGTCCCGTTGCCTAAGCTCCCGTCAGCCAAGGAGATGGGGGTCATCCTGGCTAAGGAGGTCTTCAGGCTCCATGGGCTCCCAGCGGATATCGTGTCGGACAGGGGTCCTCAGTTTGTGGCACGCTACTGGAAAGAGTTCTGCTCGCTGCTGGGGATCTCGGTGAGTCTCTCCTCCGGTTTTCACCCCCAAACAGATGGGCAGACTGAGAGGGCCAACCAGGAGGCCGAGACCAAGCTGCGCATTTTCTGCCAGTCGGACCCCACCAAGTGGGCCCAGAACCTGCCTTGGGCAGAATATGCCATCAACGCTACGCCATCCGCTTCCACTGGACTCTCGCCATTCTTTGTGGTATACGGCTTTCAGCCCCCGGTTTTCTCCATGGAGGAGGTGGAATCTCGGGTGCCCTCTGCCCGCCTGTCTGCCCTGAGATGCCAGCGCGCTTGGAGGAGGGCCAGGAGAGCCATCGTCGCCGCCAGGCAGAATCAGGCCCGCGCTGCTAACCGCCGGCGGACCCCGGCCCCTCAGTACAGGGTGGGGGATAAGGTATGGCTCTCAACTAAAGATCTCCCCCTCAAGGTCGAGAGCAGGAAGCTGGCGCCACGCTTTGTGGGCCCATTTCCCGTGGTGAGGGTGATCAACCCGGTGGCTGTGCGCCTCCGTCTGCCCCCTTCTATGAAGGTACACCCCACCTTTCATGTCTCACGGCTTAAACCTGTTTCTGTCTCTGACCTTGCGCCCGCCTCCGCGTCCCCGCCACCCACCCGGCTCATCGACGGTGCTCCAGCGTTCACCGTCAGGAGGATCCTGAGGTCACGCAAATGGGGCAGGGGGACGCAGTATCTCATCGACTGGGAGGGCTACGGCCCGGAGGAGCGCCAGTGGGTCCCTGCCAGCCGGGTCCTGGACAAGTCCCTTATTAGGGAGTTTCACAGAGCCCACCCAGAACAACCTAGGGCGTCTGGGATCCGCCCTTGAGGGGGGGGCTCTGTGACGTTCTGGCTCCGCCCACCTGCTCTCACTCTCTGCCTGCAATCAGCGACATTGGTCGCACCTGTCCCGGTCAGTACAAGTAGCCCTCTCACTCTCTCACATTTGCCAGAACGTCTCAATACCTTTTTCGTGTGAGTACTTCCAGCGTTGTTCCTGCCTGACTGCCCGTTTGCCACCTGATTGACCCCGACTCCGAGCCTGCCTGCCCCTCGTCTGCTTCTCTTGCCTCGCCTGTGTTCCAGCCTGTCTGACTCAGTGCTTGCCTGCCTGCCTGTGCCCCCGACTCTGCCTGCCCGACTCTGCGCCCCCGTCTCATCCCCCTGGACTGCTCCCCTGGCCTCGACCCCTGCTCGTTACTGGACTACCCGTTGGATTACCCTCTGGATCTTTGCTGGACTGACCACACGGTACCGACCTCGCCTGTCTGACCACGCCGCAGGAACCTTCCTGTCTGTCAATAAAACCCGTTAAACTGACCGTTTGCCTCCGGGTGTTTTTGGGTCCGAAGAACCGTACATTACAGATCATCCCCAAGAAAGGGAGAAGACTCAGTCATTTTCACCCATGTGTTTCCAGTCTTCTGGGGAACAAGTCTTCTTAAAGCTCCTCTTCACATAAGATTGTCACCAGACACTGGGTCAGCGGCATTCGGGGTCTTGCTGGCCCGCTGCAACTGGCTGTCTGCTGTGCTTGGCCTCTTTGGATGCTGGTGGGGGGGGCTTCTGTCGGGGGACGGGGCCAAGTGAGGGTTGGTGCGCAGTCGCTCATGGTTCTTGGGTGGCAATCTGCCCTACGGGCAAGCTTCCATTGTGGGCTTCTGGGCTGATGCCCAGTTGTCTCTTTGGTTGTCTTCCTGGGATCTGCCTGCCAGGTTGGCTGCTGGTGGACTGAGTCTAGGGGAACTCTCTGCCTCCTTTGGAGCACAGGAGGGTGGGCTGTGGCCAGCTGCTGCTCTGCACACATATCTGAGTACAATCTGGCAAACCTGGGGTGCGGGTTTTCGCTCACACACACACACACATAGTCAGTAACCCAGACACACACCTCTTCAAGCTACAGTTGAGTTGCTGCACAGTTATGAGATGCTCACTAGTGTCCTTGCTACCAGTGCTGTTGCTGCCATTGGCTTTTGTTACTTTGTTTTTTTGTCTTCCCTGTGTCCATTTGCAGGAGCTTCTATAGGTTCTCCGTCCAGATTGCCCACAAGAAACAATTTCTTTTGTACAACATAGCAGCTGATTGTATGGTTTTGTTATCTTTCTTTTTTTCTCTCTGCCTAAAGGATCTTTCTCGTTTTTGGGTTTGTTTTCCTTTGCTCTTCTTTCTTCACTGTCCCTCTGTCAGGTTTGGCATAATTGGATACATGTTTTTCAACAAAAATAAATAAATAAAGAAGCGTTGCATAATCAAAGGGGGCTTTTCACCAATAAAGCCTCCCTTGACAAAGCAAATGTGCAAATGGCAGGGTACTCAGATTCCAGTTCTGCTGCCATAATGCTGAATAACTATAACAGAACATAGAACATGACCAAAGTATCGATAATACTTATATCAGCATAACCTGACATGTAAAACCAACAAACTTGAAAGTAAATGATAAATTACACAATTGTCCAAGAAACCAATACTAAACCAACTAAAAACCCCCAAATACAACCGCAAAAGCCACAAACCTAAAATATTATGAAATTTTCTTCGCACATCTGCTTCAGTAAAAGGGGAAAAATGGTTTCTACCACATTAGTACAAATGCTACTTTGGAACCGGTTATAGGTAACATCGCTGTTTACGCTGAAGCGTAGGCATGACTTAACATGAAAAATGGTCACCAGTGATTCCTGTTGGGATGTGAAAGTATCTGGAGCACAAATGTAAAAGAAAATAAAACTTATCCACCTTTTGTTTTCCCTAAAGCGCCCCCACAATCCCAGAAAAAAACAAGACAAAAAAAATGATAATATTTCAATTATGATGAACAAATATATATTTTCTTTTTACACCTTCTACATGTGGAAACAAATAATACAATCCAATGTCTTAGATGATGTAATTTGGACTGTGTATTTGTTCTGCTTTCTGACAATCTGCAGTTAATCAGTGCAGATGGACCAATGATCCTTTACACAATCTCCTACTTCTGAGACTTTTTACATTGTGCATGTGGTGATGGCGGCTAACCTTCTGTTCTGTCTGTCACAGAACAGACAGTGTCAAACACGTGCTTTCAGTTGTTATGTAACCTTTTTGTTGTGCGACTCTTGTCTACTCAAACATCAAAAGATATAAACATGAAGCTGCAGGAATTAAATAAACTGTCTTGGTGAGAGAGGGAGTGTGTTTGTGTTGAGCTGTTAAATACTTGCAAGGACATCTCAGGACCTGCTGATCTTGTGATTGTTTGTCATCGCCTTGGCTCTGGCGTCAATCCCATTTTGTACTTCTTTCTGTGTGTGATGTGTGTTTGCTCCTGATGTGTTCATTTAATCCCTGGCATTCAGTGACATACTGTTTAATCCTCCACAAGCCTATGATTCGTGCCATAGGGAGGATGTATGCGTTAAATTGTATTGGCACATGAGCACACAAAGTGACTGCACAAAGTTCCTTTCTTCTTCAAGTTTTGTCTGTGCCCAGTCTTAGCATCTCGGTCCTTGCTTTATCCATGTGATTAATATATGTAAATGTGAGTGTGTTTTACGCAGTTATATGTGGATGGGAAGGGACTCTAACAGTCACATAATCTGTTTATGCAAAGACCTTTAGTAGGTTTAGTTGGTTTAGTAGATTGAAGTTACTTGAACTGCCATTGTCATATCATCATGTGTAATGATTATTATTCAATTGGAAAATGTATTTATATTATTAATTTTTAATTTATGTTCAAATTTTAAATACGGAAATGTGTTGAGCTAACGCTGATGAACATGCAAATGTTGTTTGTCATTTTTCTTTTCATAATTTCCGTTTGCCATTAGTTTTTGTGGTGGAAATCAAATGAAAAAAATTCATTCAACTAGTAGAAGCTCAATAACTTCCTTTTTTCTTCACAAATTAAGGAAATGACAAGTGTGGCATTTGTAAGCTGCTGCTACTCTGAACATACAAAGTAAGATTAAAATACTTTCAGAGGTGGCAAAACATGAAAAGTGGTCCAACTGTGACCTCATGGCAAAATTGAAAGAATACTGTGATGGCCAGTAATAGAATCTTGTCAATGATTAAAAAAAAACTCAATTTAATTTAAGATATAAACAAATAATAAAGGTGCAACATCTATTCCCCCACTAAGTCGGTATAAATTGTGAGATAATTATATAGCCTTGCTGTTGATAGGGAATTCCATTTCCATGAAATGTAAGGGGCAATGACTGTCTACAGTTCAAAATCAATGTTTTCTTGAAAAGATCAGTTGATGCAGAAGTGTCCACGCTATTGGAAACCAACACAGGTCAGATGAAAGGACAAACTCATGAACACACATAACTGCACGGAAGCTATGCATCTCAAAATACTGTGAATCACTGGTTTAATAGTAAAATCCAAAAAGTTCAACATGCTGAATTTCTTTTTCAGACCAGAGAAAAAAATACCTCTGTGAGTCAAAACAGATAAACACGCAATTGATCAAAAGTAAATTATCTCTCCTCAGGAGTAACAAAAGGTCCTTGCCCTTTACTTCGCCTCTCCAAATACTGCAATCCAAGAAGAGTTCCATCCATTATCGTTACTGCTTATTCCCTAATGGGGTCACGGGGAGAACTGGAGCCTATCCCAGTGGTCAACGGGTGAGAGGCGTGGTACACCCTGGACTGTCCGCCAGTCCATCGCAGGGCCACACACAAGACATACAAGGACAAACAACCACACACACTCTCACATTCACTCCTAAGGAGTGTCCAATCAACCTAGCATGCATGTTTTTGGACTGTGGGAGAAAGCCAGCCCACTCAGACACAGGGAGAACATCAAAACTCCACACAGAGAGGTTCTGGGTCCCCTGGGACTCGTACCCAGAGCCTTCTTGCTGTGAGGAGACAGTGCTAACCACCACACCACCGTGCGGCCCACAAGAGGAAATTAAATTGGCTTAGTGACTTCGCAACCTTTCAGGAGAGGGACTGGAGCACAGTGCAGCAGTGAAATGTAAGCTGATTAACCTCAATAAGGAGGGTTATCACATTAAAGCTTGACTGTATGACTTACTGTAATTTTTTATACCGTGATATTTCTTCAACATATTTTAAGAACCTGTCTGTTATCATTGTACAACTTTTCCTCCACTTAAGTAAACCACTAAAAATAGAGATAAAATTGGACCTAACGCTCTTTTATTTCGACTTCTCCACTGTCAGTTAGTTAGATGTGAGCTGTGTTTAAGGCTTGACCACTGTTTTCCTCTTTTGTTGTATCACTGCTTTCATTTCTGCAAAGGGTAATCTCTCATCCTAAGTAGTATAAATGTGTATTTTACTTTAGGCTAACAGTGCCTTTAAATTTGATGTTTATAAGGAACCGGCATGTTATTTTCAACAAACTTTGGTTTATAAGAAAACACTTTAGAAAAGCACGGTTGTAAAAGTAGCTGCCATGTTATGTATGACAGAAGATTCTTACAACTATCAGGATTTATTTTTCATTTCAAAAGATGTGCAAATGTGTGTTCTTTCAACAGTTAACATGATCTTCTGTAAGCTGAGAGGTTATATGAGTGTGGACCTAAAGCACAGCAGGGGGGATATAAAAACTGTACCTCCTTGCCCACCTTGCAATACTTCCTCCAACTTTTAAAAACTCTTTAAAAAGCATGTTGTTTTTTTAATGTTACATTACGATGGATGTGAGTGGGTTTGTTTGCACATGGCTGCACTCAATGTGTGCATGCACGGCAAACGTCATTCTGGATGCTGGTCTGTGGATCTCTGCAGTCCAACTGTGGGTGCTGTAACATGTGGTTTGAGTGGGTCTGTGCTTTCTGCAGTTGTTCTAATGCCCGCCAGCAACCCAATATAAGCAGGCTTATAATGAAACATTATGCGTTTTGTGTTTTGTAGCGGTAACACGCATGCACAGTTTCAGGATGTCCTCATGCTTTGTTTTGGGAAATGTTAATTTGTATGTGATCATTTTTAAAAATATATATAATGCATGTTATGTTGAAATATACAGGCATTTAAGGAACATGGATGAGTCTTAGCTTCTGTAAGTGGTCTGCATCTCACCTTTAGCAGACATTTGTAAACCAGAGATAAATCTGCATCGGACTGGTTTCACTATTGCATCTTGATGAATTGATTTGCTTATCCTGTCTAAATCTCCAATAACTTTATTACATCTTGCCAACTCTTCGTTATCATTTTAAAGAGAATGGGCGCAACAATGCCCTGAAGAAGCTATAACAGAGAAGATTAAAATAAAGTAAATAGACTTCTCATGTTAATATGATATTTTCACATTAAAATCAAAGAGAAAAATGAGAAAACTGACAAATGAAATAAAAGCCTAAATGTATTCCATCCACATAGCTTTTGTGAGAATGGAAACTAAAGTCAGTTCTGCTGGGGTCCAATTTAAGCAAAAAGGAAAATAAAAAGGTCACATAACCCTGCACAATTTTTTTCAGTATCAGACGTTTATCCTTTGATAATCGTTGGATTTGATGCCATCATCAAAACTCCGATTGTGAGCAGAAACAGTAGCCTGCAGGAATAGTGTAGATAATGTGTTAAGGTAGCCATCCACAAGCTTTTTATTATTTGTTATGATAAGGTTCAAGTATCATTTCAAGTATCGCCTTTTTCTCCCTTTGCTCCCTCTGAAAATTATGACCTTTATATTACATTCAAAAGACAGCTAACTGTGATTCCCTTGATGTTTGTTCTATGGAGTTCTTTGTTAAAAGTGGACTTTATTTTACAATGGAGAGGAATAAACTATACCAACAAATGAGTCTTTTGATTTCAGTATAGTTCAGTTTCTTGTAATGGAGGCTGCAAACTAAGTGACAGAATATCTAAGTATTTGGTCAAATTCCTAATGACGTTATTCCTGGACATAATTTCTCCAAACACATTGTGGCATTTCAATGCTGTGGTAATGACATTTATCATCATGACACTGAGATACACTGCTTTGACGTATGCATAGTTGTTTTCTCGGACTGCAGTGTAATTCTTTGCATCCCTTGGCTTCTCTAGTCCTCATTTCCATTGGCCCAAAACATCAAAAGCAGCTAAAATCATGCCTAAAGCTTCAAGTGATGCACAGATAGCCCGCTTATCACACCATAACACAAAGACTAATAAATTATAATAATATTTGCTCTAGGCTGTACTGTGCATATATTAGCTATTAAACAAATTGACAATAAGATTAAATAATATCCAGTATGTCTTTGTTTGCAAATGTACTGCCAGGAGACACAAAAGAGAAATGGGGAAGGGGGTTTCCCATGTTTTATTCATGATAAATCCTGGCCTGTGGCAAGCAGAGGTTTTTTGTTCATCCTAGTAATGTTTGTTATGTTTCTTGTTGACTTGTATGACAGGGTAAGGGTGAGTGCATTTGTGATGACTTACAGAATAATCTGGTTTATCACTGAACTCAGGGGTTACTGATCTGTATGGGCTGATTCAGCTAATGCTGTCCTGAAACACAAAATACACATTTAAAGAAATATAGCAACAAAAAAACTTTTACAAAATTCAAACAGTTAACCACCATATTGAATAAACTGAAAGGTTGCAATCAATGACAGATGTCTGACTGTTTTTTTATATTCTTGAAAAACAATAACTATTCTTTTCAAGAACAAATTATATAGATTAAGCATTTTGTTCTGTATTTGTAATATAATACCAGATAGAAATCTTATAAATATTCATCATTTTTGGTACGATAATATAATATATCATAATCACTGTGGGGGGGGCGGGGTGCTCAGCTGCCGGAGGGGAGTCGTGGGGAAGGCTCAGAGGAGCAGCGCCAGGGGAGGTGATTAGCTCACCTGGAATTAGTTGGCTAATCACTCTCCCCTGGTTTAAAAACAGTAACAAGCTGGACCTGGAGGGAGAGAGGACTGCAGATTGGGATCCAACCACTGCACAACTACGACTGGAACACTGAAACAATTCAACCACTGAGCTTCACGCTGTAAATAAAAGTCCTACGACAAACCCCGGTCTTGGAAAATCTGTCGAGGCACCCACGGTGGCTGAATGGACACAATCACTATCACAATTTCATACTTTAAGCTATTAAATGATTGCTCTCTTATCCGAGCATGCAGAACACTTGGCAGCAGCTGATGCTTTCATGCCAGCAGATGCTGAAATACTGCTGACATACAGCTGTTCTTTGGCCACTGGATTACATGACACTCTTTTTGCAATGTGCTCTCACTGCATGCATTCCACATGAATGAATGTGGAGTCTAGAGGTATGGTGCATTCTCATGGCAGAAATGCAATGATATATGGATTCTCACAAGTTTATGTATAGATTAGTAATGCTTCGCAGTAATGAACGGAGCAGAAACTTGAACACAGAGGAACTTCCTCATCCGGTGAGGTACGGTTTTCCTATCTGAGCGACTGTTACCCCTTCTATTTGTTTGTATGATGCGTGAAGTCATACTGTCATCATTTCTGTCACTGACATGAGTTTATATTATGTCTTTAAATACACTGCCAGGCCATAAAACCCCCCAAAAATGTTGTCACCAGTCAAATATGTTGTTGGACTGCCTTTACTTTTGATTACAGCATGCATTTGATGTGGCATTGTTTCAATAAGCTTCTGCAATTGTCACAAGATGTATTTCCATTCAGTGTTGCATTCATTCACCATGATCTTGTATTGATGATAGGATAGTCCAGCAACTACAAAAAGTCTTCTACAGCACATCCTCAATGCGGTCTTCTCGTGCTCCCTAAATTACCCTTTCACAATCTGAATCCTGGCATTGCCATCTTGAAATATGGCTGTACCACCAGGGAAGAAAAATAAAAGAGCAAAAAACTGGTCTTGGTAATGGAAAAACATGGTCAGTCAAGGTGTCGCAGCGTATCAAATAAAGTTTAGCAAAAAAAAGTTTGGCCGACCATATTTCAAATCAAGCCTATGGTACAATATTAAATTCAGTCACTTCTCTAAAATCAAAAGGGTACATTTTGGTGCACCACAACTTAATAGTTACTCATAATCCATTGTTGTAAATTGTGAGATAGCAACTTTTCTTTGATATGTTGTCTATATTATTAGTGACAAGATCCACATGACATGATGAGTTTTAGAGCCTATGAGTAGTAAATGTGAATGGATATATTTCCCTGTGTATTTTGAAACGCAAGCATTACATTCCATAAACAGAGTCATTTGAGTTTAAGAAGAAAGTACAAACCTGAAAAATGCCATTAATTGTGAGAAATTAATCAAATGTAGTTGCTTTTCATTCAAGTTTCTGAACTGTACTGCAATCTACTAACTCTTCTATTTCCCCTTTTGTTGGTAGTGTAAAAATTGGTGCTAGGTATGGCACCCTGCAAGGACTGTATAATGCTGGTTTTGAGAAAAACAGCAAACGGCACAGGTTGTCCAGCCAGAACAAAAATGGATAATCCTCAATGAAGACACACACACAGGTTGTAGGGAACACTTCAAAATGTGAACCATCTGAACAATGATTTAGTTCTCAGAGACACACGGCATAACACAGAATGTGGACATTAGGAGTCTGAAATGTCAGTGAAGAAAGAAAGAGTTGACTCCTGCGTTAACAAAATGGTCCAGCGTGGATGCTCCCTCTCGTCACCCTGCACTGACTTTTCAACCCTGTTTTAAACAAGTTTTTTACGCGAAGGCTATGTAGACGAGCTCGTGTCCAACTCATGTGCAAGTGTCTTGACCAATCACAGTAGATCACACCCCATGTGCACAGCTCTCCTGTGCATGCACCAAGAGTGATGGCCACCTTGATGCCCAAATTCTGAACAGCCAACCCCAACGTTGTGGAACAAAGTTGTAACCATGAATGTCTGGCAGAAGTGTCCTCAGGAAATGCTGGAAGTCTCACCAGGCATTAGACTGGGCGGGTGTAGGTCCGGTCCCTAACCAGCACATGTACTGTCCACACTCTGCCATCTGCTCCAGGGATGATAGCATTGACCTTGCCAACACGCCACAGGGTCCGTGAGGACTTGGCAGTGTCTCCACCTGCGCCAGCTCAGGATGTCAGTGTAGACCACTTGTGGCATGGACGAGTCACGCCGCCCCATCAGCAGCATGTTGGGAGTGATGAAATCCAGGTCACAGCACTAGGAGTCTCTCTGCACCTCCCTGAAGAGCGCCATCTCCGCTTTCTTGTAGTCCTCAGCTCTGAAGTCTGTCTGCATGGCCGCCCCGTGACAGGCTCTGACCGTGGCCTCCAACAGCTCCGGGTACAGGCTGAAGTTACCTTCATCAGGCAGTACTGGGTCGGAGGTCACAGTGATGTGGCCGCAGAACTGGGACTTACGCAGCTCAGCAGAGTCGTCAGTGATCTGAGGTGGAGGCTCAGGGCGAATAGGCCATGGTGCTTCGTCGTGCCACAGGAAGGTGGGTCCGCGGCTCCAGCGATGCTCTGGGATGAGCTGTGACAGAGTCAGCCACCTGGTGATGTCATGAGCCGGGTTGTCTGACGAGTTGACATATCTCCAATTGCTGTCCTCTGTCTGCTCTTGGATGATCCTGGTGCCAACAAACACCTTGTAACGGCAGGACTGGGACTGGAGCCAATCCAGGACTGTGGATGAGTCAGTCCAGTAGACGACACCAGTCGTGGCCAGGGAGAGCTCCTTCTTCTGTACAGAGCCCAACGGAGTCCCTGTGTGTGCAGCACAGAGTTCCAGTCGGGGGATGGATTTCTGTCTGACTGGAGCCATTCGGGATCATGCTGCCAGCAAATTGACAGCTGCAGCATCCTGCTTGGATTGGGTACCGAGTTTCTCATTCTGACATGGCAACACATCCATCTTCCACAGCTTGGAGACATTCTGGAGCAGCTCCCCTGATGGTGCTGGTGTGCTGGTGAATATGCATGTTGACGTGGAGGACCACTGCCTGACAGCTTTAGCGTGTCCATCCAAGCATTGTCTTCAGAGCCATAGGACCACCAAAAGGGCCTATGTGCACCGGCTCAATGGAAACGAGGTCTGGGTAGTCAGAACCAATGAGAAGGAGTGGTTTAACTTCTGCGAAGGAGTGGAGAGGCAGACCTCTGAGATGGAAATAGGTCCTTTTCAGAGCCTCAACTGGATATGGGTGGGGTGACAGTCCAAGTTCGGGTTAGGTAAAGGCCCGGTGTATTTTATACCTCCTCTGTGGGTGACTGGCGACACAGAGAAGGACACTGACTTGCCAGGCACCGTCCTGCAAGTCAGGACACTGGGGTTTGAGGTAGCACTGGGCCGCCAGATGGTCATGTCCACACCTCCAGCACCTCTTCCCAGCCTTTGCCACCTCCACACACTGTTCAAGGGACAGGTTCTTAAACGCATTGCACTGGTTGAAGTAGTGCTCCTTGTTGATGCAGAATGGGCCAAACTTCTTGGGTTGGTCGTCAGCTTTGCTGGGGGGTCTACTAACAGGACTGTGGTGGAACCGGTGGCTGTGGTCTGCTTCCCTCTGCCGCCTCGCTGTCAGTCTGGCTGACTCGCTGCTGCTGCTGCCTTCAGCGGGTCATTGGTCTCATCCATTTGAATTCCAATCTCATGCTCCAGCCAGTCGGCGAATTCCTGTAGCGTGGGAACAGGCACACGGACAGGATCAATGTACCGTCTGAAGGCAGCACGCAGTTTGTGAGGCAGTTTGGGCAGCAGTCGCGACACATGGGACCAAGTCCATAGCTCCATTTTTTCCTGAGTGCCCATCTTATCCAGCATTCCCACCAATGACTGGACCTTCAGGGCGAAGTGTCTGAAGCCTCTCTGGTCACCACTCTTCACCGGAGGCTCGGCCAGGGGGCATGTGTGTCACCTCCCAGGGCCTACTGTATTCAGTTGTAGACTGGTCAGCAGCGTGTGTGTCTGGCTCGTCCCGTGGCAACCGTCACTGAGGCAGGTCCACCATGTAGTCGCCATGGTAGCGAGGCTGGTGCTGCTCACGGCGAAGACGGGTGTTGCCATCAGGGTTATCCATCTTCACTGTGCAAATTGCTATATATAGATATGCTCGAAGGACCATGTAAAAATTGGTGCTAGGTGTGTACAGCTCTCCTGTGCATGAACCCAGAGCGTGACCAGTGATGGCCAGACACCTTGACGCCCAAATTCTGAACAGGTAGCCACAGTCAAACAAACACAGCTTCTATATTGAAACAACACACTTTCAACAGAAAACAATTAACAAAAAAAAAAATTGAGCACAATACTGGACTGTTACAAGGAAATTAAATTTAAAAAGTCTTCCTGATGGAAAAAAGTAATTTTCTTATCATCATACTATTTCTAGTCTGAAATATGATTTAAATTCAAACCTGCTTTATTGACCTGGCACAGTAAATAACTTTGGGTTTGATAAGAAATTATTTCATTTGATTATGTTTGTGTTCACATTTTATTAGAATTGTGAGGACAATACAGCAGTAAAACTACCTTTTTATTTAAATATATGCAAAAAATGTATTGGACTTCTTCCATAAAAGGGTATTTTAATATTTGATTTACACTACTGTATCATTTATCAAATTATGCGCATAATAATGGCATTTATCACACTTGATCAAAATTACAATTTGGAAGAATTGTCGAGCCTTAATATAATGACTCTAAAACTAGAAGCATATATATATATTCAGCTGGTGATTATAGAACTGCATTATAGAAATGCATCCCTGCAGTAAATACTGCAGGGATGCATTTTCTCGACTTCAAGTTTACAGTTTACAGTTGATGTTTGAAATATGCTTGACACTGAAATAGATTAAAAACACTCCTGTAGTAAGGAAGAGCGCTAACTTCTTACAGAAAAAGCGAAAAAAGGAAATAATCTATTTACATTTTGACTATTAAAAATATATACCACTCCACCCACCTGAAGATTATGCAAACTGCTTTTGATTCATCTTTGGTTATTTTGCAGACTTTCAACCCATAGAAACCCAGAGTGACACAGGTGTAACAACCTATTTAAACTAAAATGTATTTATCAAAAATTACCAGTGGAACTTTTGGAAAGCACTGATCTTTGACATTTTGGTGGTGGTACTGGACATCCATCCATCCATTATCAATACCGCTTATTCCCTCATGGAGCCTATCCCAGTGGTCAACAGGCAGGGTACACCCTGGACAGTCCGCCAGTCCATCGCAGGGCCACACACAGGACATACAAGGACAAACAACCACTCACACTCACATTCACTCCTAAGGGCAACTTCCCCAATCTCCAATCAACCTAACATGCATGTTTTTGGACTGTGGGAGGAAGCCAGAGAACCCGGAGAGAACCCACGCAGACACAGGGAGAACATGCAAACTCCACCCCGAAAGGTCCTGGTTCCCCCAGGATTCGAACCCAGAACCCTCTTGCTGGGACAGTGCTAACCACCACACCACCGTGCCGCCCGGTACTGGACATATAAATATAAATGCATAAATGGGGTTCATTTAGTCAGTTTTCTATTCCCCATACTTTTCATTATAGTGTAGGGTCTGGGATCCTATGGGTTAAGCCACTTTGCACAACTTGCTTTTGCCTCCCATGGGGTCTATTGTAAGTTAAAATGTGATAGTCGGTTTTAAGTAGGTCAGCATTCACTGTCATGATCGATAGCTCCTTTGTAGGCTGGATTTGTGCTAATGCAAACAGTTGATTAGGCAAATCCCTAAAATCTCTGGGTATATTGAGCAGGTAAAGGTTTTAGTTGCTTTATTCATGTTCAACATGTGCATGTTCAACATGCTTCCCTAAAAGCAACAAAAATAAACAAAATGGGTGTGCATGTAATACGTGACTCAGGGACTCCAGTGTTTCTCAGCATTTTGCAGGCCGGGCTATCAGACCCAAAGGTAAACATAACACCATTAATCTGCATAGGCTGGTATCACACTTGATCAGCAGTCAGAAGAGGAAGAGCATAGTGTACAGTTGGGCACATTACAGAGTAGAACAATTTGTTATCCTGAAACAGACCACACATTCCACTTAAAAACCCAGCAACACCCTGTCACAGTGCTGGAATGTGGCCTAGTTATGTCTCATCAGTGAGGAATACTACTCCTTCTTAATAATTCATAGCTTACTCTGGTTTCTACACATGTTCAAAACCTCACCAGAATTCAGCTGAAGAGATATTACAATGTGCAAATCTGGAGAAGCTGTGGCTGTAAAATATATATATTTTAGCTATTGCCTCTCTATTCCAGTGCTTGGAGCTTGAGCCATAAAACCATTGACCTCTTCAGTTTCATGGAGCACAGAAATTAATACCCTTTTCCATTAAAAGTATAAAAGCAAGATTTTATAGGCTTTTTTGGCTAAATGAAAGGATCTTGTTCCTGGTTGACACCCTCAATTGAAGTTAAGTTCAGTTTTAATGACTGAGTTGCGCCAACCACATCAGAGTGACCAGTATCTTGTGATTCACATGATTCTGTTATGATTCCGTTTGCTTGTTATTTGGCAGTACACACCTTTATTTGATCTTAATGAGTACCCATAGTGAAACAGTGGAAGCTTAATGAAGACATATTTCTGTGCCTATTTGTTGAAATTGTTGTGTGCAAAAAGGTTTGTAATTGTTTTGGGGGTTTTTTGTCCAAATATTTTCTCTCTCCGTAGAAGTTCCAGTAGAAGCGGGTCCAAGATTTTCTTATTCTTGATATTTTCATTTTGACTCAATGCCATAATATCCGCAAATTACATATGACCCCTGACTTACAAGGTAAGATCAACATAGTGTCGGTTCTTAGTACAGCAAAAATTAATTTTACTTTTGTGTTGTAATCAGAAGAACAACAGTCTCATAAAAAGCATCTCTTCTTTCTCCTTTTTTTTAAACTAAAGGTTTCTCCAGATGATTTTTCTGCTGGAGAAAATATTGTTTTAGCACTTTTATGTGAATCTAGCATTATACCCTGGCAGCTGCTTTGACGAGTGATCTGTGAAATAACACCTGATCACTCCCGACATTATGTCAATTTAGTTTTGAAATAGGTGTGACAAAAAGTTGCTTTCTTTTTCTCAAAGGAGTAATTTTTTATTCTCCTCTTCCCACACTTGGAAAATGTCCAATATCCATTTAAATCTAGAAGCACAGGAATAACACAGTCACTGGAGTTGGCTAAAAAACATTATCAAAAACTCTTCAAAGATTCTGTGATGTGCAAGGTTTTATAACCAGATTGAAAGACCTCAAGAATTGTGTGCTTATCCAGAAAAAACATTAACTGGTTGTTAATGACCAACAGTCTTCTTTAACAAGGACAGTCACGGACTCAAACCAGTCAAAGACAGCAGAGTAGGACACAGAAGACATTTTTCACACAGCGCAAGGGATGACTCCACACTGTTAGCCCTTGGGGCAGTGGCGGCCGGCCCATAGGGGGCGCTCGGGCGCCGCCCCCCCTAGATGTGGAGGGGGAAAGTTATAATATATATACTTATTTTTAAAGTATTATCAATGTCAGTTTTACTTAATAATATGTGGTTACATGTAATATGAATTATTTAAACAACACTTCCACCAACTGACTCTCATGCTACAGTGTATTTCCACCAACAGAACGTATCGTTTCTCTTCTGGGGCGCCAGCCCCAAGCGCCCCAGAAGTGCAGTGAAATAACCAATTGAAAAATGTTGCTAGGGAAAATTAATAAATATTCGGCCAATCAGCATCGCCGAAATTATTGGCTTTGGGGCGCCTGGAGCTGGCGCCCCAAAGCCATAGACGTATAGCTAGTGGTCAGTCAGGCTGTGACGTAGAGATGACGGCGACGACGAAAGTTGATGAGCAGCTTTCACACTATTCAGTGAGATCTTTACTGAGATCTTTACCCTATCGTGAGAAGGACGATGGTGGAAAAATTCAATGTAAAGGAGCTGGGACCTGACAAGTCCGAAATAAATTTAACGCCTCGAACCAATGAAAAAGTTAAGCCGGCCTTTAGCAGGAGCTGATTCCAGTGTAAGTCCTGGCTGACAGCCGGTGGGACGGCCAGGCACTGTTATGTTTTTCCCGCATCCTTTTAAAAGTGACCAGATTGATTCGACGTGGACACAGTCTGGACACACAGACTTAAAACACCTCTCTGAACAACTAAGAAACATTAAATATCACGAGTTCATATGGAAAACTGTGTTAAGCTAACTGTGTTAAGCTAACCACCTGTGTGCCTACTTTGTGTGTTTGGTGACAAATAGTAAAATTGAGTGTTGTATTTCATACTGTTCCTTTCCAAAATAATACCTAATATAGCTTCAAATGGTTAACTGTATATGTAAACTGCTGATTCTGATAAGGGAATTAAATCATTATTGTGGAATTGTACTAATTTTACGACTTTTAACTTGAATGCATGTACTGGGTTAGGCAGGGAAATCTATTGGCATACCAGCCCCACCAAGATTTTTTTTCACCAGCCGCCACTGCCTTGGGGCATGATGAACAGTACATGATCTCGAACAAGATACAAGGTTTATGATAAGTGGACAAAGTAACATCAGAAAAATGTTTCCTTTGTAGCATCTCTCAAAGTTTTCAGATAATGACACCAGCAGTAACTTGAAATTTGAAAAGCCAGGCTCATCTGTATCATTGCTCAACCATTCAGTGACAGAGTTGCATGTTTGACCGAAAAAAGCCAAGAACAAAGCAGCAGTGGAAGGATTAATGATGTGACAGTGTTGAGCCACAGCGTGAGGTTTACCTGTATTACAGACAAGAGCAACCTTAAATAATACAAACATATAACCAGAAAATGCTGCGTCAGAGACCTCTAAGTCAAACATTGGCAACCCAAAAGATAAAACAAATATTTTTCCATGTGCTTGTGTGGGACCAGACTCAAACCCTACTCAGAGGCTGCAAGTTACACAAATTCACCCACACCAGCGAGATTAGGAAAGAAAGGGTAGGATGACCGAAACGTATCATCCGAGCAGACAACAGGTTCCAGCCAGGATTCAACAGGGTCCAGCAAGTGCCAAAATATGAAGATGTCAGGGAACGTTTCAAACGGGATCCAGGAAGCTGTACAAAGGCAGTTGATCAGAGTGTCCGTTGTCTCCAGATCTTTGGTGAAGAGTTGAGGATCAGTGTTTGGCGATCATACACCAGTAAAGAGTTGACATTAGGAGTGAGGACTGACAAAAACACCAGAAACACACACAATATCGGCAGTGACAGATGGTAGGCCACGTACACTGGCACCATCTTGAACCATAATGGATTTTTTTTTTTCATAGAAGAAAATGATCATTCAGTTGATTGGATTCGGGTGTTTAATGAGATGGTGACCCAGAGGCTAATAGTGATTCAGAATCTTCACAGCAGATGTATTTGGGGAAGGATGCTAGATAATTTGAGATGGGTGTGAGTGCGTTGCAAAAAGAAGTTGAAAAAGTCAGTCAGACCTCTGTCAGCTGATGGACATACACAAAAAGTACTTCAGGGCAAACTGCCTCATTGGTGGCAATTAACCTTAGCAATTTCCTCATCTGTTGTTGCAGGAGGATGCATCCGCCTGTTACGATGTCAAATCAAAGTCCAAGAATTGGTTTAAAGATAGACGGTCAGGGCCTCATGGTGTAGATAGCAATTTGTGTCCATGGTGTATGTAGCTGTGCATCATTTTCCGTTTATCTATTTGAACAGCTCTCATCCTGTGCTATTCCCGGAGCCTTATTTTGAGTCCAGTCTGTGGGTAGTGGTGGCAGTTAGCACACAGAAGACTCTGCGGTGAAGTCAAGTCTCAGTAATTGTCATAACACAATAGTACATTATTACTTATTATCCTGAATTCCTCCATCTTGATTCGAAGGGCTCTTTATTTGGCTGGGAAGTGTTGATCTGTGCAGATTGGTCTGCAGTCTCATTTTCAGGCCTTTTATTTTTGAAAGTTCATGTTGTTTAAAAAAAGAAGGATATTTGTATTATATTTGATAGTCATTCATTGCCAAACAATATGCAAGTACATGAATATTGAAAATGCATGATTCCTCATTTCTTTTGTGTATTATAGAATAATACCTCAAAGTTGTCTTCCAGAACTTATAATGATTTTTTTTACCCCAGGACCAAAAAGCTGATGTGCTTTCTTGGAAGAATCCTTTGCTGAGTTAGTGACTTGAAAGACCAGATGTCATCTTTTGATATAAATTGCTCATTTGGATGTGATCATACCTGTGAAGATTCTCAGTCATCAAAGTCATGGAAAGTTCAATTAGGCAACTGGTCATGAAGTTTTCTAGAAGATCCTCTCATCCAAGTGCTTCCTCAGTTCTAACTGATGGTGGGGAGCACTGAGATTAATATACTGTAGGTGTAACAAAAGAATTTGGGGGAAAAACAAAAAACAAAAGGTGACTTTGATCCCTCCTACTGGATGGACTTCCTGAGGGGGTCTTAGGGGGTTTCGATGGGTCGCTAACTCCCAGTTTTCAGTCACATGCCTCTTTGAAGTGTAAGTCAAGTGAGGGCAGGTGAGAGTTTAATCTTCTGGGTGTTGTTCCTAAAAGTGCTCTGTAAGTAGGTGACAGGTTGTATCTAAGACCACCTCTTCTGTTGAGTGATGTTTTTTCCAGGTTAACAAAGATGACTTCCTTAACCCCTCTCTCAAACCATCTATCTTCCTTGGCCAAAATGTGAACGTTGTTGTCCTCAAAAGAGTGTCCTTTATCCTTCAGGTGTAGGTGAACAGCTGAGTCCTGTCCTGAGGGATTGGCCCTCCTGAGTTGAGCCAGGCGCCTCTGTCGTGCTTGTTTGGTCTCTCCAATATACAGGTGTGTGCACTCTTCACTATACTGAACGGCGTAAACGATGTTGGCGGTCTTGTTTCTGGGTGAAGTGCACAGAAATATGACCAGAGAGGCGAGCGACTATCAGCAGCACTACAGTGCTCCTCACCATCAGTAAGAACTGAGGAAACCTCTTGGATGAGAGGCAAAACATCTTCCAGAAAGCGTCACATCCAGTTGCCTAATTGAACTTTCCATGACCTGGATGTGATATTACATTAAAGACAGTGCTGTCTTCATTTCAATAGAGGAATGTAAAAGTTACAAATTAAATGAGAAAACACAGTCCCTCATCTGCCACAGAAGTACACTCATGGAATAGACTAAACCATCTATCTTTACTTTCTGTTTGCGTCTGTTTAGTAAAACCAATACATTCACAAGTAATGTTTTGACTGCATCTTATAGTCTCTTCTGATTTTTATATTAGATACTCTATGTATTTGCTACAAATATTGTGTTCATGTGTGGGCCTTTAGTTTAGAAAGACCTTTAAATCAAGTACAATTGAAAAGAATAACAATACTCTTGCCTAAATCTAAACTTTTGGCATTGTGTAATTGTTCTAAAAAGTCATTTTTTTACTTTTTTGACTTAGGTACAAAGTAGTAAGTAGTCTTAATTCACATTTTTTCTCTGACTTTCTCCCTCTTTCTCCCTCCTTCTTATTCGAGATTCTCACATTGCATTCCAAATAAAATCCTTCTGTTTACTTGTTTCATTTCTGAATTCTTTTACTTGTGTCTTTTTTGTTTTTCTTCCTCCATCTATTCAACAGTGGAGAATAAAGCCAGATGGACTCTGCCTGTCGTGCAAAGCCATTTGGTACCCTGAATGTTGGCCAGCCCTGGGCAGCCATCTGTGCCACTTTTTGTCACAGAGGTACCGCTATGGAGCATAACCAGAAGCACATAAATTATCCATTAATCAGTACATCCTTCATCCATCCATCCATCCAGTCCACCATCTTTCTCAAAATGAAATAGCATGATAGTCGATCAAGAGTGGGAAAAGGCTCTAAATAGACTTGTTCCAACTGACTGACTTGCCGCTTGCTGTTACATAAAGCCTCCTAATTATGTAATCTTGGGGATCTTTCCCAGCTCTCTATTTTCTTTGTATGGTTGGTTTCATCTTTCCCAGCTGCACAGTGGAATCAAAAGAGAGTGAGTGAGATTAGTAGCCACTTTTGTTTTGGGCAGTACATATTGTCAGCAACAAAGTGGGGTTATGGTGAGGTCTCATAGCTGTGCTTTGCTCAATGGCCTGAGTCAAGAGCTCTCCCCTGGATCAACAAATAGGTTCCAGTGTGTAACAGAATGGAATGGTTGAACTCAAGTTAGTGTGGATTTGCAAGTCTTCTGTAGAGTGTGCCTGAACTGCCGCCAATTGCTGGACCTTAGACAGTTTTTAGGGATGCACTTGAACAATTATAGATACTGGAGAAATGGCCATCCTAAGAATCCCTCACACTGTTTTTCCACTGCCTCCTGTGTGTGACAAGATTGATGCCTCGAAGACCAGGGAGGCTCGACTGGTGAGACTTCAGATAGCTATGAGATTTTTAAAAGTTTGCTGTACATCTTAGGCAAGCAGATACACTTGCAGTATTGAGACTACTTTTATTCTCCTCACGTATTCCATGTCTGAATATATACATATTTGTGTTATAGACATATACATGGCCCTGCGATGGATTGGCGGACAGTCCAGGGTGTACCCCGTGTCTCGCCCATTGACCACAGGGATAGGCTTCAGTTCTCCCCGCTACCCCATTAGGGAATAAGCGGTAACGATAACGGATGGATGGATGGATAGGTATATACAATATATATGTAAATGTGAAGGAAAAAGAAAGAATTCTGTGATGATCGCTATTAGCTCTCGATGGACATCATCATGCTTCTTGACCAATCCCGGCTTTTATATCAAGACCACTTACTTTCAACAGAAAAGAACTAACAAGCACAGAATGGAAAAAAGTACTGGACTGTTAGAAAAAAATCTTGTAAGCATTGCAATGCTGAATTTTCTTATCATCGTAGTACGTCCAGTCTGAAATATAATTTCAATTCAAAACATTTTCAATTGCCCTAGCTGCAGTAGATAACTTTGGGTTTGTATTTGATTTGAAATTATGTGATTAGATTATGTTTGTGTCTGTGTTTATTAAAGATATGAAGAGAATTATGTAGTAAAAACTACCTTGTTTGGAATGTATGAAGATGTAACATTTTGGGGCTTTTCCCATATAACGGTACGTTTAAATGTGATATACACTACTAAATCATTCATTAAATCATGTGCATGATAATCATGAGTTTCCTCCGCAGGGTGGCCGGGCTCTCCCTTGGAGAAAGAGTGAGAAGCTCGGCCATCCGGGAGGGGCTCAGAGTAGAGCCGCTGCTCCTCCACGTGGAGAGGAGCCAGTTGAGGTGGCTCGGGCATCTAATTAGGATGCCTCTTGGTCACCTCCCTGGTGAGGTGTTCCGGGCACATCCCACCGGGAGGAGGCCCGGAGGAAGACCCAGGAAACGCTGGAGGGACTATGTGTCTCAGCTGGCCTGGGAACACCTAGGAATTCCCCTGGAGGAGCTGGCAGAAGTGGCAGGGGAGAGGGAAGTCTGGGTTTCCCTGCTTCGGCTGCTGCCCCCGCGACCAGACCCCGGATAAGCGGTGGGAAATGGATGAATAGATGGATGAATGGATGTGCATGATAATGCAATTAACACAATTAACTGCAATTAATAAAAAAAAATTATTGTGATTAAAAAGTCAATAATTGGCCATTACTAGTAAGTATTATGTTAACACATGAGCTTCTGTCATCATACCTGTGTATGTAAATTCCAACGTTCTTTACTGTCTTTGTTTGAACTGCTAAACAACTTCAGCATTCTGTGAAAAAAATCATAGTCTATAATTATAAATTCATGATGAGATGACAGTTGGCATTATGCAAACACTGTTTGCACTTTTAAAAAAAAACTTAAAGATTGCTTTACAAAAACTGTTGGAATACTACTATTACTATTACTACTATGTGATGCTATAGTTAAAGGTCATGTCACAATCAACTTAATGTCTCAACCTGAGTATTCATCAATGTATCCTATTGTAAACACTGTAAAGAAAGTGTTCTTCAAATATGATTGGGTTGCGTTGAAATTTCTCCCCATTGTCGGTTGGACATCATGTTGAAGCTACGAAGTCCAACTTAGGGTGGCATGGTGGTGTGTTGGTTAGCATTGTTGCCTCACAGCAAGTTCCTGGAAACCTGGACCTTCCTGTGTGGCGTTTACATGTTCTCCTCTCCCTGTGTCTGTGTGGATTCTCTGCAGGTACTCCAGCTCCCTCCCACCGTCCACAAACCTGAATGTTAGGTTAACTGAACAGCCTAAATTGCCCTTAAGACTGAAAATGAGTATGTGTGGTCATTTTTATCTGTGTGGTCCAGCAATGGACTGGCGACCTGTCCAGGGTGTCAGTTAGGACAGGGAATGAGGAAATATTGCATCCAGCCACATGTATTTTAGATCTCTTGGACACACTGTTTTCTTATTTATGCGGGTTGGAGCAACCAAATAAAAAAATAACTCCAACTTCTCTGAACAGACTCTTTATTCTATTGTTGTCTTGAGCCTACAAATTCTTAAGTGAATTAAATTGAGTTTATTGTAGTTAAGATGAAAAAAGAGGGAGAAAATGAAAAAAAACACCCACAGACATGCCAAACTCCAGCTGCTTAGGCTAATTACAGACAGCCCTGGACAAGTAACCCTTGCGTCTAATGTGTGTTTCTGCAGTTAATGATGTTATTGTTTGGCGATGCTTTTGGGTCATCACAGCTCCTCCTCACACCGCTGCACCTGCTCCCTTAAACACTGCTGACGGCAGGTGAAATAATGAATGGGTTGGCATACTACTGTCACAAGCGTGGCTAGATCCCTCTCTCTGTTTGGAGTAAGAACTCCAAAGTATTTTTTTGCCTCGAAAAGAAATAAATTAAAATTCCAGAAATGCACATACCACTCATCTGAAACACCAAGAACTACAAATGTATTTGTTTCACGGGTGTAAACATTAAAGGAGCAGCCCTCTTAAGCTTTGTTCAGTCTTCACATATTAATTACGATAAACGAAGTAGGTTGGGAGTAGACTGAATTCACAAAATCTTATTTTGTGCTTTCTTGTCTTTTTCTGGCTTTTTTCTTCAAATACTCTATTATGACTGTGGAGGGGGTGTTGCGCTCAGCTGCAGAAGGGTCGGCGTGGGGAAAGCTCAGGGGAGCAGTGCAAGGGGTGGTGATTAAGGACACCTGGAATCAGGTAATATCTAATATCTCCACAGTAGCCTGCTGGACCTGGAGGGAGGACTTGAGATGGAGAAACAATGGAAAACCAGTTGAACCAACAAGCAGCTCAGCGCTGTGTGTGTGTGTGTGTGTGTGTGTGTGTGTGTGTGTGTGTGTTTGTGTGTGTGTGTTTGCAATAAAAAAAATCGTACGACACACCCTGGTCTTGGATAATCTGTCGGGGCACCCACAGTGGCTGTACTGCCACAATGACTTTTAGTAGACTGAAATTGAATTGAATGTAGACAAAAGATTGTTTGCAATTTCCAATTAACTAAACTCACTACACCCAGTGTTTATGCTATTTACAAATAAGCCAATTCCCCCAAAATATTCAAGTACATATCCCTGCAGGGCCTTTTGGACGTCCAACTCCGCCCATCCAACGTCCAACTCCGCCCATCCAAGACAATCGGCCATTTTGATTTTGATTACGTGATTACGTCACTACACGTGATTACGTCACTATCAAAAAGCGCTGCAGCGATATGTACTTGGCTTAAGCTGTTTGAAAATGAGAAAATAGTGAAATTAATCTTGCAAACACTGAATTAAAGTCAATACATAATATTGTGTTAAAATAGTATGTGTTAACCCTCAATTGGACCCATTTCAGTTTTTGTGTTGATCAAAGGGCTGGTTATCCTTTTTTGTCTTCATGAAATTAGGTGACTTTTCCTCATCTGGGGTCATGAACATGTGTGTGAAATCTGGTCACTTTGATGTGTAGTGGGGGGTCTGTGCAGAGTTTGTATACAAAGATGATGTTGCGGGTCATTTTGACCCGGCCACATTAATGTGGGTAAGTAGCTGTTCAGATCCAAAAAATCCACCTCTGAGACCCAGACCAAGGTGTGAGTGAAGGATCTGGGTCTGAGGGTCTACATCACCACATCCATATTACTGCTGGTCATACAAGAGTAGCATCAGCATTTCAGACCTTCATATCCCCACCAATAGAGAGGATGATACTGGAAATGAGCAACTTGGAGTGGAGGCATATGTTTCAAGAATCACAGCAACTAACAGCTGTGAGAGCAAGACTGCCGGTTTGATCCAGACTCGAGTCAGGCCGGCTTGATCCCCAGCAGCAGCCATCTTTGAACAGGTCAAGCTCAGGTCCCTCAACCAGCATCCAGTGGACAGGTGAAGAGAAAATTAAAAGCCCAGATGCCCAGGTCTGTCCCTCCCAAGACGACAGTAAAATGAGCAACTCTTGTGTGAAATGTAAGAATTACATCTGCAGAAAGTACACAGTAATATTCCGAAACGTGTTTGTGATGAGGAAAAACACCCACACAAAATAGATATTCAAGTGATTATCATTTAATTAAAATTTTATTGTATGCCACTTTTCTAAAGGTTTATTCAACATTAGTTAATTGTTTATTGGTTTAACCTGTTTTTGTGACTGTTTTGCATTCATTTACATAGTACGGGTCAGTTGAATATGCCGTCCTTGAGGTACTGCTGAATGGCTGGACGGTCTTTAAAGTGTGTTGAATGCTGAAAAACATGATCAAATCATGCATTATGCGTTAATCATCATAGTGGTTCTTTACAGGGCTTAAACATGCCTTAAACATTTGAAGATTCATCGAGCTGGTCTGCTGACAAACATTGACCAAAACATTTTTCTTTTTCTGTGCATGTACAGTTTTAAAAAATATTAATGATTATTATCTATGACAATAAGCTGTACTGTTCGCCAACATAGTCAAAACTTTTGTAAATGGACATTGTGTTACAAGTTAAACCGCTAGCAACTCTGCTAAGTATACTGATATGTGTAATTAACGTTAGCAGGCTAATAACGTTATATTTCTCAAGCCGAAATCATTTTCACTATCTGGCTTTTACTAATCTTGCATACTTTCGTGACACAAAAATGATAACGTTCTGTAATGTTCATTTGACATCACGGGATGGTTATTGCATAAACTCAATTTCACAAGAAACATCTTTAAGTAAAACAAAACAGGGCCTAGCGCTAGCTAACATTAAATTGAAGGTACTCTACAAAACTACTACTTTTTCATGCAAAAAACTAATGAAGACAATAAACTAGATGGTCACATCAAATATCATAAATATTTCATCCAGCAGGGTCAACACAGTAATATCGTCAACTTGAACATAAAATTATGTATTTTTCACTTACCGACATCGTTCGTTTTAAGGCTTCTCTTCGTTTGCCGATTCGCTATGGCCAGTAAAGTTTGTTTGCGCCTAAGAAAACTCATAGTCGCATGACGTCATCAAAATGGCCGATTGTCTTGGATGGGCGGAGTTGGACGTTGGATGGGCGGAGTTGGACGTCCAAAAGGCCCTGCAGGGATAAGCGTCTCAAAATATTGGCTGAAATTAAGCACATTCTTTGTTTTACAGTTGCAAATTATATGGACGGATCAAAGATGCTTCTGGTGTAAATATTTGTAAGTGCTTGATGAACTAATATCTTTGCAATAGAAAATGAAGAACTGTGGAAAATTAGTCAGTTCAAGTTGTACTTAAAGGTTTGTTCGACCAATAGTTTAGCTGATGAAGGCTCCAGTCCTTTAGGACTTGTCATTTTGGCAGAAATGTTGTTCTGACTTTGGATTAAGGCAGTGCTTCTCAAATAGTGGGGCCCGCCCCCCTTGTGGGGCGCGGTGCGATACCTGGGGGGGCGCGTGACACTGGGGAACAGGCTTTTTTTTGGGCCGTACTTTGGCGGTACTAGTATAAAGTGTAATTGCGCCTCCACTCCAATGGGCGGAGTGGCGCTCTCATCGTTACTTCAGTTCAACATTTTACGACTTAAAGACGACAGGTTAGCTTCGGTTAGCATCTCCGACTGTTCTGTCTGTAGCCTCCGTTATTCAACATAACAACCCCGAAATGAAAAAGTTCTAACAGATGAAAAGAAAAGCGGAGAGAGACAAAGATAACGAGACAAAAGAAAGTCACCCGAAAGCTAAGTGTTTTATATATTGTGCTCCTGAGTTAATGTTGCTTAACTGAATATAAATAAGTTTTTGTTGTTTTTGTAGTTTATTTATTGATTTGATTTGATTTAATTTTGCAATGGTGCAATTAGTTGGTCAAACACGTTTACAGCTTAAACAAGGATTTATTTATTTTTTTATTTCAGGCATTGATGCACTTAAAATCTTTTCTGTTGCAGACTTAAAACACGATTTAATAAAGTTGTAAGTTTGACCAAATGTCTTTCTTTTTTTATTTTCTTTAATGTTAATAAGGATAAAATGTTGTGCAGAGATGGATAGTCACGGTGGGGAGTGGGGGGGGCGCGAAAAAATTTTTTCTTGCTAGGGGGGGCGTAACAGAAAATAATTGAGAAGCACTGGATTAAGGCAACTCCAAAACCCGATTCACATGTGTTTCAGATGGACTTACTTTTTATCAATTTTCAGTTGGATGATTTCCTTCATTGGTGTTTTGAAATCCAGTTCCACTGCGGGTTCTGATGGTCGAGCTTGTGGTAGAAAGTGGAGAAGAGTTTTCAGGCATCAGTGGAGTTGCATGCAAGTCAAACCAAAAAGGTTATCATACATCTCATCCATTTAATGACTTTTACTTCCATTTCAAATGCTGACTCATCTACTTTGATATATTGGTTTGAATTTTGGTTTTAGATGTTTGTGATGCATTCAGGTGGCACAAATCAGTTAATTTCTTAAATGATCCTCACTTTTTGGCTTTGCAAGGTGGGGAGAGCCCCTTTTGTATGGTCATGATTAGCTTACCAGACTAAATGTAGACAGTTGTCTACACGGAGAAAACAGGGCAAGTAGAGGAATGATTGGCATTCCTTGGCCATCAAAAGGGGGTCCCCTTGGAGTGGGAAAAATTCCTTCCAGTCACTTGAATCTAAATGCCTGTGAGTGGGGAACCTGCGGGTTGTTTGAGATCTCAGTGAGGAATAACTTTACAAGATTTAATTAAATAAGACAGATTTTTCCATTTACATTCATTTTATTACATGTATAATATTTGATGCACAGAAACCCATTGCACCTTGACAGAGTAAAAACTTTGTTTTAAAAAAAATGTAATATAGACAATTGGCTGTTTTTTGCATTTTAATTTACATTAAAATGTAAATAAAATCCACTGCCAGCAAAAGGTATGTTATTGAAAGATTATTAAGCTTTTTTGTTCGTGAGCAGCATTTTCATGTTTTTTTTTGGAGCTGCTTTTGAATATTTTGACCAATAGAACATTAACTAACATATACAACTGTACATTTGTCAATTTTCACACATCATTTGCAACTCATCACAAAAAAGTCACCACAAAGCATTGTCCACAAGCATTGTAGAATCAGCAAAATGATGGTATGGTTGGAACACTACAAGTGTGCATATGTTAAAAAAATTATGTGTTTTTGACATGTGCTGTATAACACACCCCTTTGAAACTGACCTTGATTCCCAGAAGCTGAGATAGACCAGTACAATACAGTTCTGCTTTATGGTATCACACCACAAATAAGTAATGTCGTGCCAATGTGCTGGTTAGAAAGCATGAAAAGAATACAGCCATGCTACATTTTTCCCTCCCTCAAAACATGACTTATTTGCAGTGAAGACACATGCTTTTAAGGCATTTGGAACTTCTGACCAAATCTGAAATACTTTTAACTTCTTCCTCATGTACAAACATGTCTTTGCATCAACTGCAAAAGTTGCAAAGCAAAGAAGCTGTTAATGCCAGCTGACAAGACCGTGAGATGTCCGAATACCACTGTAGGGTGTGAATGAACTTTGTTCCACTTCTCTTGAACTTTCTTTCAACTGAAATGTCAATCATGTCTAGGTCACAGAGACTCTTCTCATGAGGTCTTGCGTAATTCTTCCACTGACCAAGGGTCCAATGTGGAATGTAGGACGCAATGTTCTTGATTCAGGACACTGAAAATATCATTAACCACAGTGGATGTGCTTTCTCAGCTGTAGACCACCACAGCAGGTCAACAGTGTACAAAAACGACAAGGAAATAATTCATTCTGCTGTTACTTGCTGTCACTCAGCTGGTATCGTCTGCATGATACAGTCATGCTGACCGACCCTTAGATTTCAACCTCTTTCTTAGTTTGTTACATAAACGGTCATCCTTACATAAGAATGTCCAGATTTATGTGATTTTTTAAAGCAGTCTACAAGAAACTTTGTGTTTAAGTGCAAATATGTTCAGCAACAAGAATTTGTTTCAAAATGTGTTCTACTTTGAGCTCTTGTTTGCATAATTCTAAAACAAAGGAAGAAGGAATTTCAGGTGGAAATGCTTGCAGTTCACAAACTGGCACACAACTGGTGCTTAAATTATGCAGTACATGGTGTGTGACTGTGGACAGCTTCAGCTGTACGTGTTGATCAGCAGATAAGTGCACAGATGTCTGTGACTCAAACAGGGTGGAACTTTAACTTAGCATGTAGCTCTGTGTTAATCTTTTCTTGAAAACAAAATGGGGTTTTTTGTCATGTAGGCATCTGTTGCGTATAGGTAGTGTTTTTGAAGCACCAATATTCTACCATAATTTTGACGTTTGGTCAAGTGGCTTCAGAAAATAGTTGGCTTCTACAAAAATTCAGGAAATTAGAGAGCACTCTGGAAAAGGACTTGGGTTCTGTATTTTATTTGAAAGACTTTGGTAAAGCTTTGAATGGAAGATGAGTGACTCCACATCACAACAGTTCTGAAGCCTATTTTTAGTGCTGAGAAAGGACCTCCCAGAGACGTCTGTGTGTGTTTTTGATTTTGTTTTGCTAAGTATTCCACCCTGGTGCATATTTGCATGCTTAGCAGCTGCACAGCTATAAAAGAATATTTTTTGCAGAGGTTGCTGTAATATTAACATACATTTCAGTTACAAAATGGTTGATTATTAGCCCATAAAATCAGATGTAATTTTATTTTAATCTGCCACAGCAGCTGGAATGTAGACAAGAGAGAAACAGCACAAAGGAACAAAAGCAAACAACCTGCACTGTTTAGTCATTCAGCTGGCAGACTACCACGGTGAAACATTAAATCAAAGGAACAGAACCAGTAGAAATCAAGCAAAGAAGTACAGATACATTCTATGGAAGCACTGAGGATCTGCATGAATCAGTATGATTTAAGGCACATTAAAAATGTGGAAATGTGTGTCAATAGAATTATGTATGTGCCTACAAGAATAATCAATCATGCAGTGATTTTGATGGAAAATACTTTGTTGTCTAGAAATAAGATGCTAATATGTTGGATTTGGATAAAGTGGCTCAACACGTTTTGGTTCTCCCCAGGCTTTCCTTCACTATCCACAAACAATTATATGACACTGTGTTGTTGTTTGTCTCTGTGTGACCTGTGATTGTAATTTAACCGGTCCAGTTGGGATTTTTCTGTTCAGTGTTGAGTCAATGATTCCGTATAAGCTTTAAAACAAGCACTTGACCTTAAATTACTTTTATTCTTGAGGGTTCCAAACCGAAAAAATCATATATCCCACAAATGGCTGCACTTCACTCATGTTGAGTCTCTTTGCATGGTATGAAAGTTTTTGAACCACTGATCTAAACATCAGTGCCACTGCTGTAAGATGTCAGGAGACATGAAAGGGATAGAAATGCAGTCATGCCAAAAGCAGTATGCAGGCAGATCCTCAGTCTTCACAGTGGGATACCTTAGTTGTGCTTCAGCCTTCAGTGACATAACCGTCCATGGAACACACCTTATCATACCAGTGTGCTCACTGACCTATTTTTTCTGCACTACTAATCACTGTAGGAGTAGACCTACAGCCCGTCTCTCCATATCAAGGATGGTGAAGACAATCTGTGAGGAGGGTAGACAGTGCTGGTTCTACCATTATTTATTCATTGAATACATATTTTCATTGTTCTAGGAGTATCAACATCTTGATCACGTTTTCTTTTTGTGTGAGATATAATGTACAGTACAGTACTAGGTTTCTAGATTAATCTTAAATTAATATATCTCATTGTTAGTAACATTTCGACCAGCAATTATAAAGCAAAGACAGATCTCTTGAGTGTTTTCTAAATTAATAGATAATCAAATAATCTGTGCTCTGTGTCATTGTGGTATTAAAGAAATCAACCAGTTGACAACATTTCTGCAAAAGAGGAAGTGTTACTTTTGTGTTTTCCATAGTGTTTAGGATTTTGTGTACTTGAAGGGTAACAGAATCACACTTTTTAAAGGTGAAACATGCGATGAACTATCGTTGAAAAAATGCACACTGAGAGTGATCATTTTCCAACATCCTAATATGGATAGAGGTGATAAATAGCATGAAAGCAGTAACTGATAAATCTACCTCCTTTTGTTTATTGAGACTATAAAGGGAAATTCATGTTTTGTTAGTCTGTATGACTACCAGGCCTGTGTGATATCTCATTACTCTTGAGGTCTCAGCAGGTCCTTCTGCAGCTGACTGCAGACACCAAAAGACTTGTAACCAATGCACCTTATACCTTATATCAACTGTAAGCTAAGTTTGTTGTAAATACCCTTAAAAAGTCCCACTACAGCAGCAAATGCCAAAAGTATCCACCATGGGGCAAAAATTTAAACAGGTTCTGGGAAAAATATGTGAAATGTTGGTCGGTGATCTTAGCGTTATTTATAAAACCCCCTCTTCTATTGTATCAAGGGGATTTTTTGTATTTTTTTTACTCTGCTATATCTTGCCCTACTATTTGTGTTCAACAACTCACTGGAAATAAAACCCACTGCTGTCTTTTCTCATTTCCTCTTTGTGAGATAATTGTGGGAAATTTCCTCTGGCAGTGCTCTTTATTTATAATGTATTTTGTCAGAGTTTTTGTCTTGTTATCAGCTGCTGTTAACTTTTCTGATATATGACTCCCAGGGGGGAAAAAAATGAAATCTTCCAGAATATGCCATTATTCTGAATGTGAGTCTTCAGTGTCACTGTATTTTGAGACAGCTCTGGAGCAAGATTTAGCATGACTTAAAAAACTTAGATTAATACAAGGATACTGAACAGTACTAGAAGATGTTAAGCATATAAGTATATAGTGTACATATTTTATATTTTACACATGCCATTGCTATGTGTATATATGTGTATAGCAATGGCATGTGTAAAGCTGTACATGAAAACTTTTGTAAGATCTTGCTGGATAACATATACAGTATGTACCAATCTTAGTGCAAAAAGCATGATACATGGGGTCTCAGCTGAAATACTATATTCTCATTTAAGAATACTGTTAAACTCTCAGCAGCTATTTTAACTGTACAAGAAGACTCCAAATGTAAATACAAAAGAGTAATCTGAACCACAGCTCCACTTTAGTACACAAGACCATTAACTCCTCACTGACCCTATATGAGCTTCTTCTGGGTGATTCCCCTCTTCTCATTTGCAACTGAGATAACTTCCGGATTCTAAGGGGATCAATAGTGTGACAGTGAGGATATGAGGTGTCATTTAACTGCATGAATGTCGCTATCTCTGCTATATTCTGTGGTTTCCTTTATTGAGCAGGCATTGATATTTTAAGTTTGTATATACAGGGGTTGGACAATGAAACTGAAACACCTCTCATTTTAGTGTGGGAGGTTTCATGGCTAAATTGGACCAGCCTGGTGGCCAATCTTCATTAATTGCACATTGAACCAATAAGAGCAGACTCTGAAGGTCCAGTTAGCATGGTAAGAGCACAGTTTTGCTCAAAATGTTGCAATGCACACAACATTATGGCTGACATACAAGAGTTCAAAAGAGGACCAATTGTTGGTGCACGTCTTGCTGGCGCATCTGTGACCAAGACAGCAAGTCTTTGTGATGAATCAAGAGCCACGGTATCCAGGGTAATGTCAGCATACCACCAAGAAGGACGAACCACATCCAACAGGATTAACGGTGGATGCAAGAGGAAGCTGTCTGAAAGGGATGTTCGGGTGCTAACCCGGTTTCTATCCAAAAAACATAAAACCACGGCTGCCCAAATCACAGCAGAATCAAATGTGCACCTCAACTCTCCTGTTTCCACTAAAACTGTCCGTCTGGAGCTCCACAGGGTCAATATACACGGCCGCGCTACTATACCCAAACCTTCGGTCACTCGTGCCAGTGCCAAACGTCGGCTTCAGTGGTGCAAGGAGCGCAAATCTTGGGATGTGGACAATGTAAAACGTGTATTGTTCTCTGATGAGTCCGCCTTTACTGTTTTCCCCACATCCGGGAGAGTTACGGTGTGGAGAAGCCACAAAGAAGCGTACCACCCAGACTGTTGCATGCCCAGAGTGAAGCATGGGG
>JABUIW010000034.1:2836137-2865584 GCA_013363375.1 Menidia beryllina | reverse complement strand
AAAACTTAACTGTGGAGTGTACAATTTTCCTAACTATCTTTGATTAAAACTGATCTAAATATACTTAAAAGCAACAATCTGCTGTATCTTTTATATATATTGTACAACTGCTCTTTAGAGTACAGTATTGTATTAAAATCCCCTGTAATTATATATAGTTTTTGACAAGTGAATAATATTAACAGCAACAGGGTGCAGAGCTTAGTAAAAACAAAACTTTCCTTTTTTAGTTGTTTGGTTTTCAGGTAAACTTTTTTCTATAATAATTTATCTGAAATATCTGCTTTATTTGAAATAGAAAAAAACACAACACAAACTAATGATGAACAAAAATGTTTAAAAAAAACAAAGGAAGCCTATTATTGCAAATATACTGATATTTTAAAATAATTAAAAAATAGAAAGCAAAACTAAGCAACCAACCAAATAGATAAACAAAATTATAAAAAGTACACAAAAAAGAAATTGACTTTTTACCTATAATCACAGGAAGAAAGACTATGCTGCTTTTAAATAATCTAATACCCATTATTTCCTACAGGGTCTCAGGGGCAGGAGCCTCTTCCATCTGACAACAGGCGAGAGGCGTGGTACATCCTGGTCAGTCTATCAGGGGTACACATAGACAAACAACCACACGCACTTGCATTCATTTCAAGGGGCGATTTAGTGTCCAACTTGCCTAACATGCATGTTTTTGGATTGTGAGAGGAAGACGGAGTACCCGGAACGAATCCACGCAGACACAGGGAGAACATGCAAACTCCACACAGAAAAATCCATCTTGCTGTGAGGTTACGGAGCTGTTTCTGTGTGGTGTACATGTTTTACTCAAGTAAGCGTGTGTTACGAGGGTACTGCGGCTTCCTCCCACTCTCCAAAATAGTCACGTTGAGTTAATTGTTAACTCACTCCATATTCGATGTAAGTGTGAGTGTGCATGGTTGTCTGGCTCTGTGCTGGATTTGCATCTGTGCAGGGTGTACCCCGCCTTTCGCCCGACGGTTTCAAGCATGGACTCCTGCCTTCATACAACCCTGAGCAAGTCTAGCAAACGGAAGGTTGCGTGCATTCAATCGTTGCCAGCGTTTTGTCACGTGATTTTACGCATTGCTCTCGTGATCTCTTTGGAGCATTGCAGATGCGCGTGTATTGTTTATGTTTGCTTGAGTCCGTCAAAAATGAGCCCTGCGATGATCAACTCCACCAACTCCGTGTCAACAACGAGAAGTAAGACTGAGTGTGGAGAGAGAGGGGCGCATTTTGTCATAGGTTAAGTAGGGTGGGCGTCTCAAGGTTTTATGGGCGAATCGGTTAGCCGTTTGCTGGAAACGTTAGCTGCTCTGGGTCTTACACACGAAAAACATTACTTTGCTAATGTTAACTCATGCTAATTCATTCTTTAGTCGTAATAGTTCTTAGTCGACAAGCAACCTTTTACATGTCGAATCATTTTTCTGTAAGTGGTCACTTCCGTTAGCCTGTTTGTGAAGCCTCAACTTAACACCTATTATCTTCCTGTTACGAAAGCCAACTAAGGAAGTGATTTCTGTTTAGTTTAACCTATGATATACTGATAAACATTTCGGAATTACGACCATAATACTGTATACGTATTCTTAAGTAAACTGATAAATATCTGAAGGTATGATTCTACCCTCTGCTAGGTGGAAACCCAAAGAACAGAAAGTAAATATCTTAGCGTGTCAATGTTTATTGCTTTACTGGGTTAAACGGAGGGGCCAAAACTTCTGATTGTAGATATGTGATTCAGAGTACCAAATACAAAAGTTAATGGTTTATATGAAAATGATAAAGAACGTATAATAGTGATCTATGTGGCAAATATGGAGAGTTGCGAACCAGGAAGGGCCCTTACCATTATTAGGATTTGTAAATCTGTTAATTACTATTTTTACATTTCTAGATAGGCTATAGTACATGTTCCTTACTTTTCAAAAGTCTTGAACATCCTTTTATTAATATGTGTTTAGGTTTTTTAGAACAACATGACATGGGTCAAACAATTATTTAAAACAGTTTTAATAGATATATAAATGTGAAATATAAAAGACCCAGCTTGAATGTCAATATTTAGTATAAACAATTATTTAGATAGTCTACAGGAATAGTTCTCCAGGCTTCTGGAAGGACATTCCAATGTTTAGATGTTGTATTCATTTTTGTACCATTTACTGTCAAGATGACTCCACAATGCTTCAATGATGTTAAAGTCCAGGCTACAGGGAGGATTCATTCAGGTCTTTACTATGTTTGGTAATTTCTTGCCGGCATCATTTACAAATGCTGGACATAATTTTTGTTCTAAAGTTATTGACATTCAAAATACTGCTTAGCACCCACAAACTGTGTTATCCTTGGTATTATCCATAGATTAAATAAAGAAATGGGAACATTGGTAACTGAAACATCATGCCATGTTTTGACCACTCAAGGCACATCTACATTACATTCACACACTTTTTTTTGTGACATACGCTAGGCTGTATTGTTTCTTTCCTTCTTTATTCTGAGAAGCATTTTAAATGCCTAAATGATTAATGGATCTGTGTGAAGTGGCTAAATAGACTGGAAAATAGAAATTACTATAAATAATCCAAAACTAGTTTAAATACATTAATGCCTTTGATGGAGTCTCAGAAAGCCTGAGAAACTTTTTTTCAAACCAAATTTCTGACTGCTTTCAAGAAGAATTGAATGTCAACCTGTGGTGTTTCAAAACTTTTGCACAGTTCTTATTTGCTTCATTTTGATCGTGTACATTAAAGAAAAGGGCAAATAATTAGCTGCACAGACTTATATTCAGTTGTCCTGGAACACAATCATCTGCTTATTTTCCGCATGTGCAGGAAAAAGAGATGCAGAGCGCTCGGTTAACTGGACAGAGGAGGAAACCCAGGTGCTTCTTTGTGCCTGGAGTGACGAGCGTATCCAAAAGAGTCTGGTGGAAAACCTCCGCAACACTCACATCTTCAAGCACCTCTCAGCTCGCATGAGTGAAATGGGCTTTTCTCGCAGTCCCCATCAGTGCCGACTAAGAGTGAAAACTCTGAAGGCCAACTACGTAAGAGCCAAACTACAGAGGAGCATTGATGGTTCTCAGCCGTGCAGCTTTAAATATTTTGCAGAGATGGACGCAGTGCTGGGCAGAAGGTCAGTGGGAGGGGGAGTGGGACGACGCTGCATTTTTCAGGCAGGGATGGCCACGTTGTACATTGATGGGACTGGAAATGCCCAATCAAATCTGAATTCAAATATACAATTTAATGCACATCACCCCAGTTCATTTCAGAGCACAGGAAGCCAAAGTTTGAGCTCCGTGGAAGAGCAGGCAAGTAGGCATTTTGAATCTGTGATCAAGTTGGAGGACAGAGAACAGTCAACAGATGAGTTTGAATCTAGTGACGCAGGATTTTCACAACATCCCAGAGACGGATGTCACCGAGTCCTCAGGGAGACGGCCATTCACACTGAAAGTAATGGTGTGTATTTATATTTACTTTACAGTTTGTGGGTAATTTTGTGTTTACAATGCAATTATTCCTGTTAGATAGTGTCCTGTTAGATTTGACAGGACGTATGTTACATCTGATTTTTGTCAAGTTTGAACAAAAATGGACATAAAAGAAAAACTCCTCATATCCTTATTGTAGATTCAATGTTTTATTGTTTGGTTGTTTAGACTTTGAATATAATCTTGGGTTATACTTTTGTTTTTCCCATCACAGCTACAACAATGGAAAACAGCCTGAGCACACATTTACCACGTGTTTTACCACCTTTGCCTCCTCCCGAGCCTGCGTCCTCTCCTCTCCCAGCACCATCAGACAAAAGCCCCAACACACTCCTCACCTCCAGCCACCGTCACCCTGAATCCTCCTGTCTCGAGCCTGCCCTCACAAAGCTGTTAGACTGTTTCCAGGAGCTTGTGTCGGACACGCAGGGTTTACTGGTGCAGCTAGAGAGTCAGAGGCAGGAGTATTCCCGCTGGCATCAGGAGCTCCTGTCCCAGTGGCTACAGAGGGAGGAGCGCCGACAGAGGGAGACAGCTGAGAGGGAGGAGAGGAGGGAGAAAGCTCGCATGGAGCATGAAATCAGAGTCTTGGAACTTCTCACCAGTCTGACCAAACAACAGGAGTGTACTTGTAGAGAGGATAAGGGTCGATCAGAGGCACCAACCGGTCCAAATCATACCATGAACGAAGATGGAAATTAGGATGTCATCACTCCAAATATCATTATAGTGGTTAACCTAACGATTGGAATAATACTCAAACTCAGGTGGAGCTGGATACGAGCAATGATAACATACTGAGCAGTTAGTTCTTTAATTAAGATTCCAAAATAATTTAAAAGACTCTAATCCAAGTAAAGATAAAGCCCCTTTCAGACATGGACCTGTTTCCTTGAATCTGCTAATCAAGCTGCTAGAGTATGGGCACCAGCCCCAATCTGGGGAGCAGAAAAATGATGCATCCAGTAAAAAAAACGCTGCCTCAACCTTAGAGTCGCTTTTTCTTATCTGCTTTCGAAAGTCAACCAGACTTTGTGTTCACACTTATGGCAGGTCAGAGCTACTGAAACTGCTGGATGTCATATTCTACTTAACAGCCAGATGAGGGTGGGTTAAGTAGTTTTTTCCCCAGTCTAGAAAAGGTGGTAAAGAAAAGAGTATGCGGTTGTTGTGTATCAGGGCCCTGTTGTACTTTGATGGGACTGGAATGTATAGGATGGGTATGTGAGATGAGGTGAAGAAGCTAATCATAATTCATTTCAGATGATGTGAAACTAAAAATTTCTTTTCTAAAACCAGTTCTCTGCTAAATATACCCAAATAAACTAAGAAAACAGACTATTAAATTAAAATTTCTGTTCTGCATTATATGTATATGCAGACTGGCATCTGGCAGGGTTCTATGATTTTAATAGTTTACCATTTCTAATTCAAAACATAACAGTTACAGACAAGTTTTGCATTCCATGTTCCCACATTTTTTTAATGTAGTCAATTTTTTAAAAACGCCATCAAGCTTTACCAGATATGTTTAAAATTAATTTGTCTTTTTTCTCCCCTTCAAACTCCAATTAAACCACACTGGTCAATGTGGCACAGATCAAAGAAACAAGAAAGCTTTCAGTCACACAAATAGGCCGACAGAGACCACAAATGTCCCCCTTATCTGTTCGTAGAGATGACCTAATCCATATCTGAGGAAGGTTTAGGAAGATAATTTGTCGCTGAAAAGCAGCAGTAAGCCATGCTCACACTATACAAATAAAAGACAGAAATGACAGATGATGTGTACGTAGTGGTTTTTCATGTGTCAAATGTGCCTGAGGCCTTCCTATGTCATTAAATTTTATATTCATTTATAATATATTGTTACGTTTTATTCCTCCTGTAAATTGTGTCTGATTTGAACAGTCATCACATGTACAACAACCTTCTGTGATTTATTACAGGTGAACTATCAGCATAAAAACTACCTGAGGCATCATTTCAAGTGGTTATAAATTCACATTTTGATAAACTTTTTACAAACTTTGAATACCACATACTCTTATGTTGGAGCTGAAACAAATTTGAATTTGTGTTCACAATAGATGAACTTCACACAAATCCCTTTTTGTTTCTGGACAAAGAACACAAATATAGTACTTTGTGTCTCATAACACAACTCTATGCATATTTGTTACTATTTAATTGATTTCTGCTTTCAGAGAGCCATTCAAACATTACTCTGTATAATTTTTTACTCATGTTAAATTGAATAAATACATTCTTTGCAATGACTCAAGTATCCAGGCACACTGCCTGGTGTGTTCCAAATTTTCAAGCACTGCACTAGAGGCATGGTTAATGGTATGTATCAGACATGACATAACAGAGGCACCTATGGAGCAAAAATTAAATCCCTAAATAAGACAGCACCATGTCAGCTGGCTGCAGTGGTGGCAGGATGAGGGAAACTTCTTTCCATTTTCCTGATGCCTGTCTCCTCTATGTAGTTTTTCAACTATGTTAAGATTGTCACTCATAGTTTATTGACATAATGCTGGAACATTTCACATCCAACACATCACCTGGTATGTCAGTAACACACCAATGACTTTCTAATCTGCTTCTCTGACAAAAAGGTCATTATGTGCCCTAAGATGCAGGTGTAAGGCACCTTTTTACACCTCAGAAACTGCTCTGATTAGCTGTTAATTCTCCAGCCTCTGGTATCATGGCAGAGGTATCCTCCACTGCTTTACACCTGGAACAACCCTGTTTGTTAAACCATCCAGCCGTAGCTGGTATCATGCTGATGTTACCAAGTAGACAAAGTATTCTACTTAGCCATTCATTGCTTACTGCCCTGAAGAAGTGTGAGCCAGTTGAAATGTAGAAATCTCACTTCCTTTATCTTTGGAAACACAGAAACCAGGCTGAAATCAACACTGGTTACAATGATTTCTTGTAATACACAAACACACAAACTCAGAAGTAAGAAAAGGGTGTGGTTGGTTTGTCAGTATCTGGTTTGTGAGCCTGGCATCCTATGACACCTAAATGGATCTTTATACTGTCACTTAAGCAAGAGTAAAGTCAGATTGGTGCATATACTATAAATTAATCTGCTGTAAACCCACATTACATAATACCTCTGGATGTGTGTAAGATTTCTGATGATTTGCACTTAATTATCCACATATTATTACTCTGCTGGTAGACAGACAAAGAGTTAGCAGTGTTTTTGACCCAGCTTTTCCAGCTAAATAACATCCAGTTTGGAATCTCTATGAATCACATTTCTTTTGTGCTTCACTTTAGCTGCGGTACAACCTGCCTCAGAGAACACAGTTTAATTATTTTCAGTTCAGTTTAAATGTTTAAACTGGATTCAACATCTGAACAAAAAAACCCACATCATTTTGTAAGAATGGAACATATTTGTGTAGATTTGAAAAAAAGACAGAGAATTAAGACAGCGCTTTTCAGATTTTTCTTTGTACCTTCATCGTTAAATCCATGTAAAATAAATTTAATTGAATACATGAGAAACTCTACAACTACTACCTGTTACTAGGCACATGGAGTATGATGACCCTGTCAAGATTAGGGTTTTCCGGAGAACACTGCATCAAAAGACTTAATAGAGTTCTTATTCAAATATGATTTTGGTTTGCATGTTGATTTAATATGTACACTGCCATTCTTTTTATAAATCCATACCAATAGCCCTAGACCTTCACTCAACATGAACGGCCTGCTTTACTGAAGGCAGCTTCCTTTTAAGAATTGCCACTAACAAAACAGATATAATTTTATAATATATGGACAATCGGTGAACAGAATGGATATAGATGTGAGAGAGAAAAATATAGACTAAACAATCATGTTTAAATTATATTCAGTCCATATACTACCTTTTCCATTGTTGGTTGTACAAGTAGACATTGAACAATGATCAAACTTTATCTGAAGATGATAGAATAGGATACATGTGCTGCTATTTACTTTCCTCTGAAGTTGGAGCTATGAATGTTATAATTGCTACAATTTGGAAAACCAGACAGATTTGTTCCTGTACCAGACTGTTACTGCTTTTATACACCGGTTGTGTTGGATTGTAAAGTCGGGGTAGATTTTATTCCACCAGATACAAAGTTGAATTATTGTGGGTTTTCCCTGGTAATATCGTGATGAATTAAACTGAGAATTGCAACTTTAGTGGCAGGATGACAAAGGATGGACCAAACCAAACGTCAGTGTGGGAGAGAGGGCCGCAGTGGGAGAAAGGGGAAGAGATCAAATCGCAAGAGCAGAGGAGGGAGGTGTATGTTTGTGTATGTCGATGTGGGGGGAATCTCGTCTCCGATTGGCTGCTGCTTCTCTCTCACAGCTAAGTCTTGAGGCTGCTCGCGGCTGCGGGAACTCACATACTGAGAGCGGCGGCGCACTAACAGTCTCCGATCACTCATTCATACATTTTTGCGGCTGTAGCCTTCACCTCCAAACAAGCTGATCGCTGTTGCTGAAGTGGAACCGGGAACTATACTTCATTTTGGCCCCTCGGTATTTGTTCTACATTTCCAAGTGGATGATGCTGAAGTGAGCGGCCAGAGCTCACTGGGCCACCTGGATTTGAACATTTCGGTTCATTCACATGTGAGAGGAGAAAGTCTCGACTGTTGAAAAGGTGTTCTCGCTCATTTTTGGAGCATTCTGCTTGTTGAGGTGAGCAGGGGTGACTTGTGTTTGGGATGTTTGTGTGTGGTTCTGTAATTGAGTGCGGCGTTATTTTGGTGCATTTCCATTTCCATTTTTTTGTTTTTGTTTATTTCTTTCTCCCCTCCATTTCGCAGTGCGCAGGTGTTGGAAGAGTGCACTTTGTGACCCGACTGAAATGAATTTACGAACTCATTTCACTATCTTGTCCATATTACGACTGCGTTTTGATCTTTTGCACGCATTTATGGACTCAATCTGTATCTTTACCATTTCGGACCGAAAAGGAAACCTGATTCTCATTCACAAAACTCACCAGCTGTTGCTCTCGTTTAATTTAGCCCTGATGCTGAAATTTAGATTTTTTTATCGGTGTGAATAGCGCACTATTTATAACCCCCACTACCTTCTGGCTAAGAGGATTCCCTCTCGCCGTATCTGCTCTGCAAGACAGATGGATCAATGAGGTTAATCCTACATTTCTCCTCAATACCCCTGGCTTGTTCTTGACGTTTCTTGCCACGAAATGTTTAATTTAATGTGCAGATGGATAAAATCCCGTTTTGCTGGTTATTTGGAACGACTTTATCGATTGAATATGTAAAGCTGCCACCTCTTGAGGACTCTGAATTGGTTATTATAAATGTTTGATTACTCTTTGATATACAAAAGAGGCAAATCAGTGATGATTTTGTATGACCTGCTGGTTTGAAACTGTGTTGCGGGACACACATTCACACTGTAGACATTGGCGTTTAAGATATTGAGATATTCACTTATGGCATATTTTCCCAAATGTATCCAGATCCAAACGTGAAATATCTTTGACCTTAAATTATCACCATAATTAACAAAAAACAAAAATGAGAGGGAGAGTTGAACCTTAAAACAGCCTCAGAATCTAATCCCACCCTGTGTTAATCTAATCTTGCTGTTTAGTCAGTTTACTAAGATTTGGGAGTTAAGAATCTCAAGCAGAAGGTGTGCAGACAGCCTCTGTGCAGGCTTTGCTGGCGTCTGCAGGGGGATTAATGTGGCTGCCTCGGCCTGATGATACCAGGTGAGAGAATGCTTAATGGAAACTGATTTTTACCACTCCATACAACAGCTGCAAGCCAAACCACACACAGAAAACCGCAGTCATCATCATCTGGTGTGAATGAACATGGGTAGGGGAGGACATGCATTCTGTGACTGGGGTGGAGTTCTGTGAAGGAGTTGAGGGCAGCCTATTGGTGTTGACCTATTACTGTAGCTAAGCCCATAAAGTTTTGCGTTCTTCATTTATGCTAATCTGGTGAGTAATTTGATAAATATGTATATTCTCGCAAGAATGAACAGCTTGGGAGTAATAGATTGTCTTCCTCTACATATTTCTGTGCATGACCTGTACTGTTTTCCACTCCAGACTTGCAGTACCATCCTATTATAATGTATGTTCCATGTTTAAAGTACTTCTGAACACAGAAGAGCTTCAAAGAACTCTTCCAATGAGCCATCTTATATTGGCTATTTCTACTATCCCACAGTGCCCGCCTGTGCTGATATCTCACACCCTCATTTCCCCAGGCCATGGATTAGTGAGATTCCTCATGCCTTTCAGTGTTTACACAGTGGAGGGGGAGCTGTTGACTTACTGGTGATCCTTCAGAGTGTCTCTATACCTGTAAGATATTCCCTTGCTGCTACCGTTGGATGGATAGATTTTAGTAGAAGAAAAACCTTTCTCTCTTTCGTCTTTACCATTTTATTATTGTGGCTAGTGCTTTATCGATTTCATCACTGTGAATTAGATTGTATTTTGTCGCTGCTCTTTACTGCTGTTTACCTGTCTACCTCTCAGTGGTTGTAAGCAGTGTTAAGTTACTTGAAAATCCCCCAAAAGGAGCATGAACACATCAAAACAGTGAATGTGTCTTGCTCGTTGAACTCACTCTGAGAGCCAGGGCCATGATTTCCTCTGTGCTTTTCTTTATGGCCTCTCAGCTGTTGATGGGTGCTCATCGTGAACAGTCATTAACAGTTTCGGCAGGGGAGGAGGTATCCTAGTAGGGTCTTTAATGACTTGTATTTTGAACGAAGGAGAGACCAAATTTACTTGCATGCTTGTGTCATTTTTGGTTCTACAGGTCTGGAGATAAAACTGCATGTAAGATGGAGCTTTGAGTCTTTCTTATAGTTATGAGGTGACCCCTCTAATAAGTCTTTTTGTTTTTTCCTTTTTTAATATCTTTTTATATTTACATAATCCTCTTTAAGTCAGTGCTTGGCCATTTTACACATTAAGACAGATGGCTACACAGACAAACTGTTGATCTATATTTGAAAGTATTTATCCAGTGTGTCCCCCTCCTACTACTTTTTTGTCAGGCAAGCCATGGATTTTTGTTTGTTTACCTTCTGCTTCCACCCAGCCAGTGGGCAAGCTAAACCAACAGCAATGTGCTAGGTTTGTTTTTGTCAGGTCTGTGGACTCGACATGTGGTCCCTGCATCCACTGCTGCTACTGGGTTTGACACCTGGAAGCCAAATGAAAATCACTGATCCTCAGTTGTCACTGCCTGTAAGCATCCCAAGCTTTGTTTTTGGGATTATGGCGCATGCTGCAGCTGGTGCGAGCAGACCCTCCTGGCTCCAAGTGTGGAGATGATGGTGGGGATTTTGTTGCAAAGAATTTAATGAACTGGCAAAACCTTCACTACTGCATACTGCCCCCAATATTTGCAGTTTAAAATAATAGTTATGTTTTTGTTTGCAGATGATTCAGACGTCATGGAATGAAATTGTGCAGATGTGTGTTTGCTAGTTAGTAAAAATCATGCACTGATATAAGAAAGAGTTATAAAAGGGTTAAAGTAGAGTATTAGGGGCCACTTTGATCTACAAATACCCCAGGGAGATTGTGGTCTTAAAACATTTCTTCAAAAACTTCAGGTGATGAGTATGAATAAAGAAACTTAAATGGCACTTGTGGCAGTATTAGGTTTTGCACAATAGAATGTGCATGCAAATTAATTTGAGATGTCTTGCAGGGAAGTTTTAGGGTCAACATATCTGCATAATTTGGATAGAAATGTCTAGAATGTCACATGTATTACCTTGATTTAATCAGAGTCCATGACTACAAAATATTTAAAAACAACACAATCTGAGAGACTTGTTACACCAATATATTTGAGAAAAAAAATGGATATGGTGTCTTGAGATTGACATAACCCTAGAAATCCTCTTTTGATTGTTTGTTTATCATTGGCTGTTCACTAGTTGAGATTCATTGGGACCCTTAGTGATCCCTCCTATGAACATGACCTAATGGCCAAAAAAGCACAAATTAGTTCAGAGAGTTTGTTGTCTGGATCCCAGAAAAGGGAAAGAGTCAAGTTCTCACCACTCTATCACCTGCTTTTTGTCATATTAACTCAATGTTGTGTACAGGGCACCTTTATGAATGTTAGTTGTCTGGAGAAAGAAACCATTTTTTTTTACCAAACAATAAAACTAATATAAACCATCAGCAGAGTACTTTTTAAAACCTTTGGATGCACAGGTATTCACCACTTTGCGCTTTTTGCTCAGAAGCACAACAGTCATTCCCTTTTCCCTGACATAGCTGACTATGGTGAAGCTGCCATTAATGGAATGTCCCTAGTTTTTTTCCCCTTTTTTGCATCACACTTATGAGCTCACTGTCTCTGAAGGAAGGCCACATGATGCCTCAGATGCTGGGGCCACAGTGCTGTGGCTCCACACTCTCTATTCTAATGGAAATAGCCATGGCACTCTGGTTTAATGCAAATGTTTAGTTTGTGTGGAGCAACGTGCGTGTGGAGGAGGGAAGCGTGCATGGTTTGCCTATGTATGCAGAAGCCGTATTTGAGAGCATAATTGCTCACAAATAAGTGAAAATTTAAGACCACAAAAAAAAAACTGAGTCAGTCTTGTCTTCACATTTACGGTAGATCATTTCAAATTATACTCTTGTTTCTTTTTTTTAAGGTTTTGCTGCATCCAATGGAAATAACACAAATTAATTTGAGCTATTTGTTCCAGTGTGTGGGCAGGTGCAGTTTATTCCTCCTGGCATCTTTTGAATCCATTCCTGGCAGCACTGCAGTGCGTCAGCCATAAAGGCTTTCACATTTGGCAGGCAGCCATGGGACAGCATATTATCAAGGAGGTATGTTTGTGTGTGTGGGCATAAAGGGGTGAGATTGTTAGACATTGTGTGACAACCCCCCCTCCAGTGTAAAGGGCCCTTTGTGTTCCCAGAGCCTTAAGTCTGCCTGGCATTAGAGGGAGCTTCAATGCAAGTTCAAAGGTCAGAAGGCTGGAAGCATGGTATGGAGTATAGGGAAGTTGAGTTTTGGGCTTGAGTCTGAAATTTTAGTTTCACAATTCATAATTCTACTGGCAGGAAAGCATTTAGTACATTTGGGTATTGGATGGCACGGTGGTGTGGTGGGGAAGTAAGACCATTCTGTGTGGAGTTTGCATGTCCTCCCTGCGTCTGCTTCCTTCCACTGTCCAAAAACCTGCATATTAGGTTGATAAGCCATTCCAGATGTCCCTTAGGAGTGAGTATACTTGTTTGTTAATCTTTGTGGGTCTATATATGAGGTCCTACAGTGGGCTGGCGGACCGTTCAGGGTGTACCCTGCCTCTTGCCCATTGAATACTGGGATAGGCTTCAGTCCCCCCCACCACACCCCAGGACCCCATTTGGGAATAAGTGGTTCAGAAAATGGATGGATTGATGGACATTTGGATTTTTGTTCACACCCAGTGTTTCTGCCATTTCAATGCATCCAAACCTTCATATTTGAAAATCAAACATTTGGAATGCAAAAGCAATTGTCAAAGTTGCATTTTAAGGATAGGGGAAAAAAAACAAAATTTCTAAGATTCATCTTTTAATTTACTGCCAAAGCAATGATTTCCTGGCACATGTTGACAAATGAGTTGATTTATACATCCACTCACAGAGCACGCAACCTCTTCCACAAGTTTTCTATCTCCTTTGCACACACACTTTCCTATTCCTCCTTCTGAGTCACGCACACACATGATCGTGAAGGAAGTGAACAGACATCGTGACCATACTGTATGATTCCAGGGTGAAACAACAGTCATGACATCCTTGAGGGCTTGAGTTTGGCCTAGGATCTTGTGCATACGCACGTTTTTGGTGTACTTTCAGTTTTAGGCTTTTTGTGCGGACAGACCTTTAATTATACACTCTCTCATTTCCCAACAACCCATTTTTATCACAATGATGTGAATAAATGACAATTATTTTGTGGTAAAACAAGAATTTTACAGAGAAATGTGTGTTTATTGGTTAGTTTGAATTTATGTTGTCTGGATTTATGATTTATGCACTTGAACAGAATTTTGTTTTGGTGGCTGAGGACAAATCACTTACACTTCCATGGTTAAGAGGTCAGTTTCATGTGAAATCAAAATGCTTGCTTGTAATTCAAATTACTTGGTGTTCTATTCTCATCCTAGAAAACCAGAGACCTTAAAATGTCCAGAAGAGGAAAGGGTGTGTTGACTGTGTGCAACCATTACTCAAACAAACCTCCAGCATTTTGTGTTTGTGTCTGGAGGCTATTTCCGAATTGTTTGACCATCAACATCTGCAGTTAAATGTCTCTCCTAGAGACGGTGAGGTACTGACCGTGTTTCCCCTCTTTTCAGGACAATATGCCACAGACGCCACCATTCACAGGGCAGCTGAACACCAGTGGCTTCAACAATAACTTGTACCAGACCAAGGAAGGCGGCTATCATGGACTGTATTACCATGACAACAACCTTGTGTCTGGTTCGCTGGAGGCACTCATTCACCACTTGGTACCAACTGTGGACTATTACCCAGATGTGAGTGTTATGTAGTCTTCTTTTGGTACACTTTTTGTCTTTCAGTCTATTGTGGCTCCCTTTTCTTTTCAGTCTAATCAAACTTGGGACATTTTCTTCTTTTTATTTTGTCTTGAGGAACTCTGTTGCAATGAGAAACTGTTTTCATTTTCTCCCTTTGCTTTCTTCGATGAATTCTGTTTTCTTTTCGCACATCAGGGAATAAAAGTGTTACTCCCTCACTCTTATTTTAATCATTTTTGTTGATATTATTTTTTTTTCAAACCTTAATCAATCAGTAATCTTTAATAGCCTTGTTGACTAAACTAATTGTTTGGTTTGCACAGAGGACATATATTTTCACCTTCCTGCTAAGTTCTCGCCTCTTCATTCACCCATATGAGCTCATGTCCAAAGTGTATCACCTGTGCACCGAGCAACAGCGACTTGGCGATCCTCAGGCTGAGAAGGTATTCAGGATCCTGCACTTGAATATTTGCATCTACTCTATCCTGTTTTACACTTTCTTCAGTATATACTCTCTATACAATTTCAGCTGAGAGTCAGAAAGATTACTCCTAAGATCCTCCAGTTGCTCACAGAGTGGACAGAAACATTTCCATATGACTTCAGGGATGAGAGGATGATGCGGAGCTTGAAGGAGCTGACCCATCGGCTTGCAAGTGGAGACGAGGTCAGTCTGAGCCCTTTTCTTTCCTCACATGACTCTTTAAAATTTAATAACAAGGCTAAACCAACATTAGCTAAAGACATAATATTGATTAGGTGATGATATGTTTAGTTTACGTGGTTTCAACAGTGTGGTGCTTTTGCGCAGATGCATGTGCACAAAGCTACAGGCACATTTTTGCAAATTGGGGAAGGGGGTGTCTGTGGCAACAAAGCAGTTTTTGAAGCTGGCTGGGTGAAAAAAGGCCCCATTGTTCATAGGTTAGGTGGGTTTTTGTCATCCCCGAGTGCTACATCATAGGCATCATTTTGAATTGTTCTGCTGCAGAAGAGCTGACGGTTTCTGGATTAGTGCAAAGTTCACCTCTGCTGCATGGTTTGGCGGGTTTGCACATTCTTTTAAAAGTGTGTGTTATGTTTTAGAGTGCTCACCCTGTTTTTTTTTTTTTTTTTTTTTTTTGCATTCAGAAAGGTTGTTTTAACAGGCTATGACTAATGCCATGTGTCATTTTGAATAATTTATATTTAAAAGCTAGCATGAGCTAAACCTAACTCCAAAATACTAACATTTTTCTTCACTGAGCTTTGGAAATACTTATGTCCAAATCAATTGAGTATTTTGGCGATAGTGTTGCTTTAAATTATTAAAGGGGAACTTGTTAAGACCAGACTGATGGAGGAGACAAACATCTGCATGTCCTGATAGAAGCCTTCCCCACTCAGAAAGGCCTCCTATGACTTTTCAAAGTAATTTGATCTGGATTTAATTTCAGAATCAATGCATTCTCACTTGACACTTGGACATTCTCCTCGTGTAGCCCATAGAGGTGTAACATGCTTAAGAGAAACACATGTACACACTCGTCCAGTTATGCTCAAACACACACTGTGTTTAGATGGTCACACAGATCTTTTGCTTTCACAGAAGACAAACTTCTCTGACGATTACTTATATTGAATATATGTTGGTCTCTCATTACCTTATCATAAGATTCCATGGAATGCATGATTTCATGCTTGAAATCAAGACAAGACAGAGAAGAGGTGCTTTAAGGTGATATTTTTGCTTTTGTCACCACTACCACAGTATGATTATCTCTTTTTTACCTGATTTTATACCTATTGCTGTATATAGTTTGCAAAATTCTTCCTTAGAATGTGGAACAACAAAAAAGATGTGAGAAAAGGTCAAGAAGTCCAATTGTGAGAACTATACTGAATGAACAACAACATCTAAACCCCCTGCAGTGTTGTGTTGCGGTATTCATACAAGCACATGGCTCACTATTTGCTCAACGTGACCCATCTTACAAATTAGTTGTTTTCTGGGAAACTCTGGTCACGGGCTCTATAATTGCCTCCAGTTAAGATGAAAATGTTGTGATCTATTTTTCTGTACTTCCACAGACAATACCCTATGAAAACAAAAATGAGATTTTGACTTTTCTAATGTGACATGTCTTAAAAATCTTGTTCAAGTGTATGTAAGCACTTGTCTGACAACAAAATACCTTTCCTCACTTAGTATGAGGCCTATTTGGAAGCAAAGCAAGAGTGCAAAACCATAAGTAAGTCTGATCATCTGGGTTAGATGCTGATTCCTCAGAACATCAGTTCTCTGGGAAAGAAATTGAGTCTAGAATAGATTCTCTGAACATCTGCTCAACGTTGTTCCCAAACCACTGAAAAAATGGCAAAACCTCAATCTCTGTAGCAAGACTGTCATTATGGATGTGGTTAGTTATATAAGTAAGCAGCTTAGAAATGAACTAGCACTGGGATCTTCATTTCATGTTATTTAATTGTTGTTCAAACTTTGGTTAAAATGTGCAGTTTATATTTTATGTTGTTTCATGAAAAGTTTTAATATGATGCAACATAATCTATTTAGTTTGTTGTTAACAACTCTTTTCATGTACGGTAATATTTTGAGTATCTGAGACTTCCATTTCACTTAGTTAGGAATTATCCAGAACAACAGTGACTACTCAATTGGACTTTGGGTCACAGGTTAATAATCCTCAACGCTTGTAATGTCTGTCGGTTTATAGGACAATTTCTCCTCTGTGTCATGACTTGCCATTATGAACCTTTCTCCTGATGAAATAATCTTACCCAGTCTTCCTTTTACTATCTGCTTGTTAGTGCTACTTGTTTTAAATGGCTAAAAACAACATACTCATTTCTTAGGTCAGGTGGTGCTTCACAGGCACTTATACTACTGAGCCAAGAGTAACATAAGCTCTACCAATATGATGGTAAAAACCAGCTATACACGCGGTAGAAATGACTTGCATTGGGCAGTCGTCTGCCACTTTAGAATTGCTGCCTGGGTTTTTAGTTAAAGGAATTGCGTTGCCCTGTTTAGCTCCCTCACTCCTGACAATAGTAGTTGTGATTGGCAAATGTGACTTTCTCTGCTGAGACATGGCAGGCGTGCTATCTCTAACTTGTATGGCTATTTTTATCTGACCCCAGCATGTCCTCTGTTTGTAGTAGCGACAGAAGCTAAAACAGATGGTTGACTTCGAAGTAGCAACTGGAGAGATTTTCACTGGTGGCATGTCTTAATGTTGTCCAACTCTGAAGGAGCATGGTGGAGTTTAGTGTTTCCTTCTAAATTATTATTGTTTGTTTGGATGCAGGTTTATCACATTCTTTCGTTTTAAAATGGTAAATATTCATTAATTGTTTGCTAATCAAACCATTATTGCAGCTTTTGGTAGCCTTTGGGGGAATTACTAAGGACCTGACTATATTTATACGTAAATGGCCTTCTTAACAAAAACAGAATTGTGTAACATTGCAAATGTTGCACGTGACCTTTCCAGTGTGTGACTGAAAGAAAGATTTTCAGGACAAGTCATAATATTAATCTTTGCTCTTACTTTTTCCCCACCTTTCCATCAATCAGGTGTACAGGAAGGTAGTTGCTCAGTTGAGTCAGGGTCTGATCAGGAGGTTAACGGTGCTCAGCCAGTACGAGGAGGCGCTGGTGAAGATCAACACCACAGCGGCAGAGCGACTCACAGCTCTGAAGGCGAAACCCCAGGCAGCGATACAAAGAGACTTGCTGTCTATCTGCAATGACCCCTTCACTGTTGCCCAACAGCTCACACACATAGAGCTGGTGAGAGCTCACTTTTTCCTACTCTTTATGTGGATGTATTCGGTCTTTGTTAAGAATACTGCACCCCAGATAAAAGTGCCAGACGAGGCCCTTCGTTGACTTAATCAATTTTAAAAATCTGTTTAACGCATTACACAAAATGAATAATGTTTTAACTTGAGTGCACAGTAAGACAAACATTTCCCAGTTAAAGGTACAATCAGATACACTGCCAATGACTCAAATTCACATTGTCACAAAATCCAAAGAGGGAAAACTAGATCAACAACAAAGGGAGGCACATGTTAGAGAAATCTGTTTGGTGGTTGAGGAGAACAGAACTTGGCCCAACATCTCCTTTCACACCTGGCCCGTCAGCACTTCTGATTATAAATGGCTGATTATATATGTCAACTAAAATATCAAACCAAAATAAGTTGTCAGGTGAGAAAGGGTTTTTGTTCTACCACATAAAATGTGTATTTTGATCTTTACAGTTAGCCTAAAATGGATTTTTCTTTTTAGGAGAGACTGAGTTACATTGGACCTGAAGAATTTGTGCAGGCATTCGTCCAGAAAGACCCCCTGGACAATGATAAGGTAATGTCTGCGTGTTCTTCTAAAAATACACTTGCATGGAGATGAGGAAGAATGTGCGGGGGTTATGCAATCTTTTTCCTGGCTGTACTTTTGTATACAGACTTGATTTGTCTGTCTGCAGTGGGTTGGAAGGCGGATGGACCAGTTTCTCCTCCAGATAGATTATGAGTTTACACATCACAGTAACTGGCTTCTACACAAGTCAGAGTGAGGGCAGGTGATTTTCAGGCTACAGCAGACCATATATCCTCTTCTTTTGCAAACAAGAGACACACACTCAGACACACCTTACTGACAATTTTTTCAAATCATCCCAGTGTCTGGATTAGACAGGCATGTGTGCAACTCATCTCCTAGCAACCACAGCTGCAAAGAGTCCTGGGGAAGGGGGTTTGTGTTTCAGGACATGGGTTCTCTTGCCTGGCGTTCCGCTGCTTGGCAACAGACGCTTTTTTATGCTTTTTTAAAACTTTTTTTTAATGGGGGAGAAGAGGATGTAAGGCTTTCTTTGTGCATGAGGGTACTTTCTCTCGTACCCCCAGCAAACCACTTAAAAAGAAATTACTGTGTTTTAGCATTTCAAAACATGTCCTCTGGCAGGCAATGCTACATGGGGGCAAGTGGCTTAAGGCCAAAGGAATGTGTGGAATTAGATCAAGGGGAATCTCCACAAAGAACCAGCATGCAAAATGTGAACAGCATTGGCCACTATTGTTCTGAGTGGCAGAGTGACGTTGAGTGAGTTTGGCTCTGCAGGACCACTTGGCCAAGAATTTATTTGTATGCTCAGTGATGCACTGATTTGAAAGGAGGAAAAGGAGCAAATATCAGTTTTATTCTCCAGTTCAGCACTATTATTTTGCATTGCAATTAGCTTGAGTGCTAATTTCAAGTCTGTTGTTCCAGAATTGTTTCAGTGATCACAAGAAGGCCAGCAACTTGGAAGCTTACGTCGACTGGTTCAACAGACTTAGCTATCTTGTGGCTACAGAGATCTGCATGGTGAGTAACAAACATGAAGTTGTTTCTTATTACAAATAACAAACCCGAGGCAGAATAATGACCAGATGAGATGTTCCCAAAGGGACATTATAAATCCCCAAAAATCTTTGATATGACAAACTGGTCAAATAAATGTTGAATATTTTTTACAACTATCTTAAAATGTTTTATTTATCGTTTGTTGGACTAAAGGATGAAAATATACTAATTTACATCCCAAAATAAATGAAGATCTTACTACAGAGTGTTTTTACCAGCCATTCTCTCTCAAAATGATAATACCCTTTTCAGTGCTAGAGACTAGTTCCAGCAAACTCCTCTCCCGGTGCAGAATGCCTTTACTCCTCAGTTTTCTTATGTTCTCCATTTTATTAACAGCCTATAAAGAAGAAGCACCGAGCTCGAGTCATCGAATTCTTCATTGATGTGGCGCGTGAATGCTTCAACATTGGCAACTTCAACTCCCTCATGGCCATCGTATGTGAGTATGTTTTTCCTCCCCTCTCAGATACATTTGATGGCTGGTCTTTGCTTTTAGTTCAATATCATATCATGACTTTTATTTCCTATCAAGAGAAAAAAAAATCTCTTAATCAGATTTGGATTTGAGGGTGTGTGGTGTGGGTGAGGTTATTTAAAGCTAACTTAAAAATCTACCATACAGTGGAAATCCTTGAAAATTGATTAAATTGATATTCCATTGGTTGGCACACACAGGGTCCTTAGACAGTGGCGAGACTTTGCGGGGAGACTAGCTAATTTTTTTTTTTCTCCCCCAGGGATCCCAGATGCTGTCTATACTGAGAGGAAAGTGGTCACTCTGACAGGCTTTAGGGGTAGTGGAGAGTCTGAGATCTTTCTGTCTACCGCAAAGGGAGAAGCATAAAGGGGGGGGGGGGGCTGTTGAAAGGGGGCTCGGAGCAAACCCATCCAAGCAGATGGTCAGAACTGACCAGATAGAAAGCGCACAATGGAGCAGGGATGATGGGAGGTTGTGGAAAGAAGAGAATATTTTCAGTGCCAGCTGTCCTGGGCCTCTGTCCCCTGGGGGCAGGAGAGATTGCCGCAGGCAAATCTGTCCACCCCATCCCCATCTCCAGGGAACCACTGGGCTAGACATTGCACAAGTTTTATTCTCTTAGGCTGCTTCCCCCTGACAGCACATTTTTTAATTTAACTACATAGTTTATTTAGATTTACTTTCCTGTACAAAGCAAATCTTATTAACACTTATTAGAAATAAAAACATCAGCAAAAATAAAACATCTTGGTAAAGTGTACCAAAAACCCAAAGGAAGAATGTTTTTGCTTCACAAAATTCTGTACATTAAGTTGCTAAAATCATACATGGTGATGCTTGTGTTATCAGAATATAAGAACCACAAATTGGGCTGATCTGATCCATTTCAAGAGGGCAAATCTAAAGAGGGGTCCCAATCATTTGCTCTCCTTTGTGTTCTACAAAGAGAGACCGTCGCCAATATGGCCTCTTTTATCACAGTTTAGATGGATTTTTCTATGTGATGTACATTCAAACATTCGTTTTTTGCACACTATTGTGGTTACACTAATTCAGTGCGAACTTGCAGTGCTTATGTCACATAAAATCTAAACTCTTTCTTGTGAGGTATAGGGAGTTTTAAATATATAATGGCTTGGAGTTGTTTTTAAAACTCCAAGGTTGCTTTTGTTTTGGTGAGCTCTGAAGGTGGCAACCCCTTGATGCTTGAGCCTGCATAGTGAGGTTGTGTGTGTGTGTGTGTGTGTGTGTGTGACACACACACAAGATTAACATATGGGAAGCAGAGCTCTGGATGGGGAAACGAGGCGTGTGTTAACTCCATTGTTCTCCAGTCCTTGTGTCTCACTCCATCAGAGGAAATGGCATATAGAAAGAAAAGAGATGGGGTGGGGGGCAGGGGGATTGACGATGGAGGAAAGGTGGAGGGGGGATGTGCGTCTGTCTGGTTCAGTGGGGAAAATGCCATGTGTCACTGCAATGATGTTTGGGTGTTTGCTCAGATGTGCGAAATCTGTCTCATTGTCTTTGTTTGTTTTTTCGCCTTGCAGCTGGGATGAACATGAGCCCGGTGTCAAGGCTAAAAAAGACCTGGAGTAAAGTGAAAACGGCCAAGTTTGACATCTTAGAGGTGAGCACCTTCCTCACAGTCCTTAAGGGTTCTTTTAACAGGACAGAAGTTTATCATTTGATTTTTAAAAGATCACAAATGTGGGTATTATAAATGATCTGCTATTCCCTTTTTTAAATGTGCCCCAACACTTAGCAGCTCTGTTTTTGTATTCATGACTGATGTCTAACCTTTTTAAGCGTTTGTTTTCGGGTCTGTGTAGGACTTTTTTCTGTTATTTTCAGTGTTGTATGATTAACCAGCTGAATGTGGTTATGTAGAGAGCTTAGAGGAAGAACAGAGGTCAGCTGTGATTCACAATCGATAATTTAATTCTAGTCATCTACTACATATACACTGCAAAATAGTGAAGCCCTGAACTTGAAGCATAACCATTTCCATGTATTGTATGCTTTTATTTTACAGAAGTCTTTAGAGTCCTTTTTGAAAAGTTTGGCCCTCAAAGCCCTCTGTGCTTAGCTTCAATCTAAAACTCAAAGAACAGAGTGAATGATCCTAGATGGCACCGCATTAAACGCTAAGCATGTTGACTTCAGGGTGGTAGAGAAGTGAACGGGAACCCTGGAGTCAGGAAGCCACACGATCAGGACAAATGCAGACACAAATCCCATAACATTCCCATGCTCCACTTTGTGTCTGTTAAAACTGCATGCAGGTTCATTGACCCCAACAGGCTCTCGGTCGTCCCCTTTGAAATGCAAGATCTGACGACTCACGCTCTGACTTTGTTAGACGTGAAAGATTTTCAAAGTCTTAACTTCCTCGGGTCTATGACACGTGTCACTGGAGATCATCAACATTATTCTCCAAACGTGGGTTTTCCTTTTTTTTCAGTATGATCCCCCTTCATGATTTTCATCTACTTCTCCGTTCATATCTTTTAAAGCATACAGAAGTAAATCCTGAACTTTCACGCAGACTCGATAGTATTTTTATATCTTGTTGCTCATTATCAGTGAATACTAACAGGTTGTCCTTTTAAAGTTGAAAGAGCTTTACAAGAGCTTTGAAACACCCATGCACCTGTCAGAGGTTACCAAAAGTTAGATTGTTCCCAAACTAACTCTGTATCCTTTTCCCTTAACAGCACCAGATGGATCCTTCTAGTAACTTCTATAACTACAGAACAGCACTGAGAGGGGCCACACAGAGGTCAATCACCGCTAACAGCAGCAGAGAGAAGGTAAGGCCCCTACAAAGGGACTCGGTCACCACCACAATGCCTCCACATTTGCAAGGGGTTATTTATGAATATTTGTGTTTTCTGATATTCATTTTAGTAATGGAACCTCACCCCAGGGGAAGCCGAGTCAGGTTTTAGGCTAAGCCTGGCTTATTGTGTTAGTTTATCTTTGTGTACTCCCCTTTGCCAAAAAGCCAATTAACACTCATTTCAAACCAAGGAACTAAAACATATGTAAAAGAATACATATTCTTCAAATTAATTCAAAGTTATCCTGCATCCTCCAAATTTAATCTTGCATACATTTGTCTCAGTCTTGCTCTGAATCATACTGTCTTATCTGGGCTTTGTTTGTATTTTAAATAGCTTGAGAACAACTGATGCTGCCCTAAACAGTGTTGCGTTGTGGTGGCATGTATTGCTATAGCAACAAAGCCGATTATTATGTAAAAAATGGCAATGATTATCTCACTGCCTTTATTTCGTATGTACGGATATTTCAAACTTAAGGAAAAAGCTTCATGTCGAGGCAAATGGGGAGGAAAAAAACAAAAAAGCAGCTTCTTGTTTGTCTGCACACTGCGTTCCCATCATGTTTACTTCATCAGCGTCTGTACTGAGCACTTGGACATGGAGGCGGAGGTTGCATAACAGGGCAGTTCAGAGTGGACACAGACTCAGTTATGTGGGTTACGATGCAAGGAGGGTCCTAGTTTCCTCCTCATCAAACATGCTTAGAGTACAAAGAAAACATGGCAATCTGCCAGATCACATACTGTTCTCTGCTGGTTGTTGTGCCGCCTGCCCAGACCAAATATGATCCACCCTGGAGCCCGTGGTCAGCATGACCCCACGTCATTACATATTGAAATAGTAAGTTTGTTTTTGATGGAGACTTAGTGTTCTGTCTTTCTATTTGTCTCCCTGATGTTTGTCAAGATGCTTTTTTGGAGCCAAGATATGCAAACATTTCAGTACAAGAGGGTCAGGATCATTAAAGTTCCCAAGACGTCTGGTAGTTCTTTCTGGTAACCTCTCCTTTAAGAGAGGGTGAGGGTTTGTTTATGGCCCCCTTCATTTTAGCCAAGGGTGTGTTTAACTGTGAGGACGGGAAAATGTAATCCATCCAACAGTTTGCTCTGTGCTTAATCTTTTGTATGAAAAGACATTTGAACAAAATGCCAAACAGCTGACCTAAAACAGACTTGCTGGATCTAATATTTGGTTGTGTAGCAACTGCTCTCTAAATCGAATGTAGAGTTTATTCGAGTTAGTAAATTGAACATTCTGTCTCTAATACACGTTTTAGAAATCAGATGTGAAAAATGATCAATTGCTGCCGATTATTCATTTGATTTATTTTTCTTTAATTTTTATCTTAGGAAAAAAGGACTAAATTATGGCAGTTGGCGCATCTGAATACAAAGAAGTGATGGTGTGTTGATTTATTCTGCTTTAGTTCCCACATCCTGGATTTGTTGCGGACAGTATATATTTACCACAGCCCTTCTACCCAACTGTGAAAACAACTTCTCTTGTGCCCCTTGCTGTGCGTTTTATTCCCTCTTTAAACGGGACATGCGTGCACGGATGTCCAAGCATGTGTGACAGAAGTCCTCAGAGCACACAAAAAGGCCCTTGTAAACAGCATCATGCCCCTACGGACTTGTCAACGTACAATTTGTTCAGACTTGGACTCAGCTAGGCCTTGTTAAGTCAGCTGCTCTGAGACTGTTTTGGAGGTTTAGATCAACAAAAATAAGCCTACAAATCAAGTTGGCAAAGTGCAGAGAAAAGGGGATGGATTCACTGGCTTGCCAAAACAATCTTGTGAAAAGAAATAAAAAAAACAAAAAAAAGGCAGGTGTGGTTTATGCAAACCCAGTCAGCATGACTAAGTAATACACAAAGACGGTGAGCTCAGTTGGCTGGTTTTCCTCTGCTGCCTCCTTTTAAAAGCATCAGCACCATGAATATTTGATGGCTGGGGATTGTGTTGGGACTGTTAGGAAAGAGGTGACACCAAATTTTTTAGGTCACTGTGTCAGCTGATAAACTCCCAACAGTGATTTTACCCCTTTCAGGGCTGCTGCACCCTGAATAGGGGGGAAACTGTTGGGTGTTTATCAGGCACGGTAACATCAGCTGATAAATCTCGGTCACCTGATGACTGCTGTTGCACTTGAAGAGACAAATCTTCGCAACGAAAAAGATACTGTTATTTCAATAGAGTCTTGTGATTAGTCCTCCACAAAAACATCAGTATGAGTGGGTTGACGTGCAGTGACCTACATCAGGCAGGTGATGACTTATTTAGTATACTTGTATGGGGGAATTCTCCTGATAATCTCTGTAAAAGGACCTTCTTTTAGTCCAGCCTCTATTATGGAATTCACCTTTTTGTATACTTTCTGTTTCCTTTCATGTCTAAGGAGTTTATTTTAAAATTGTTTATGATCAGAACAGAGTCTGGTGTTTCCTTAAAATCAAAGGAGATGACACAACCTCTCTTTAAGTTTCACCTTACCGAATAGTTGTATCAAACATGCAAACATCTGTGAGTCACATGGAAATCCCCAGACATCTTCAGTGAAATTAGATCCATTTCACTTTCTGTCGTCCCACAGATTGTTATCCCTTTCTTTAGCCTGCTCATCAAAGACATATACTTCCTCAACGAGGGATGTGCCAACAGGCTGCAGAACGGGCAAGTCAACTTTGAGGTAAACTGAATTTGAAATCCCCCAAAGGGAGTTTCCACAGCAACTGATTTCCCAATTTTTTTTTTCAATTTTCCACTCAACTTGTCAGAGAATTTCACTATATTTAGTACACATGGCAACAACTGCAGTGTTATTTATGAACACTTCCCTAAACAATGTTAGATAATGGGGAAGTAAGATTTTACTGCTTAAAGTTCTGCTGTTTCCATGACAAGTTAACCAGTATTAATTTCCACTTGTTTTGTCACACGTACAATGAATCAATCATTTAAAGAAATAATCCTATTCTGTGAATTCATTCCACCCATTGTTGTCCATCCCTTTTATGACATTTTTAAACTATATTTGAACATTTGATCCCCCCAGAGCTGCTGATGCTAACCACTCTGACATTTTACGCCACTGAACTTCTTTGTGGAAAGCCTTGAGATTACAGTGTGATAGCAGCTAAAATGCCAAAGTCTGAAGCTTGAGGACTATCTTGAAGGCTTACAAACAAGTATGTTCTTTAACGTTAATCTGTAGGGAATACTGTATTTCAGAAATTCTGGGAACTCGCCAAGCAAGTCAGTGAGTTTATGACTTGGAAGCAAGTGGAGTGTCCATTTGAGAAGGATCGCAAGATCCTGCAGTACCTGCTGACAGCTCCAGTCTTCACAGAGGATGGTGAGTTTATTAAAGGTCACTGTTAAGCTAATATATTGTAAATAGATAATAATGACAGCATCCAGTTGCATAATTGAACCAGATCTTAGATCTCCCATATTCTGTTTGGGAGACAGTAAGGGGAGATTTATCGCTCACTGAACATTTTAAGTTGAGTTTTACATTTTGGGCTCCATAAAGCTGATCCTGATGTAGGTGCAGAATGGAAAGGTAATGTTATTCTAGCTTTTTCTAGGTCTCTCTGCCAATTTCCATTCTTATTAGTAAGTTTACGTAGCCTTGCAGATTATTGTTAGAATAAATCTATAAAGATGTAAATAAACTGACAAAAAAAATGGACACTTAAGTCCATTAACGACAACTATATATATAAAAAAAAACATTTAATTCAATTCAGTTAAGAAGCAGCATAATAAATTACATGAGTGTGAACAACATGATGGTTCATAAACAGTGTACATTTGCAATGACATACTTTATTGTTGTTGAATGAAAGAAAACAAGAAAAAATTAAATCAAAGACAGCAGACAACAGAAGGACTTAGTTTCCCACTAAGCTTCAAATCCAGGCACACCCAGTTATCACCTCTCATACTGAAGCAGCGCTGATATATTCCACCTCCTTTAATCCACATCAAAGTCGTGTGTCATCGGCTCCAGCTTTTATCGTGCTCCTATCCAGCAGACACAGAACTCTATGAAATCCTTCTGACATTGAAGCGCAGCATCTAAACTAACCTATCAGCTACGAGTGTATAATTCCCATTTCCGAAAAGTTTTTTTCTAAATTATTTGTAAATACAACATCTTTTCAGAAGTAGGTGAAATCAGCTTTGCTCTTTTTTCACAAACCAAGTTCTTCCAAAGCGATATAGGTTACACAAGTGCACAGACTTCTCAGACTATTCTGTTTGCATCAAATGCAACCTAAGCTCATGTCATCATGTAGACACTTTGTTTTCCAGCGTTATATCTGGCATCATACGAGAGCGAAGGTCCTGAGAACAACATGGAAAAAGACCGATGGAAGTCTCTGAGGTATGTATGACTTCCCTCTCGCCTTCTTCTTCTCACTTTATGTACATACACGCACCCTCAGGGACTTGAAGTCTGTCAATCACAGCTGTCACAGTGCACCCTGTCTGCCTAGAGAGGGATGTAGGTTGCACAGCAATGCTGACCTCTCACTCCATTAAATAAATGCATCAAATACCCGCTGCCTCCCATCACTCTTCTCACATGAGCTTTCACCTCTGTAAATCTGTGCAAAAGTAATCAGTCATTTTCCCACAATAACAACACACTCGCCTGTAATGCAGTGCTTTGTATGAGCGTGTGCTGATTTCAGTGACAGGAAATTGTATTTGTTTGAGAGAGCTGTTTGCTCTAGAATCTGATGCTGAAGTCAAATTGAGACAAACTGAATCAGGGAAGACTGTTAGGGCTGTAAGATCATATTCGACAGTTTGAGAAGTTCTTTTTAATTATCAGACCTAAAATGAATGCCACCCTTCCTGACTTCTTCTGCCCCTAGTGGCTGTTGAATTTATTTTAAAACTAATTAACAGATATATCATATAAACTTTTCTCAGTGTAAATCCTTGAGATCATGCAGTAAAGAAATACAAAATGAAATAAGAAGATCGTCTTCTTTTGTCAGAGGATTAAAAAGCAAACCAAATTTGCTGATTAAATCTGTAAGAACCGTATAAATGATGATTCCAGCCTATTTTTCTTGGACACCGTCTATGTTCATAGGATGAAATACAATTATAAAATCAAGCAGTATTTGCTAGTAGTAGCAAATTATTCAAAACTGATACCACACACGGACATGAATATGGTATGCTGTCAGAGGTTTAGAGCAGGTTTTTGGATGCAGAGCTTTTTGAGTGTTGGGTGAGTGTTGCCAGAGTGAATCCATTTGAATCAGTGTGTGTCACATTTCCTGGTAGCCTGCCAGTGCTCCCTGCATTCCCTGGAGCATTGCCTCCACTGTGCCACGATCTGTCACTTTATTCCAGCCGCGCTGCGTCAGCAGAACATGCTGCACTGTTGGGAAAGATTGTCTTTATACACACACACACACACCCTCTAGCAATCCTCCAGAGACGAACTTGCTTAAAGTCATTCTGTTCTTGTTTATAACTGAAAATTGGCACCAAATACGGCAAAAATCTGCTCCTATTATATTTCTGCGCTGAAGGGTTCCCAAAGGGCGGCAGTTCAGGATAATTTTCTCTGGATAGACATTTTAGTCAGCAAAATAGGATATGTAATCTTCCCACAGTAAAATGCAGTGTAACGTCAAACACTCTAACATTATCCAAATCGGTTTGTAATAAAAGCAACGTGTGTTAAATTTTTTTCTGAACTGGTTTTGGGAAAACGTAGGACAATTGTTATGGCGCAGCTCAGGGTCAAAATGTTAACACTTCCCACATTAATTTTTGCAACATACATGTCCATGCCATTATCAAAACAAGTCGGCAAAGTAATTTCCGTCATGAAAAATACCTTTGGGTCAATCCTCATGCACTTACATCCCTCTCTGTCTTTTCTTTGCAGATCTAATCTGCTAAGCAGGGTCTAAATGTTTGGAGGAAACTAGTGTGAAGACAACCCCAATAGGTGGGTCTCCAGTCGATGCCCCTGTTGTTGAAACGAAGTATCCCTATGTCGAAAGGGAAATGACAATCTACTTTGGCTGGAAGGGACCTTTTATGCTCTTGTCCCAAGCTTTGGATTTGTAAAGAGCTCTTCTTTTCCTTGACCTCTGCTGTATATTTTAGGACAGCTATTTGTTTTTTTTTCCATTTTTTTGTATGAATTTTTAGTCTTGTTAAAGACACAGTACATAACCTTAAGGAATGAGCAGGTTAACCTTCCTTGTTAAAAGGATTTCACCCTGATAAACAATCTGTGTTAGCACTCCTTTTGTTCCACTGACAAAACTAGATAGTTAGCTGCTGGTTGGCTAATGCTACAAAAAACGCTACTTGCTCTGGTTCCACATGCCAGCATTCTATGTGTTGAAAAATCAAACTTTGGCCCACAACACTGGTAATCAATAAGCTAACCATTATTCCTACCATGTCACTTATTTGGTTCTTTTCAGTGTATTGTTCACTTCCTGTCTGATTGTTTGCTGTGACATGTGTAAAGAAACTGCACCGGCTGCATTTGAAAAAAACAAAACAACAAAAAACATTTTTGTGTGGCAAAT
>JABUIW010000034.1:2796714-2815252 GCA_013363375.1 Menidia beryllina | reverse complement strand
GATAGATAGATAGATAGATAGATAGATAGATAGATAGATAGATACTTCACGGGTTCTCGATAGATAGATTACTTTGTTTAACTGTCCGGTTGTAGTATACAATATTTACAAGCTGGGAGCCAACAACAGACTCTGCGTTATTAAGGAGTTTTTTCAGTATGTTGCCGTCCTTTACCTTGATGCTCGCACCCCAGGACACCACAGCGAAAAAAATGGTGCTCACCACAACAAACTGATAGAACATCTGCAGCATTTTGTTGCAGACATTGAAGGACCTGAGTCTCCTCAGTAAGTAAATGACTGAATGTAAAACTTTGAAAATGAAAGAAAAATTAAGAAATATTCTCTTGATGTACAGCTGGATGACAAGTTGGTGTGAGCTCCAATACATGAGCTTGCAGAAAAAATTATCTAAAAAGAACATCGCAAACCTATATCCCAAGTAGAACTTTTTAGAGTGAAATTACAGCTACAGAGGCTCCCAAACAATAAACTAACAGGAAAACAAACACAAAGTTCTGAGATCTTCTGAGATTTTCTAAGCAAACATTCTGGAGGATAACTTAGTCAACAGTCATTATTATTAATATCATTTTTCTTTTCAGGTTTCATCTGAAACCTCCAAGTAATATAAGCAAAATGATAAGATATTAGATCTATAGGATCCTAAAATGGCCTTTATCTCAAGTCCTGCCTTACATAAATCAAGGGAAACAGAATGGTATCCCTTGTATATCCCTTTAATTCATCTCAGTGTTTTTTTTTGTGAACATTGATTGCTCTATTGTTTATTTTTCAGATGGGAAGCTGGAAGTGTTACAGCAAAGCAAACTCCTTACCTTGATTGCTGTCTGGACTACGTTTGGGGAATTGGCCATTCTCTACAACTGCACACGGACCGCATCAGTGCGAGGTAAAAATTTCCACATTTCTACAGTAGACACTGAGAGATTAGATTGATTATTTAAACTAAGGCCACCACCATGTAACGTTATAAGCCCTGCAGGGATTGAATATGTGACAATTCCACAGACACAGCAAGACATGTCGAATTCAGCGGCCTATTTCTCCCTTTTGTCACTACCCTCACCCCAGTGAGAGTAGTGGCACTGTATGTCCATGTGAACTGCAGTGCATGAGTCCCACAGTTGGAGAAGCCAAACTCTGTAGCATGTGACACACAATCCCAAGCCAAAGTGAAAAAAGGTCTCCTCTATATCACCTGTATGTGGTGCTGTTATTGGATGTTGGATCAAGCTATGGTTACAGATTGACCATTTAACTGGACAAGGATGCTTGTGCAGGGTCCAGTGTCATAGTACGGAGCAAAATTAAGTATTGACTGAAAAGTGTCTGTCGCTGTGATGCTGTGATGCTGTAGACTGTGTCAGGAAATGTTCAATATTCTGCTATGATCTCTTTTGGAGAACATAGTAAATGTAAATATAGATTACCATACATCACAGAAGTTACAATCTGCAGAAAAGTTGTTTGATGGTAGCACTTGTTCTCTTGCTCTAAATGAATAATGTTTTTGCCGATTTTAACTGATTGAAACCCAAAAAGTTCATGATTGGTGTGTTTATCATAACAGTCATTAACAAATTAACATCAAACATGCACCCTGTCCTTGCAATATCAGTTGTTATCTTTTTTTAAATATTATACTCATTAGATTTTCTATATCCTGCTGCTGACTTTTGGCCAAGATTTATTATGGGATGTTATTATGTGTCCCCAAAGCTTAAAGTTTAGGCTACTTTGTTCTATTCCAAAAATAATTTTGATTAGTAACTATGGCTGTTTTTTCATGCTTGCCTGAAGCTATAAAACATTAGGTCTCCTACTTTAAACCCTACATCTAAGTCTTTGTGACTTTTTAGAGAGCTGATGGGTGAGAGCAAGAGAATCCGCATGATCATGTAAACAAGCTCTGGAATGCTTATATTGACTAAGGCTTTGCTCCTTTTTGCATCCTGATTGATATTTATATCCTTGACCTTTAGAAAAACACACTCCAGCTTATGTTTAAGTACTTTTTGTCTTGGTATGCATATTTAACCTTGTACAGTATATCTGGACAGGAGGCTCCTAGGAAGGAGGCCTAAATGAACTTAAAAATTCAGGGGGAACTGGAAAGATGTTGACTGTTTGAAAAGTCACAATAACACATAAAACAGACAAAGGGGTGCTCCATTTTTGCTACCAGTACATGTCAAGCTTTTTACATCAACTTCATCCTGCTTGAACCAACAGAAACCTCTCTCAGAATTTCTGTAAAGCTGATACGACTCACCATCAACACAGGGGACAGATTATGGTTTCTTTTCTCAACTCTTGAATTTAATCAACAAAGTTTAACAATCCCTTCAGTGGTGAAGAAAGAAAGCTATTATTAAACCAAAAAAATATATATTTTGTTAATTCCAACCATGACATTTACAGATTATTTGTTGAAAGCAGCACTCTATGTCCAAATAATGGCAGCAGATTACTTACTTTTCTTATCTGAAAGTCTCTATCAGTATGAGTGGATATAATGTTGCTTTTACAGCGGTAAACAAAGTGAAGACATGGGCTTTGGACCGGGAAGTGTTCCAGAACATCATGAGGAGAACGGCTGAGACACGACATGAACAATACCGCAACTTCCTCCGGAGGTCAGCCTAATGGAAAAGATAGAAGTGTATTAGTTTCTGACAACTATCCTACCACTTACTTTGAAAATGTCATTTTAAAAATTCGGTGTAATTTGAAAGTAACTTGATCCTTTACTTGATAAACAAAAGTCTTAATAATTATCAGCATATTCACTATCAAGTAAACTGTTGTTAGAAAATATAAACAAATCCAAAGTTTGTGTTGATTTGTAACAGGTTGCAGCTGGCTCAAAACATAAAGTAGGAAGTCTGTGGAAACGTTAAGGCAATGTTTATTTCAGCAGAACAATGTCAGGCCTTATACGATTGAAACTGAAAATATATCAGTGGCTGGCTGCACATTTCACACCTAGGCCTTCAGTGATGCCCAGTCTGAATCAATTTTACCCATCACCATTTTATGTCTATAAAAGACATCTGATTATGCAGAAAAGGTTTATATTATTTTGAAAATAGTGATTTACCAAAAATCCTATTTGTACACAAACTCTGTGGTACAGATTATTTTTTATTTTCAGATCGCTCAAAAAGTTCCTTTCTACTGCCATCAAAGCTAATGATGAGAGTGAAACTTTCCCTGTCATATTTCTGGCATAAATTTTAATTCGCTTTAGGGCTGAAAATGTCCGCTTGATAGAAGCAGTGGATACAGGGATGCTCATCGCCAAACACAGTAATACAATTTGCGGTGTTTCTTGGAGCCTAAGCCAGGGATAAAGCTCATAGTTGGTTGGCTGGAAGTGGCGAACAACTGCTTTCCCCCCATGTGACAACCTGACCAATGTCAGAGTTGCCCAACATTCCTCAACAATGTCCAGTTTTTTCTTGAAAATTGCGTCTTAAAAATTGCAATAAATCTGCAAACAAATCCATTACTTCTCCCTCTTCGGCCAATATGGGTTGACAAAACAGCTTTCAAACCAACAAAACAATCTTTTGCTCTTGTAGCTCTCTACAGATGCAGTTTGCTAGCTGTAGCTAGTACGCTTTCTGACTCTCAAATCAAAACTTGAGACTTCACCTTACGCCTGCTAGAAGGCCTTGGTGCCGCAAAATCTCACTGGTCGAAGCAACAGTTTTATTGATACATATTTTATGCTACAGGGCCCACAGAAGTGATTGTGAAAGCCACAAAGCAGATTTCTTTAAACTTGGCAACAAATAATAGCTGCAATGTGATTGGTTAAATACATCTATATAAAAATACACTTCTGGAAGCAGCACAGCCAGATGTAAAAGCTATGAAAGTAAGCAGACAGACCATTTTGAATGACTTAATATGTACTCATTAATAAAATATAATTAACATCAGTTGGTGATTCAGACATTTTTTTAGCCTAAAACAATATCCGTCTTATAACATTTTTAGGCCAGCAGAGAAGGCCTTGCAGGCCCTGACTTCCCATCTGTGAAAAATATAGAGGAATACGGTGTAATCAGACTACATCAACCACAGAAATCATGATTTTTTGAAAACAGAGAGAGATTCTACTGAAAAAGCAACACTAGCCAGAATCCTCAGTCCCCACATGATTGTAAAGCGTAATTAAGTGGAAATTGATGTAATACACTAGCTAACATGATTTTCCCAACCTTTTTTTGTGTCAGTCAAGATGCTGAAGATAATTTCTTTGGACCTGTGTTAATATTCAAACATATAATTAATCATTTATATGTAAAAAGTAACATCTGTTTTTGTTTTACACCTGTCAGTGTCTCACTCTTGACGAATCTGCCGGAAGACAAGCTAGGCAAAATAGTGGACTGCCTTGAGGTGGTAAGTTATTCTGTCAAACTATCTGTATTTGCACCGGAGGGACAGTTTGACTTCCACATTATATTGCTTCAGTATTTCACAAACCTTGGCTGCTCATGGGAGCTTCGCCATTGCAGATAGCTGCAGTCAAAATATCATTACCATCTGCCCATATACCATTACAGCATGTCAGCATGTTCGGTCTAGCTCCAGTTGGCAAGAACTCACAAATTACCTTGTTGACGAACAGAGCCAATGTTATTCCTGTCATCGCTGGGTGCTGTATATTGTTACCATAATTATTTGACTAAGGCCCCAGAACGTGTTTACTCAAATGGGAGACGAGTGATTTCTTAAAGATGTGCGAGTGACAGGGTTTTAGTGTGGGACAACACACTAAAAGGTAATTTTGTACGTTGAAATAAGTAGGAGATCTAGCATTGTATTTCTATGAAGGGGAAAATGGGGCAGAGCTTGTCTGAAACGGCCTTTCTCAGCATCTTTGCACAATGAAAACTTCAAGGACGTTTGTTGCAGTGGTTGTTTGTCCTGCTACTCACAGCTGTGGGAAAATCTCCTTATTCAGGGATTTCTTAAAGAAAATATTCTCTTGAATTTCAGGGGGCTAGCTCTAACCAAATAGAAGGGCAGTTTTTTTAATTAAAAATATGCAATATAACACGGAAGCTTCTTGTCAGACAGTTTGGGAATGGGATTTTCTGTGTAAATGGGGACAGAGAACCTCAGATGATGAGCAATTATGAAGTTTAACCACAAAAAATGCACCAGTTAAATGTGAAAATAAACAATATTCTATTACATATAAGAACCTAACAGACATGATCTTTAAGGGCTGCAGTTTCCTGAGGTCTGAAGCTGAGCTTTTGATATAGGTCTGAAGCTGAGCTTTTGATATAAATCTTCACCTCAGCCAAAAGCATGAATATCATGTAAGAAACTAAACCAATGAATGAACAAAGAGAAAATTAAAAGACAAACACAGACAATACTACCTGCCAATACCTAATCTGATACTGAATTCAGTTGTAAGCGTATCCTTAAAATCTTAAATGAAATTCTTAATATTGCAAGGCAAGTATCATTTGTGAGTGACAACCATTTATAAACACTGTGATGGTTGGCCAGTCTGAACAAATGCAAGTTTTATAAATACAAGTTCTTTACTTACGTTTTCAGATTCCCAATCTTTGAAGTATAGCTCAAATTAGATTTCGGTGAAAGATACTTTATTTATGAACACTGTTCAGTTTGTCCATCACTGTTATACTGGATCAGATGATTAAGGGGAACTTTTGACCTTTCTCAGTTGTGACGGTTGCTCACATTTTGTTGGGTATGATAGTTGTCTCTGGCTTACTGTCCAACCTGCCAAAGGTAAATCCCCACAATGTGCAGTTTGCTCCTCACAAAATATTTTGCAGTGTGGTAACCACCAGTAAATATGAAACATAAACATATGTTGCTCTAACAGCCATGAGAGAAAACTGATTACTTGACTCTTTATTCCACCAAAGCTGTCCGTCAATCTGCTGTTATTTATGGATTGATACAGAGTGTGTCACCAGACCCTCCTGTGTAACCTGTCATTGCTCTAATAAAAAAAAGAGTTAAGTATATAAAGTAAGGCCGAATAGCACAGAGCTACGATATTTGGCTTATTTATAATAAGTAAAGCGTTAGTAGCAGAAGTTAAGGTTGACTTATAGGACCTGAGACTTTCCTCTTATTACCTAAACTGCTACTCAACTGCAGTGTTTGTAGGCGTCTTCTTGATTCATAGTTCGTGCTCTGCATCTGTTATACTTGGTTTGCTGGAAAACATTAACAGACATTCCAAAGTTTTACATGTGCTTAGGATAAGGGCAAGGCTTAGCAGACCATGTCTAAAGATTATGTAACCCTATGGGATGACACCCACTCTGTGTTCTCTGGTATCTTACCAAAACTACTCTGGGTAACCAATCCACTTGTGTTGCAGTAGACTGGAAAAGTCTTAACATTTGCCCAGAGCAATATGCAGTTAGAATGTAAAATACGGAAAGTAAACAACTGGAGACAAATCAACACATAGAGACAAGTAGAAGATATACACAATTGTTTAGAATATGAAGCATATTAGCGATATGTATGGTTTGAAAAATCCCTATTCTTTGACTTACTGCGGGATTAAACTGTGGTAACCTGGTATAAAAAAACGGACAGTGACGAAAAGCACTTTGTTCAGTGGAATTTGAGGTGGGGTTGTGTAACTATAGCACCGTACACTTTAACCACTTTAACAATTTAGTAATGGCACAGGTACTGTAATGAATTCACTTGACTGCATTTGCACAAATGGTTAGATCGTTGCTTTTTTCACACTTTGTATAGATATTGTCATAATTTATTAACTGGTTTCTACATTAGCTGTCCCTCATTCAAAATGTTAACTTTCTTGGTAGGGATTGTGATGGCCACCTGCAACCAGGAAATATCCATAATTTTATTGTGCCAAAGGCACACAAATGGTAGTTAGTACAGAGTGTTGGGAGAAGCTATATTTTATTCTTATTATGTATTTGTATTGTGAATTTCTTAATATTCATTTGTATAAAGCAGTAAGATTATGTGGACTGCAAAAGAAAAATGGATGTCAGGGATTATGAGCATGTCAGAACAGTAAATGCATTATTCCTCATTCAGCTGCCTAGTCAACATATGTAGAGTGTCATCCTGTTGTCATCGTGGTGGTTGGTAGCTGATGCAACCACGTTTTCTCAGGTGTTGGAGATGTGACACTCAACAATCCTCATGTTAGTGTATCATTCACAGTCCTTGGCATGTCGTCTCCACTGTTACAGATTGGTATTAAACTCAGCTCTCCTGAAGCATAGACAGGACATAAACAATTTTGGACACTAAACAAACACACCACTTGTCTCAAAAGCTATGGCAGTAAACAAAAGACTTTTCAACAAAGTTCTCTACAGTTGAATGGTTTTCAATCGACAGCAATCAACAGTTGCCTCAGCTGCTTGAACTTGGCTTCTGTCCTGGATAGCATCTCATCCCAGTCACCTTTGTGCTTTAGCAATGACACTTGCAGCTGCCTGCTCTCAGTGTGCTTGATGTATTGTGATTGTTAAAGATTAGAAAAACTAGGACAGAGCTGGAGGAAATCTCTCTCTAAAACATTGCTCAGTTGATTGAGAGAACATTCAACAATGTATTTTGATTTTTACTCCATAAACATTTCAAGCTGTCCCTTGAGTTTATGATAGTTCCAAAACTTATCTAAACACTGACGTTATTTTACACACCAGCTGAAGCATGTGAGTACAAATGGCTGATCTTCTGAGGAGCTCAAATGAATAGCAGTTTTAACCACGGTGACGCAAGGTGTTCCATTCATTCCATGTGTGATTTATGGGTGTTATATGCTTATGAAGAAATCTCAATATGTTTTTGGTTGGCATTAATCTCTTGCAGAGGGCATTCTAACAGCTCTGCTAATGCTAATGTGAAAGTGGATTGAAATGCATGAGCACCTTCTTTAGAATTTTCTGCTGCCTTAACATTGTTAAGATGACACTGTTCTGACCATGAACCCTAAGTCTGTCTCTGCTGATAGAGCATCATAATTTGAGCTGATTGCCACATTTTTATGGTCTCCACAACCACATCCTCTTCACTGCTTGTTGCCCAAACAGCATCTGACCAAGGACTTCCTGAATAAATAGTGTGAGTCAACACACTTCTGGAGGGTCATAAGGCATGAATATTGGAGTTACAGTAATAACCCAAACCCTAACTGTTTTGTTATTTGAATTTCTTAAAGGGTGCCATGCGTTAACTTAATAAAAGTCGTATTCAGTGTACACGTGGCTAGCATTCCATCTAGCTATGACTATCTAACAGATTATTGAAATTGGGTAATTCTTTCGTTCATATTGATAGAGTTTTTAAAAGTTTGGGATTATGATCTTATTTTCAAAGCCAATATTTTAATGTTTAATGATAATAATAATAATAATGACCACTGACAAATTCTAAATATTTATTCCAGTGGCACATATGAAGACTATAAATTCATTTATTAACTATGATTAAGTTTTAATCATCCCACAGCCCCAGTAATTTCCCAACAGTCAGAAGGCTAAGGACCTATGACTGACAGAAATATTGCTAATGGCTGAACTCTAGTTCTCATCCAGCAGGGGACTGGCTACTAGGAATTAGGCCAATTGGGTCAACGGATAAAATCAATGTAATGCTTCAGCTCTGATTGTTGCCCTATCTAATTATCTGCTCTTTTCCTTCCATTTAGGAATACTATGACAAAGGAGAGTATGTCATCCGGGAGGGAGAGGAAGGCAGCACCTTCTATATTATCTCACAAGGGAAGGTAACATTTTTTTATCATTTTGAACAGGTATGCAAAAACACAATTAAGCCCCTCAAGGTTCAATGTTTACTTTAATTCTAATTTCATCCTAAACTTTACCTCTGCGTTACACTGGCTATTAATTTGTGCCACTCTGGATTTTTTGCTTTTTAATTACCAGTCTACGCATAAATGAGGGATGCCTTTTCTGAAAAGTAGATTAGGAAGCAGCTTAAGCACAGCAGAGACGGAGGGAGACTTCTGAACGTTCTCTAAGTTTGACTTTAACCAGCTATTGGCAAATGGGGCATACATCTCACATGTTACGCTCTGAAATTAAATATTTTAAAATAGATTTAATCAGGGAGAGAACTTTACTCCAGTCATTACTTTTGCTTTTACTTGTTTCAGCAATTAATTGAAACAAACTGTTCTTTAGCAGCTCCTGATATATTTTCGGGCAGCTACAAAAATGTCGAAAATAAGTAGAGATGAGACATGTTCCTGCTGTCAAAAAACAAAATGAAAAGAGGTCAGGATTTTCAGTATACATTTAATTATTTTTATCTCAACTTCTCCACTTCAGTTCTAAAGATGGACATATATGCTGCTTTTAAAAAACTATAATAGTATTGTACTGATGGCAATGCAAAGCAGTAAAATCTCAGATTTTCTGGCAGAAGTACCTTGGCTGGTTTTGATTAGTCTTTTTATGAAGTTACATTAGGCTTAATGGGCAATACTGTATATATGACCCAATGTTTGGTTGAAGGCTATGACGGGATGACAAAATTAATTCACAAAATAAGGATACAGAAAATCAATGGGAAAAAAAAGACGTTTTCTAATCTATCACCCCCTGTTTTGGCCAAAAATATGCTGTCCAAACTGTTTGAAGTATAGAGTAGGGGAGTTTCATGTCTGTTACTCACCTACTTCTCTGTCCAATAAGTCAGCAACCTGACTCTGGTTAGCCAAGAGAGATGCACAGGGGCCAGAGCTGTCCACAGGGGACTCACACTGCCATTATGAGCTAATATGATACAGCAGTTCCAAAACTCTATGTTAACCAAGACACATGTTGTTTGGAAAGAAGGGGGTTAATACAGGAAATGGGTCCCCCATCCCCCATTGTACCTCCTGAGCAGGGAGGGGAATAAACTTTGAGAATGCCTGCCACCAGGAAAAACAGGGGAGGTGAGCGTCAGTGAGATCAAACAGTACACTTAGCTAAAACACACGTGGGCCATAATGGCAGTAATGTCATTGTGGCTTTCTTAAATGGGATGGTGCCACAAGTAGGATGTTTGACCTCAACTGGGGTGGGCCACTGTCTTTTAAATCCTCACAAATTAAAGAGAATTTTCACAACATCTATGCAGCTGGGATGCTTTTGTGGAAGATGTATGCTCTGTTAGGCAAAGAGATGAACAGATGCAGATTAACTCCTGAGAAAAGTCCTCTCACAGTTAAAGTGCAGTATGTGTTATAATACAAAGTACATGAATATCTCTTCATCACATCACGATTTGAATTTCTGTAGCTGAATATGTCAATTTCTAGACGCATTTTAAGTTTCTATAAGATGTGTGAAAACATTCAGAGAAAATAAATAGCACATGTAAAAAAGCTTAACAGGAGACATAAAAAGTGTCCTGAAAGTCAATAAAACTGTGTTGTGCAGGTGAAGGTGACGCAAACCACAGATACCAATAAGTTGCCACAGATCATCAACATACTGCAAAAGGGAGATTATTTTGGGGAAAAAGCACTTATAAGGTAAAGAAACCACAAAATGTATTCAAAAACACATTGTTTTGATGCTTTTTTGTCTTTTGGAGGTCATCCTTTGTAGTAATCGTATTTAATTGAAAATAAGAACAAAGGAGTCCTTGTATATGTGTGAATGCTCACATGTGTACTGTACTTGTGTTCTCCAGTGATGATGTTAGGTCAGCCAATATCATTGCGGAAGAGAATGGGGTGGAGTGCCTGGTGATTGACAGAGAGTGAGTATTCTGATATTTTAAGCATTTTAAGCAGGTTAAAGTGTAAGTATGTGTGAATGTTATAAATAGATTGACTATAAGTGGAATGTTATGGCACAATCAATTGTGATTATGAAGACAGAGACCCAACATTCTGGTGGCTCCAGCGTTGATGTGAGATTGCATTTGTTTTTTGTTTTTTCATAGGACATTTGATCAGACAGTGGGTAACTTCAATGAGCTGCAGAAACACCTCCAAGGCTACGTGGCGACACTTGAGCGTGACGACAAGAAGAGGCATGCCAAGTAGGTGCCAAGAAGGATGCTCAGGGCAGAACACAGATGTAGAATAGTGAAACAGTTAAAATTTGAGGTTTTTGCTTGGAAATATTTGCCACTTATTAGTAAGATTTAACAATTGCCTACCTCCTGTCACTGTATGCATCCAGGAAGTCATTGTCTCGACACCAGAGTCAACCACTTTCTCCTGATTTCATCCAGCTGAAGGACCTAGTGTCTGGGTTCCCTTCATCCAGACCTTTTGATCACCTTGATGTCATCGCTACTCTTGGGGTTGGCGGGTTTGGTCGTGTGGAGCTGGTAAGATGATGATGCTAATGATGCATCCGACACATTAACTGATTTTTAACATAATTTGAATGGGTTTATAAACAGGCTCGGTTTTAATCTTTTATCCAATAACAGTTGTACATCTCCTATCATGAGAAGTGACAAAGTCTTTATAAAATCCCACCTTGTTACATCCATCTGCAGGTCAAAGTGAAGGGTGAGGACGTCACATTTGCACTAAAGATCATCAAAAAGAAGCATGTTGTAGAGAACAGGCAGGAAGAGCACATCCACTCAGAGAGGAGGATCCTCGCAGAAGCCCGCTCGCCTTTCATTGTCAAGTGAATCTTCAAGACCAAATCCATTTTTCACCTTACATGATGAATCTCTGTCCATTAGTTCAGGGAAACAGTGCAGCAGTTATTAGATTTTGATAAGATCATAATCAAGGCCCTGAGCAGATTACATCTCTTTGTGGGTTAAAATAGCAGTGGGATATTGAGATGTTCACTATGAAAATGATGTTACTTTTTATTGAATATTTCAACCTCAGCTTTTCTTTGTGAGATTATGACGATCCGATGTCAGCATGCAGCAGCACAGAATCAGATATCAAAGCCATTCATCTGAAAATCAAATCCTCCATCTGGCCTAATCTGTCTGCACTGCATGTCTTTGTTTTATTTCTCATTTCTTTGTAAAACTGGAGATAATCTGAGCCTTAAGGCTGTGTGTTGAGGTGATTGACATCTACTCTACATTCACAAATGCTTTTGGATATGAATCTTAAATTTTCTATTGTCCTGAACTGCCATTTACAAATAACAACTGCAACAGAAGCGTAGAAATAAAAACATTATTCAGTTTTACAAAATTTTTAATGAAGTAAATTACTCTTTGAAAACTAAATCGAGCATGTTCATTCCCCTTTTTAAATCTTTGTTGCGCATTAGGTTGCGGGGAGGTTAATGCTAATTTAATTCATTGAAACGTCAAGTGAAAAAATTAGGTGAATCATCATTAAGAATTTACAGTCATTTTACAATGATGATTAAACAGGAAATAATCTAGACAGCAACACAGCCTGGTCACTGTTCTACATAGATGATATTCTAACTCAAAGTATGATTTTCAACCTTAAGCACGCAGCGTTTTTATTTTTTTTGCAGACTGTATCGCACTTTCAAGGATAACAAATATGTGTACATGCTGCTGGAGGCCTGCTTGGGTGGGGAGATCTGGAGTCTGCTCAGAGACAGGTGAGATAAGCAAAGCGACCTCTCTCAGCTTAATATCTGGGAAATAACATCACTTTCAAGTTTCCATGATGGAATTTGTAAAAAAGACTGAAAGGATCTGTTCACGTCTTAGCTTTTCTGTCCATCTCTTCTAAGTGAGAACATTTTTGTTTTTCTTTGTGTTCAGGGGGAACTTTGATGAACCTACGGCAAAATTCTGTGTTGGTTGTGTGACAGAGGCTTTTGAGTACCTTCATCGCAAAGGTGTCCTCTACAGAGACCTGAAGCCTGAGAATCTCATGCTGGATACACAGGGATACATCAAACTGGTGAGTTTGCAGTTGGCTAAATCCTTTTGTCAATAGGATCAAATATTAGAGGTAGTAGAAAGGAAAAGATCATGCATTGTGTTGAACCAAGCAAAAATAGAGTTGCACAAACTCAGTGTAGGTTGTGCGAAAACGCCTTTCCTCAGCACAAACATAACTCTCGTAGGCAATCTTTCTGTTTGGTCTTTACGAAGCCTTACAAAAATTCTCCAAGCTTCTTGAAGGACATCACAATTTTCATTGATGTTACTGCCTTTCATTCCATCCTCAGTCAGATGATCTCACACTGCTTCAATAATGTTAAGAGCAATAGTGTTCCCTGGGGAGAATTCCTCCCTTCATCAGACCTGTTGCCACTGATTTTCAGTCCATTTCTTGAATCAGTTGGCATAGCTCGGCCTTTTCTCCCTGTGTTCCTTCCATTGGAATGGCTTCTTGACAGGCGCTTTCCTTGTTTATGTTTTTTTTTTCTTTTTTACTGGGTTTGGATTCACGGCTTTTTTCTTGGATGCTTTTAAGGTTGTTGAGTTTTTACTAGAATTATTCAGTCTCATTGCTCTCATGCTTTTTCAGTAGAGTTCTACCCCTAAATCCAATGGGACAGGTGATGTCAAAAAGTTATTCCATTTATTTAAGCACAAAGATTTACCTTCCAATATTTATCATTGACAATATAATGAGTATCCCTTATTGAATCTATCTTTAAAAACCCCTTTCAGACTTCAATTATTGGCCAAACAAATGTTGTAAACTGCATAGCTTACAGAAGGGAACTAGTCATAATACATAGCTGCTAATAAAGAGAAAAAAAACAAAACAACACAAGGTGAGACAGAGATTTGAAATTGGCCGAAAGTTGTTCCTCTATTTTGACTGAAAGACCCTCCTGGTGTCAGGGAGGTGGGTGTTGAGGGAGGACTCAGGTGCGGAGATGAGGGGAGACAAGATTTATTGCAACAAAAAAACAGAGTCCAGACAAAGTACAAAGCAAAGCTGTGGAAAACTGTGATCAAAGTAACAAAGCAATGAGCAAACAAGACTGGAGTAAAGTAACAAAATAACGATTGACAAAACTGTGGCCAAAACTGTGACTATGACTGTGGCAAAAACTGTGACAAAAACAAACCTGGCGTGGGGGAGACGACGGACAAGACGAAAGACGAAAAGACAAAAACGCACCCGCACAAGACAAGGGGAAACGAGGACTATTTAAACACACGAGGGAGGGGAACCCCAGGTGTACACAATGGGTAATCATGACATGACGAGACACCAGACGTGACACCTGGTTTCAGGGTAGGAATTTAATCAAAAACAGTTCTGATAGAAATAGGCACGATGAGGAATCTTCAGGGGTGGAGCTCGCAGATTGAAATAAAGAGTTGGTAAATACCAAAAGTAGCTAAAGTTCATATCTGAACGTTTGGAGGTGGTTTTAAGTCACAAAGAAAAGCATCCAACCGGAGAAATTTGTTTTGAAACAACTGTTTTTTGTGATCTGAGTTGATTTCCATTTTCCCGATCTGAGTGCTCAGAATGGGACACACCTCCAAGGACTTAATTTGCCTCATTGACATTGTACCTTAGATCTTTAACGAAGTTTAGAAGAAAATGGAGCTGCTCCTTGAAAGAAAGCCCTGGAGGAAAGCATGAATAATTCCAATGACATACATGAAAGAATGATGAAGTAGATTATCTGATGATCAAAGTAAAAAATATATTTTTGTTAGACTATGCTGCGGTTCTTGTAACGAAAGCTGTTTATGATGGTTAGCCTGCTGGCAACTGAGCATGACCTGTGAAAAAGAAAGGCAACAAAAGCTGATTTAACGGTTTCATCTCCTGTGATATGTGTGCTTTTTGATATTGGAAGATGCCAGTTTCATCAAAACTTGTATAGTTGATCGACAGATACATTTATATTAAACTCTAAGTTCTCAAAGCTTAACTTTATATACCAAACAGAGAGGTCCATTAATACATATGTCTAAAAAAACAGCAGTAACTCTGAATAATTGTTAGTGTCCACAGTACAATGGATCCACTTTTTGGAATTCAAACAAAAAAATAATCTCTTTAAGAAATGCAGGGTAAAAAAAACAAACAAAAACACACACAAAGAGATTGTCAAAAGAAAGTAACAACTAAAAATCACTGTGGATGAAACGCAGATACACAGTACCAACATAAAGTATTTTTAGCTAACGGGACAGGAGAAATTAGAATGGAAAATCACTGCAGAGGAGAAAGGAAAAATATCCCAAAAACACTGCAGGCAGCTGGAAATATTCTCCAAAAGAGAGACAGCAATCAGGACAAAATGCATCTAATAACCAAAATGCTTAGTAAAAGCACTAGTAAAAGCACAATACTTATAAAAGGGACCGACTCAGACCAAATGAGACAGAATTATCTGGAAGTGAACACTAAATACCGCATGGGAAATAGACTTCAGGTGTACGCCAACAAGGCCACAACTGCCCAGACACCTTCAGCTGCAAACAAACCAAAATAAAGACAGTACTAAAAAGTTAAACACAACTTTTCAAACAAAATTATTTTTAAATGAAACAATTTTTAGAAAATGAATTGTTATGTCCAGGTTGACTTTGGTTTTGCCAAGAAGATCAAATGTGGCCAGAAGACGTGGACCTTTTGTGGCACACCAGAGTACGTAGCCCCTGAGATCATTCTCAACAAAGGCCACAACTTCAGTGTAGACTTCTGGTCTTTGGGGATCCTGGTGTTTGAGCTTCTAACTGGCAGGTAATTGCATGTGGTTATCTGATTCCAGTATGTAGCCAGACTCCACAGGGTTAATTGCCTAGTAATCATCAGTTTTTTATCATGTCAATCTTGCAGCTGATTTGCTGTAAATGTTGTGTACAGCTGAATGCAACCTCACAAAGGTAGAAAAAAACTAATCATCTGCCTGTCTTCTGTTAACCTCACAGTCCACCTTTCACAGGAAGTGACCAGATGATGACATACACTTTCATATTGAAAGGCATAGAGAAGATGGACTTCCCAAAGAAAGTTGCCAAGAGACCCGAGGACCTCATACGCAAGCTGTGCAGGTAAATCACTATAAGGGCAGAATATTTAGAAATAGAAAGGAAATCCTCAAATTACACATCCTCAGTACAGGGCTTGATGTGATGAATGACTCGACAAAATGTGGGTTAAAACTTAAAAGGTTTACTAAAATTGGATCATTTTACATATGCCAATGATGTGCATGAACTGAACATTTTAAAGAATAAAGTATCTAATCTTTAAATTTTCAGGCGGAACCCATCAGAGCGGCTGGGCAACCTCAAAAATGGAATAACTGACATTAAGAAGCACAGGTAAGATGAAACAGGCTAATTTGGTTGCTGATTTCAGTGGGAAGATTAGAAGGACAAACTGGTGCTGATTGAGCATTATGGATGTGGGCCCACAGTTTGTGTCCTCTGCAATTAGATAATTGCCGACAATGTTTTACAAGACAAGGGGATATAAAACAAAATCACCAAGGTTAATCTAATTAGATTTAGTGCAGTCTTATTTGGGATTATTTTCTATTATTAAATCAACATGAAAGGCATCAGGAAGTTACACAGCACAATCAGAAATTACAGCATTTTCGAAATGATTTTTAAATAATATCCGGACATGACTAATGTGGCTATTTTCAGGCAAAGCACACACCCGGGAGTACAGGCTCACATTAAATTGAGATAATTCTCGTGCATCTGAGATTTTGGGTGGTTTGTGATGTGTTGGTTTTGAAATAGATTAAAAAGATTTCTCATTTCCTTTTTGCACATCTCTGAAGGTGGTTTAGTGGATTCAACTGGGAGGGGCTGAAGGTGAGGACACTACCATCTCCACTTAAACGAGAAGTAAGTACAAATGTCACAGAAACACACGGACAGACATTAAAGATCTTAAGGGACAACACATTACAAGAAAATCTTTTATATATGTAATTCCTTGAATCTTTTCTGTTGAACTTAACCTACTTTACAATAGGAAGTAGTCATATCTTGACTACCAAAACTGCTAATATTATATTAGGTGCTCCAGTTGTTTTGCACTTATGTGACAGTCTTAAGGGTTTAGCATGTATGTAAAGAAATTCAATTCTCATTCCTCTTTGTCTGTCCCTCCACACCAGCTCACGGGGCCCACAGATCACAGTTACTTTGACTGCTACCCTCCAGATGAGGACAGTCCTCCTGATGAGCTGTCTGGTTGGGATATGGACTTCTGATTACCTTTTTCACCATCTATCTGTTGTTTGCCACTTTTCTTTTACACCGATAACTAAAAGCTCACTTGCATTGTGGATGTTCAGTTGATCCTTAATGACTACTTGACATGACTGAGGCCAAGATGGGCTTACCGTATAGTCAGTTCTCACAGTTTTATGGAAGAATTCTTCTTTCAGTTTAGATATAAAGTTATTCAGCAAGTAACATCAGCACCACTGCCCCTCTGATAGATAAATCTCACCAGCTCCCTGGATAGTCAGATCACTTGAATCATTGTTTCATTTTTAAGACCCATTTAATCCTATTTACACCTGTGGAGAGTTCAGTTCTCTCCCAGCTGTCTTTGAGGCAGAGACAGGTGGTTCATCCAGGAGCGATCAACAAACCATCCAATCTGCATAACAAGGAAGCCCATTTTTTTGTTGCATTACATATTTGTTAAGCAAAGTGTTAAAACCATCAAGTGACTTTTGTCTTACATTGCAACATAAAACTGAGTCTAAAGACACATTTCTGTAACAGGTTATCAAGGTGAGCATTTAACCAGAATAAAACCGAAGTACGTCTTGAATCAGATCAGTATAGTTTGTTATCATACTTTGTTTTTACATTCCGTAATCAACCCTTGTTACAGATTCCTGAAAAACATTGTTTTCAGATACTTTTCTTCAGCCTCTGGTGTTGGCTCCAGATGTGGCATGTGAGGAAATAAGTTGTGCAGCTGTAGAGTAATTTATTTCTTACTGCTGAGAAAATCAATTATTATATATACAGTTCTTCTTTTCTTTTTCGGATGTAGGACAATAGTTTATGTTTATGTTTATGCATTTGGAAGACGCTTTTATTCAAAGCGACTTACAGAGTATACACAATATTACATTTATCATCACTATGACACTATGATAGTGGAGGAGATATGTGTTGAGATTATGACACAAAATGTATCTTGAGAAGTTCCAGTTTTCTGCTGCAACAGCATGCAGCTCCAACGCTCTCCTTACCAGAATGATTTTGTTCTAAGAAGTATCAAGAGTCCCTTGTTCCAGCAGTATTATCCTCACAGCCCTCTGACACATACAAAAACATGAACATGTCCTGCACTTAAATTATAAAGTGCGAGCATCTTGTGGCAAGGTACCTGAGCTGAGGAAATATTTGTCTTTGCGAAGCAGAGTCAACTCTGCGGTTCTCAGCCTCTTAAGGAGAATTCTGCTTGGATTGAGGTGTTGATGATGTGACGAGGAAAAGGAAAAAGGTCAAACTGAGCAGGAAACCTCCAGTGTTAACCAGAGTGGGAGGTTTAAGAACCAAGGGTTTAAAATGATATATATATATATATATATATATATATATA